>JAOQMS010000008.1:9044751-9063573 GCA_027563885.1 Erythroxylum longipes
TTACCATCTGCTCCAAGACATGTCCACCATACCTTACCCAAAAGTCCACTTTACCCTTGTCATTTAAGCCTTATACCAAAAATACGCTCAAATTCTTCTCATACATTCTTTCCATAAGCTCTTATGCTTAAGTTGATGGAAAAATTGTTCATGGGGCCGAAAACATCCTATTCAGATTTTCCACTATGGCTCAAGCTTTGAAGATAGTAGAAAAAAGGCCATGACATGTAGCTAATTTTCCTTTATTTCTACAATCTTGGCAACCCAAATTTCAGATCGATTACAAGAAAAAAAGACCTATTCCAATGTGGGTAAATCTATTTAATGTTCCTCTATAATAGTGGACAACAAAGGGATTGAGTATGATTGCTAGCTTTCTTGGTAAACCTATATGTTTGGATGATAATAGAGCAAATAAGAAGAGGTTAGGCTATGTTAGAATCTGTATCAATATGAATCTTTCCAACAGTTTACCGGATACTATCCCTATCATGAGATTGGTACTTGATGGCTCCCTCTATGAGGACAAGGTTTCAGTTCAGTACCCATGGAAGCCATCCATTACTGTCCAAGATACAAAATGGGTTCCTACGAGAAAGATTTTCCTTAGAGGAGATTATGAGGAACTGATGGGTATTTATGTAACAAATTTTCAAGTAGAGCATAATGAGGACACCAGTTCAACTCATATACCTGAATGTGGAGAGGGCAAAACATAACCAGAAGGTGTTGAGAAAATACCAGAACTGATAGGCAGTGATGAGACAATTGGGAGTACAATAGATGAAAGGGAAGATGTCATTACTGAAGACAATGGTGGTTGTCAAATAGAAGGGGCCACTGTGATCACGAAGGCAGATAAAAATGGGGGCCATTTGAAGGATGTTCTACCAGCCAATCTGAATTTGCCCACAGATGGACATGAGCAAATTGTAAATTCTGAGACCCTTACTGAAAACAAGGAAGAGGATCCTACCATTGGAGAATTCTTGGTTGTGGCTAAAAAGAAAACCAACAGGAGCAAAAGAAAGGGCTCCGAACCTAATATTGCTTAAATTATGAAGATTGTACCATGAAATGTGAGGGGGATCAACTACCCTAAAAAGCTGTCGACTTTAAGGAATTTTGTCTACAACACACAACCATGGATTTTTGCTATTTTGGAAACTAAGCTTAGATATGAAAAACTGAAAGTTTTGAATAAATTGGGATCAAAATGGAGTTTGTCTCCAATCACCAAGTTCATAGCTATGGGAAAATTATTGTCACTTATGACCCTAGTTTGGTGAATGTTCAATTCTTTTCTATGGACACGTAAGCAATACATCTGAATTGCAAGCTCCTTCAGGTTAACAATAACATCAATATCTCTTTCATTTATACCTCTAATAATGCATTTAAGAGGAAACTGCTATGGGACAATTCAATTTGGTTTCAATATAGGGTCAATGATGCATGGCTTATATGTAGAGATTTCAATGATACTCTATATAACACAAAAGCTGAGGGCAACTTCAGTCTAAGAAATCACTCTTCTGATTTCAATGATTGTGTGGGACAACTGGGAATTTTTTATCTAAAGCATCATGGTCACTTCTATACATGGAGTAACAAGCAGATGGGAAGGTGGGCTCTAAGGAAAAATCTGGATAGAGCTATGGTGAACAGAGATTGGCAAACACAGTTCCCCAACTGTGTCACATCTTTCCTCAATCCTTTATTCTCTGATCACACTCCTATGCAGATTGAAAACCTATCTCATAATCAAGTCTGAAGGGGACCATTTAGATTTAACAACTTCCTAATCGATGATGAGGGATTTCTTGATGCTCTTCTTAAAGGATTGGAAACTAAAGTTGAGGGCACCCACCAATATATTTGTGTGCAGAAACTTAAAACTATCAAAGTGGAGATGAAAACCTTGATGAAAAGTCGAGCCTCTTCTACTTAAAAGTAGTTAATATAGCTACAGAGAACTTGGAAAAGGTGCAGAAACAGCTTGATTTGGATCCAACTAATTCCACACAACTAAATAATGAAAAGAACTTACTAATGACATATCTCTCAAAGGCGAAGGAATATGACAGCCTATTAGAGCAAAGAGCAAAAGTCAATTGGCTAAAAGATGGTGAAAGGTGTTCAAAATTCTTTTTCAATTCCATCCTGGCCAGGAGGAATATAAACAGAATTTGCTTCCTAAAACAATAAGATGTTGAGGAAATCTCAAATCAAGTTGATCTGTTGAAGGAAGCAGAGAGGCACTTCAGAAACTTGTATGGATCCTCTCAGATCCTCTCAAATTCAACCAACCTTGAATCCATTATTCACAATAAGATTTCTCAGGAACAAGCTAGAGCTCTCATCACTCCAGTGACAGAAAAAGATATAGAGGAGGTTTTATTTCAAATGACTTCGAATAAGTCCCCTGGCCCTGATGATTTTAATGGCTATTTTTATCAAAAAACATGGCCAGTTACTAGACCTATGGTTAAGCAAGCAATGCTAGAATTCTTTTCTAGAGGAACCCTATTGAAGGAGATTAATAAAACCCACATATATTTGATTCCAAAAACCACTTGCGGTTCTAATCCAGATGATTATAGACCTATTGCATGTACTAACTTTCTTTCTAAGATTATTTTTAAAATCTTAGCAAACAGGCTGAAGATGGTTCTGGATTCATTGATATCTGACAACCAGAGTGATTTCATATATTATAGAAGAATTGGTGATAACTTTGTTATTGTTCATAAATTGATGAAAGGGTACCAAGGAAGTACAGCCCACCGAACTGTACCATCAAAGTAGACTTTAAAAAAGCTTTTGACATTGTTGAATGGGAGTTTATTCTACAGACCCTAAAAGTAATGGGATTCCCAGAGGAATTTGTCAAGTGGATTGAGGTATACATAACCACTCCTACCTATTCCATTCTAGTTAATGGCTCTCCAATAGATGGTTTCAGGAGTGCTATGGGCTTACAACAAGATGATCCTATCTCCCTATACCTATTTATTATCTGCATGGAGGTCCTTAGTTTACTAATCCAACAAAGAGTGGGAAACTGTAAGTCTTTTAAATTCCATACTAAGTGTAAGAAGGTCAAGCTGGTAAATCTATGTTTTGCAGATGACCTACTGCTCTTCTTAAAAGCTCATGGCAAGTCTACTGAGCTACTTATGGAAACCTTGGCAGTTTTTAGGGACCTAACGGGTATGGAGATTAATCTAAATAAAAGCTAGTTTGTTTTAGCTGAAGGGGCCAACATAATGGAGAACACAATCTCCCAACTAACAAGAATGAGCAGAAAACTAGCCCCACTGACCGATTTGGGACTTCCTATTACTACTAAAAGAATTCAGTTTTTCGAATGTCAGCATTTGATTGATAAAATCTAGAGAATGTTAGGAATGTGGTCTAATAAAGTGTTCTCTTTCGGTTGGAGGCTACAACTAATGAAGACAGTCTTGAATTCCCTACATATATATTGGTCTCTAATATCTCTCTAGCCAAAGGAGTGATCAAATTCATTAAAAAACTATTTCGAAGATTCCTATGGGGCAACCTCACTTCAGGCAATCACTTTGCTAAGGTTAAATGGAAAGAGGTGTGCAAAAGGAAAGAGGAAGGGGCTCTTGGACTGATCTCAATTGCCTCCTTTAACAGAACAACCTTGGCCATGAACCTTTAGAATATTCTCCTAGAAAAAAAGTCTCTTTGGATCAGGTGGTTACACAGCTATATATTGAAGGGATCTAGTATTTGGTTCACCCCTATCAAACCATCATTTTCATGGCCTTTGATTCAACTATTGAAACTTAGATCTATGATTGAACCTTTGATCTATTGTAAGATTGGGAATGGAGAGAAGGCTTTTTCTAATTTGACAATTGGACATGCCATGGACTTCTAATTCGACATCCTCAGGCTATTCAAATATGACATGATGTTCCCATCACTGAGAAGGCCAAAGTTATCCTAAAAGGAGACCCATAGAATTTTCCAGTTGAACTACAGAATTTGAATCCTAACTATCTTCCTAACATCCAAAGGGAGGATGCTTATTATTGTCTCAACCTAGCACCTAACACCCTCAACATCGTTAAGTTTAGGAAATGACAGTCTCGAAACAGTACAAGATAGGCCTGGTCTCCTGTTGTCTGGCACAAAGCATTAATGCCAAGCTACTCTATCACATTATGGCTAGCAGTGCTTAATCGAATGAGCACTATGGATAGAATCCACTTTATGTCAACCAATTCCGACTATGTCCTCTGTGAGACAGAGTCGGAATCAAGGGACCATCTCTTTTTCAAATGTCCCTTTTCGCAGGATATATGGGAATGAATCAAGTCACTCAATAATATCTCTAATGTAGGTACTACTATCATAGAAGCCATTGAGTGGCTTCTGAGATTGACCCACATGCCAATGTCCGTTGAGTACGTTTCATCTCCTTCGCCTCCTCTGTTAAGGAAATATGGCGAGAAAGAAATAATAGAAGATTTCAAAACAAGCATCGTACAAGGTAGAAGGTATTTAACTCTTTGATTGGAGGAATCAAAGAGAAAATCCTCTATTCAACTAAACCAGATAAGTTAAGCCCTACATTAGCATTCTCATGAAGGATCAACTAATAGAACAAGGCTACTAAACAAAAAAAAGACGAAAAGTAGTACCTGACTCTACAGATCAGTATGGGAAAATCGTCTTTCGCAGGTAGAGGGATATGGGAGGCTCATCATCAACATTGGAGAAAGACAACATATTGGAGAAGGCTTAGAAGATGTTAACAGTAGAAGAGACGAAGATTTTCTTAGAGACTTAACAAGAAGCGTACGATTTCGAAGTGGTTTTGCTTCTGTAGTGCTTTGTCATCCACTGGAACCGGAGGGCTGAACAGTTCACATCCATCCACATTCAAGAATCGCCACACCTGCAACCCTAACTAAGGAGTATTGTTTAAGGATGGAAAGAAGAAGAAATCAAAGGGCCGAGCAAACTACCTGAAAGAGGACTTGAGAAGAAACCGTTGCAACGAACTACGGGCCGTCTACCCTAATTTGGAACTCTTTGGAGGTGAAGGGGGAAAGCAATAAACACTTTTACCCTAACCGAAAGAGCTGTCACCTCTTTTGTTGAAGTATTAACATAGGCTTTTAGTCTTTGTGTCATGTCATGCGGCGTCGTTCGCTTTAGAAGCGGCTTGTTTATTGTAGTTTTGGATGTAAACCACTCTTTTGTTATTATTTCATTAATTAATTACAATTTAACTTTTCAAAAAGAAAAAGTGTTGCTCCAGTAAATAGATATCCTTGGCATTCCGACTTCACATAAAATAATTTCCAGATGAAGACTGGAAGGAAACAGGATTGGATATAATGACATGATATGTGCTGCTCAGGCTTGGATATAACGACACAACATATTCTGCCTTCCTTCCCGACTTTATTCAATGAGAAATCCCCTAAAAAAAAACATATTTGCCAATTTTCTTGGCATCTTACTCTCATTTTCCCCTGCTAGGAATTTGGAAACATGCGAAATGGGTGTAATAGAAGCATAGTCAGAAGTTGATTTGCTATTGATTGAAGACTACCAAGATACTTTGATCCGGTTTTCCCTACAAATTTATGGTCATTTGTTTCTAAAATTAGTTTCTGGCTTTAGAAGTGGAGGCTTGAAGATCATGTGAAGTTGGAGGACGGAAAATCTGGTCTCTGATCCAGTAGCGTGTACTTCTATGTTCCTCACATTCTGAGTCCACTGGGAAACTCGCTTTTGCCATGTCCCTGAGCTTCTTGCCTAATGCTTTCTGGTCGGTAAGCGTAATCCTTGTAGTAGTTGAACTTGTGTGAGCAATGTCAAGTCCAGGACCGGGAGAACAAGGGCTGAGCACAGGGACTACTGTTGCAGTCATGGTACTTAACGGATCAATAACTGCTGCTCTTGTATCTCTTCTTCCTATTTCTTTCTGACGAGTCAGAGGAGGGATTTTCTGCGGGGAGCAATCGGCTAGGACTTTTGGCCAATGTTTTTCGGGTAGGAAAGGCAACACAAGGCCTTTAGCGGCAAACTTTAGTCCCGTCTTGAGAGAATTTTTCTGCGGATGAGATAGTCCTAAAATACATTCCGTAATAATATACCACTCATTTGTAACTTGAGCGATAAAAGTTAGGAGTAGCAGAGCTAGCATCACTCGTCCCAGGGGCCTTGCTTCTGTTGTATGCGAGCTATTTGTAGCAATAGATATACCAAAGATGCCTGCCTCGCACAAAAGTGAAACGCTTTCTGCCACATGAGTTGCCCTTCTGATGTATGGCTTTAGCGTTAGCAGATATATGAACTGTGTCAATGTGATTGCCAACGCCAATACCCTTTGGCTTGATGCATTTGATGAGCCAGTTCCTGATATGAATCCCAACCCAACTCTTCTTAGAAGGTCAAGAACAACGTAAAAAGATCTAACACACCCCAAGGCTCTGCTTAATGTAATTTCTGAGCTTTCCTCATTACTCTCATCTGAGCCGACAGCTCTCACTCTCCCGATCCCAGTTTGGTGGCCTTCATTCCATTTAGATACGGTGCTTGGATCATTTTGGTCGATGGAAACAACAAATTGTGGACCCCTTAGATTCTCAAAGAGAATCCCAAAGCGTGGGAGGAACATTGAAGGCAACCCCTCCCTGTAAAACCATTTTCCAATCACCGGCCGCCCAGTAATGAAGAACCGCAACTTTTTATACCACTGCTCTTTGGTACCCACAAGCGCGATTTCCTTATACCGGGAAAAACTGTCTGAGAAGATAATAACTACCAAGAAAAAACCAACTGACACTATGAATGCTGCAGGGATAACCATCAAGAAAGCCCCTGTGATAATTCCTCCCATCGTTCCACCTGAAAAGCTTATAATCATCAGTTCAAGCAATCATTGTTGGCCTAAGATATAAATGCCAAATTTTGATATGTAATTCCTCACCTCTTATCACAAATGCTGAAGACTGAGACATGCAGGGTAGAATGAGAATTAGAAGAAGTAGCTCGAACTTGGGAAATGAAAGTGCTCCATGACCGGCTATTCTCCTCCTGCATCTTACAAAAAGCACTGATAGAACATGGATTGTAATTAAAATCCCTCCTCCCAGACCAAGCCAGAATAAGTTCATCTCCAAGTCTTGCCACCTAGTGAAGAAACAAGGTCAACAATGTGCCAACCATTAACAAGAAAAGAACATCTATATGGACGAGATATTGAAGTTAACTACTCTCACGTACCCATTATAGTTTTCCATTCTCTTCACCACATTGGTAGCTGAAAAGGGTTCTCCCCTCTGCATTTTAGATAAACACAGATGTAGAACGTTTCTTATAAAATAAAAACATTAACTGTGAACAATACGTAGAAGATACCGACCAGAAGATGAATGAAATATTCCCTAGAATTCAGAGGTAGCCCATATGATGTGTTTTCCCTGCCTATGTGTCCCTCTAGCCGGCCACCAATTTGGTTTATTTCAGTTGGTCTTGACATTTGATGTTGCAACGTGAGAGGTGCTGAGGGATGATAAAGCATTTCATTATCAAGAAACCCTGGTCGTGAACTGTTGATAAACTTTTCAGTCAGATCAAAATGGTTTGGCCAGACGGAAGTACAATCCTCTTTCCATGGAAGCTTTTGACGAGGTAAGAGCCACCTAAGTCCTTTTGTAGTTTCCGAATATTCTGTGGGGTGATTAAGTGAGATCCAGTCTGACAGGACAAATACTTGAAGGTGCCCAAGCAATCCCTGAGATGAAAAACTATAAGATATTCAAAAGGGTCCGCATTCAGTATACTCTTTCCTCTGTGTTGTTCGATAAACAGAGACAAAGGTAGATGCTCAATGCAAATATAGATATGTTTAACTTTGATTGGCTTTCACGAGATACCTGTAGATTTTTTGATGGGTTGGAAGCAAAATCATTGGCGTTTCTTGAAGGAGGAGTGCCTATTACTCCAAGGTTGCCAGTGGACACTGAAATTACAGCGGTTGTCAATGACGTTGCTATTACTCCACAAGTCACAAATGAGTACAGCGCCACCGATATTGCAGGTGTTGAGTCTTTTGAAATGTTTTTTTTGGAAAAGAAGCAGGAGTCACGAGTGTTAGTGGCAAAAAATCTCACAACTTGCACCCTTGTGATTACACAAAAGGGATTGACTTTATGCAGAGTAATAAAAAGCAAACCAAAAGATGAATCATTCTTACAGAGCTTCACTTCCAGTGTATTGGATTCTGTATTCTTATTTCCTGAGATATCATCCACTTTGTCAGCAGGAACAGCCATGGAGATCGTGCCCTGAGCTATAGAACGGACTGTCAACGAGTGTAAAGCTCTTGAGAGTCCCTTATATCTGGAGAATGCAGAAGTTTTGGCTTTATTTAGTCTTCATCTGGTGTTCATTGAGTAAGAGAAGAAGTAATTCAAATGAGAGTCAACTATGCACCTGCCTTATAATTTTCCCTCCTTCCACTTTTAACATGGAGGCTTCAAACCCAAAAACTGGTTTTGAAAACTCAACTATCACCTTGATGTAAGGTGCTTTTGTTATACTTGGAGAGCTCGTTCTCAGTTCCACTTTAGGCTTTGTTTCATCTTCAATGAAAATCCTTATAGTTAGTAAATCAGTAAAGGCAACAGGCGCAGTGTATAATTATTGGGTGATCGCAATATCTGGAATAGCATACCATAGAGAATTGTAAGTGAGGCAACTGGTGAGACAGCAGTGCCTGTCCTTCCAATGATTAAACCAGAGTCTAGCTCCACTGTTATGATTTCAGTACTTGATACATTCTTGAGCTACAAAGTTGAAAGCTATTGTTATTAAATAACACATTTTGCAGCAACTTTAGGAGAAGATGGTAAGAAAATGAAGCTGGCATTTTACTTCAAATTCAAACTTGCGATTCCCGTGGTTTCCGGCAAAAGCAGGCAATATCTTATCGGAATTCACATGCAAGGCTTTTAGGACTTCTTCTGTTGAATTTTTAATGGGGATGCTGAAGTCCAAGAAGATTTTCAAGTCCTCCATTTTGTTAGTTGCAAGGACAGTTCTTGGTACCCCATTGATATCCAGAACATATGATGGAACAGGCATCCACAAGTCCACCACTACCGGTCTTCTATCTAAGACGGCAACTTCAAGTAAATAACAGACGAATCTAATCTATGTAATGACAGTAAGAAAATTCATCAGAAACAACTGACCAAAGTGAATAAGGACAACGGATCTGTTAGTCCTTTTAAAGAAGTTTCCGGCCTTGTCTGTACAGAAATTGTCGACCAATCTGATAACCACCCTCCCATATGTACTTCTGGAGGAAAGAGTTATGTCCAGACTATATTTGGAATAAGGCCTGATGGTGCGCAAAGAAGAAACATCAACATGTGCGGGACCATCTACGATAAGCTGCAAATTGAATAGAATGGAGTCTTTCAAGTTCACGACGGTTGATATCACTTTTTGTGGAGCTATGGATAAGTAACACGAAAACCTTTCAGATCTTTAACACACCACTTACATCACAGTTTGATGAATTCAAACATTTAAAGCCACCGAGTCCAGTGCAGGCTTCACTGAATGTAATATCAATGCTTACCTTCTCAGCATTTGTGTATGTCTGTTTGCTAAATATTACTGCAGTTGGTTCAACTGTATCTACATCATAACCATATCATGAGACAAACAAATAGTTAGCTATGGTCATTTTTCTTGAAGACCAGACGATAGTAAGTACTTTCCCACTTAGTAGTTCTTTTTTGGTAATCAACAAAGAGGATAGAATTATACTAACCAATGGACCAAGAGTAAACCGATGAGTTCCTTTCTCCATCTCGAGCCGTAACATTGAGTACAAAAATGTGTTTGCTATTCACAGTTAAGTTGTTGAACTCTATAACATCACCAACAGGACATGATCTCAGAGTTTGACCATCAAGCTGCTCAAATTTTGAGTGCAAGGAGTAAGATGGATTCACAGAAGAAGAAAGGTGCATGCTTCGTTCATTCAGAATCTTAAGATGTGCAGAAGTTAAGAAAGAAGCTTTCTTCGATACGGAATGCTTTAACTGAACGCATGCATGGTTGACCGGAAACTATATGGATTAAGAAACCTGTAGGAATGTTTTGACTGATATTAATGCAAGTATGTCATTCACCTCACAGGAAGTGGAACTACAGCCATTGTTAGCACAAGCACTGGCACCATACAGGAAAACAGCAGTAGAAGAACTTGAGTACTTTGGTGGAGCCTGATGAAGATTAAGAGGCAGTGTGGATTCTACTGGTATCAACATTAACGCAAAAGCAAGTAGCTGTAATAGTTCAAGAAACTTGAAGAAGCTATTTCCAGCAGTTGCCATGTTCAGTGGAAGCGTAGGAAAGGAGAAAGGAGAAAGAAGCGGAGGAAAATAAAAGGCCGTAACCGTATGGAGGCAAAAATTGTAGAGACAAACAGCGGCCAGTTAATGTCTACTATGGTTATATGTTGGAGAGAGTGGAGAAGAGATGTTGGTGGGACAACTACTCCAACCATTGTCGTCAGTCTCAATAACTGCTCATTTAAAGATTTTCACATTCCTCTTCAACTACCATTGGCCAGCTCAAGCATCAATCTACAATAACCGGAGAGTTTGAAGAGAATCTGGCTATATTATATTGCAATGCAGGCACAATTTGCAAACCAAAAAGCTGGCACTAAGTTTTAATGATAAAACAAGCCAACTTCATTGCAGGTTCACTCATTTTCTTGAAATAATATAATAGAACTGAATAAAAGTCTGCCAAACTTTACGGAGGGCCATAAAATAGGAATCGGGTAACAAGATTTTTGGTATAGATTGGTCTAGTTATTGCGATTTTGGAATGTCATTCAAACTCTGAAGGGGAGTAATGACCCTGGGCTGTTCTTTCTGTTGCTGTACACATAGAGGTACGCTGCAGCTGCAAATGTAGGGGTGTGGGGGATTCAGAGTTTTGTGGTGGGAAAAACAAAGTGGTCCTCTTAAGGATTCTATGGAATGCCAATCCACATCCACCTACCTCTAAGAAAGTTTGTGCTAACACCACTCCACAAAGATTGAAGAAAATGGTTCACTATTAAATATTAATCACTACTAAGTATAGAGTTGTCCATTTCCAGCAGTTGGATCAAGACCTAACAATGGCATGAACCCCACCAGGAATTTAAATGAAGGACGACATCCATTTTCGCTTCACAACCATAACCACTCCTGGAGGATGTTGTATTCACTCTAATCTACATGGATCTGTACAACCCTAGACTATACACTTTATTTCCTGGACGATGTCATGTTTCTGTTCCGATTAAAACTGCAAGTTTATCGGAAATAAAAAGACTCAAGCTTGTCCACAGGATTGGCCACTATGTGGCAGAAGGAATTAGGTCTTCAGCACCAAAACCAGACTCGGGAACATCATCGTGAGCTACCATCCAGTGTAATTTAGGTCCCTGAACATAATTTCACCATGAAATCAGACCATGACATTAGGAAATTATTAAGCAAATCTCCATGGTAAAAAGCCCACCTTTCCTTGTCGAATGATTTTTGCATAAGGTCCTGTCATGTCAACTACAGTAGAAGGATCAGCCACTCGTACTCCAGCGTCAACAACAAAATCAAGGCCCTGCAATTGTCAAGAAGACATCCCAAAAGTCGAGAAATATAGTCGATTATGATCCTCCAAATGCTCCACCAAGAAAAAACAGAGAGCCATGCAAACTCAAGTATAGATTTATGAACACGCATGTCAAGAAAAAAGGAAGAAAGGAACAAAAGGAAGTAAAACAAAATGCATGTCGAAGCAAAACACCAGTGTCATGGAACAACCAAAGAAGCTAATTGCAGCTAATTATCAGTCATACAAACAGATTAGACTTCTAAATATCATACCTCTGGTCCATATGTTTCAGCTATTACAACTGGATCTATCATCCACTCATTTTCCTTGGGCGACTTAACACTGATACAATGAGCACAAATATAGTCTGAGAACATAGCAATCACTTTTTGGGGAATCAAATTATGGTATTCAATTTGATAAAGCTGTAATTGCAGAAAATTGTGAAGTTTTAAATTCTCAAAAGAAAAAAACTTGCATCCTGAAAATTGCTAAACATGTCAAAGCAACCGACCTTGTGGACATAAGAGGCGCATCCATCTTCGCCAGTATGGCCTGACATATGGCATCATCAGGCACACGGACACCTACATTTTTTCTTGAAGCATATTTGGCAGTTACAGTCCCATACCTAATGCACTGTTTAGGTAATGCTTTGCTTGCAGTTAGGATGAAAGTGTACTGTCACGTGAAAGCATGTTTCAGAATCAAAATTAATGTTCTAAAAATAAGAGGAGCCTATTTTATCCCCGGGTCACTTGAATTACAAGATCTCCATCAGGAATCATAGCTCACTCTCAATTTCAACTTGTTCAAACAAAAGAAAGCTACAGAATCAATAATACCCTCTGATATTAAATCTCACAAGAACACAGAGAAAGCAAAACAAACTCAAGATGGTCACCAGGATGTAGCATAATGTTTCTATTATGAAGGGTAACAAATACAAGTGGGACATTAGTAGGAAGTAGAAACGCATAAATTAGCCAGGAGAGATGGCATTGACTGTTAATCTCTGGTAACGTTGCACTCAACTTATAATCCATAGCAATTACACATCATTCATTCGATGGTTAAGTTCCTACTGGTATGCTGAAGTGAATCATTTAAAATCCTTACAGGCCCAGGTAAGCAATGCTTGACAGCTCGAAATATATTTGCATGGCCTTGACCATCACCGCGGGGGAATCCAGTTGTATAGGTATCTATATCTCTCAAAGAGTGGCATAAGATGCTAAGGGGCTGCAATGATGACATGGTATTAAAATTCAGGTACAATATTAAACGCAAAAGATCATAATGCAGCCAATGATATCAATGAGGCTCTTGAGACGTGAATTTGCATCACCACAAAGAGTAAGACTTCAAATACGATGGCTATTCAATGTCAAGACAGAGATTCTCTTGAAGCAGATAGCATTTAAGGTCTGTTTCTTGCCTTGGAAGGTTCTATGTTTTTAATTCTGTAATGAGAGAGAAAATACAAGCCAGAGGTCACCCTCATAACTGAGAAAATAATCAATTAACCATAAAGGGCCAGATTTTAATAGCAAAATAACACTACCTACCTACGAAGTCTTTCGATGGCTGAGTGGCTCTTTAAATGACAAACTATTGCATATCTAACAACCAAAAAAAAGAAATAAACGACGATAAGATTGAAACATTATACTTCAGCTTCATAATGATGGCTGAAATGATTCATTATTGTAAAATATAAAAAGCAATTAAATGAAGGACCCTGAGAGCAGTCACCAATTTCGGAGCATGTAGGATATGCAATCAGGACTAGCAAAACCACATAAATTCATACTCAATGTCCACACCCAACCAATCTTGAAAATATTCATCATCAGATACAATAAGAATACATAGGGTGGCTAGAAGGCAGAAAATATAGACAAGGTACATACACCGTATCTGTAGGAATGACACCTACAGCTCCCTGTTTTAAAAGTTCAATGATCGGGTCCAATTTCCAACTGTCTGCTCCAGATGGATCTGCCTCAACGTAGAGCATGCCATCCTCCTGCTGTTATCACATCCATAATGAGCGAAATAATATAGTTGTCTAGATACGCAAATCTATTTAGTTAACATCCTCCATTACAAGCAGAGTTGGGAGGAAAAAAAGAAGACGAAGACTGTAGATACCGACCATTAACAAAGAGATTAATTCCAAAAAAAGAAGTCCATTCAGTCAGAACTCCATGGTTCACAACTGTCACCGTACCGACAGAGAATAAGTTGGGAGCTTACAAAGAGACCAAACAAGCATAAAAGAAAAACAACGGGAAATTAGATGTGCTTAATGACTAGGAAAGGCATTTCAAAGGAACGAATTAAAGGTACGAACTAATGGGTTCTGCTGAAGTTATGTATGTAATCGACTCAGAGCTAGTCAAGCCGGAATTCCAACTATTTTGTTGTTGAAAACGATTTTGGATTACATAAGATACACTCTGAAAAGTTAAACCAACAAGCATACAAGATGTAATAATCTTGAGACTCTAAAATCATAAAAATTTAATCCTTGATCAAATTAACATAAAAGAGGCAGTCTTCTTCATTTTTTAATAACCCCAGCTCCAAAAAGAGAAGAAGGAGAGAGACCACCTTGAAGAAACGTTGAGATGAGTATTTGAGACGCTTGGGGCTTCTCTTGACAGCCATCATCAAAACACGAAGAGGGCGAGAGCAATTGTGATTATAAAAGGAGAGTCTTGATGGAAATGAAGCAAAGTGTTTCCTCTGTGACAGTGGTGGAGGTAAAGAGAGGGAAAGCATACACTGCAACTTGTTGGTCTCTGCCATTTTTGGCTTGTTCTTAGTTTTCTGGGATCACTTTGTCCACTGCTATCTAGAACTGCGTGTGTATAATATATATATATATATATATATGTACACTTATGTATACATATATATTGTTTATATTCAATTAACATAAAATCATAATTAGGAAGAGATCAAGAGAGATACCAACATCACAGAAAGATGAAGATGATGTCACTATGAATGTGATTGCTTTGTTTTTTCTGCAACGACGACGAAAAATTCTCTTTCATGCCAAAATCAATTTAGTACTTAGTATCGAGCTTAATAAAACCTTCGTTAACAAAGATGGTCAACGTATGATCCATCCCCTGTAACGAATCGACTTTGTTCTCTTTCGTTGTTTTTTAAGGTTGTCTTCAAATTTAATTGTAGTTAATAAGGTTGATGTTTTAACTAATTAATTGGTTCACTTCAAATGATGTTTGTTACATCTGTTTTAGTTTAAAATGTGGGCAGGAGTCACATGAAGATGCTCCAGACCTAAAATACAATTCTCAGGTGACAATTTTCTAGACCACCATTCACATATAACAAAAAGAAAAAGTGAAGCCATGCCATGCCATGACATGCATTGGGCGCTTTAGGAGACAAGAAAGAACTTACTAATGGATGTAATACCACATACCCATAAATAGATTCATAAAAAGAATTAACTCATTTATCAGATTTAATAATGATCCAGGAATACTGCTGAGCCCCAAAGTTACATGTCAATGAAAGATCACGACACGACTTTCTCAGCCTTCCGCATCGATCCGCCTGCTCAAATCTTTCATGGGTGTTCCAACTAATCCAAACTGACGTTTTATCTTATCTAGGAGGAGTAGGAGGTGGTGGAGGCATCTGAGATTTTGCAAACCCAATCCAAGTGACAATGCCAACAGCAAGAATTATCCATCCAAATATGTCATACTTGAGATCACTACTTTTCTTCTTCTTTGGACTCTGAGACAGGAAAGGAAACAGTTAAAATCCAGATTGACAGGTGAATTTGACCTCGAAGCACATAATAGATGGTTTTACGGCCATAAAACAAAAAGAATATTGAAAAGCAAACCTAAATCCCTCTCTCCCACACACATGGCACATTCTTGTTAAATTGTAGATACCCATCAAGATGCCCACAACTCAAGGAAAAAAAAAATGCATACTATATGGCGTTTCTGAAAAATAACACAACATGCATATAAACTACAATAACAGCATGAAGTGTTTATGCCTACATATATGTTTACCTACAACATAAACCAAATAATGAAATTTCTATTTAAGCTGATATATAAATTTATTTCCCAGTTCCTTTTGGTTTGGGGTATACAATCTCTCCACATTTGTGGAAAATTCCAATGAAGGACTCTATTGAAATATATCAATGGTCAGATAAAAGTTGGCATTGCCACTAGAAATGCATCAGATACTTCCTGAGTAACAAAATGGGAGATAAAGCATAGGGGCAGTTTACCTTTGCACTCGATGAAGTAGATGGTCCAGATGTTGGTGCAGCCCCCATTACCTGTTGAACTAAGCCGCGCTTATGAATCTCGGCATGCAGCTCTGGAGCCTGAACAGGAAAGTACAAATTTTTATGGCACAAACCCAATACAAATGACTCATTTGACAGCACTGACATTTCAAGTTAATGGCAACAATCAAAAATCTATTTTTTCATTAACCAAAGATAGCAAATTGCACATACTACAACCCCGCACTTCTCAAAATTTTAGGACTGACTCTGAACCTCAACCAGTTGAAAATGTGTAAAACATCTACAATAAAGTGGCTAAATGTTTAAAAAGCAGTAATTGACAGGTGTTTATAGATTTTGATCACACCATAGCAAGCTGATCAAGGAGCATAAACATCAACTTTTTTGGGAACCTTGGTAACAAGAAAAATCAAACAGTTAAAATACAAAAAATGAACGTATTCATGGATTCTCCTCTCTTAGAGTTCCTGATATAACCAACAAGCCAGCTAAATATGTTTGTGCATAAGTAGAACCATATGTTACTTTTGAGAACTTGAATGAAGATAGCTCCAAATTTTCATTATCGAAACAGCAAAAAATTAAAAATCACATGCCACCTTATGCATTCTTAAGTCCGCCCAACACATGAAAAGAATGATAAGGAACAACATATACCTTAGAAGTGACTTCCAAAGACTTCATATAAAGTTCATTCCCTGGATCCTACAAGAGAGGAAATTATCATGATCAAGCATCTAGAGTACCATACAGAAAATAAATAACAGCAAGATTATAAGATTTTGATTGAGGATTTTGAACGACGAATACTTCGTCAACAGCTTGTTGGAAGTAGACAGACGCTTTTTCAAAAGAGTCCTCAGCTTCATCCTGGTCAGGGGTCAAAAATCCCAAAGAAGTATGGGCATTTCCCAGGCACCATATTGCATCATGTTTCTTGGGATCAATCAGCAATGCTTCCTCCAGCTTTGAAATCCCCTCTACATGATTTAATGACAGCAATTAAGAAATCATTTTACCAAGGAAAATCAGTCCTTTTGGATCATGCTACCCGCAAAATAGAAACAACCCAATGCATATTATCACCACTCATCCTTCCATACCCAATATTATGAAGAAAAATATAATCAATCCAGATGGCATGACTTATCAAATAGTTCAATTTATAGAAACCTGTAGCAACTCTAATAGCATATTAAAGCCTGTGGCACTAGAGAAATAAGGGGGGCAAAAACAATTAACTGACACCTAGAATCATCTTCTTTGAATCTTGCATACTCTGAAATTGAGCCAACTCCAGCAATGCTCCTCCCCATCTTGTTAGGTTCTGCTCATAATCAAAAGGGTATAAAATTTCCAATTTCCTAACATAAAATTCATAGAAGTAACGCATAAAAAACAAACTGAGAAATTCAGACTTTCACTTGTAAAAATTATCCGCTTTGGTATGAAGGAATTCTTTTTCTTTATTAAGGGAACAAAAATTGATGTATACGACAAGCAGCTTAACCGGAACTGCTAAAAACCTCTAAACTTCAATGTTCGATTTCTCATTAACAAAATACCAAACAATAGTAAAAAGACTCAAGCGCTTTTTCTCTTCATGAGAAGAAATGTTACTTAGCAATAAAAAGCAACCCACTGTAGAAAAAGATTAAAGACTGCTTATTTAGCATCAGAAGCAAAAGTAAAATCAATCACATAAGAGAGAAATCTAAGAGCTGAAAACTGACATCCGTATCAAGAGGGTTCTTAACGTAAGCAGCCTCGGCGGTTTTGCGGGCGTGCTCAAAGAACAATATCCTGTCGAAATCATTTGGCATCTCCATGACTTTCTAACAAATCTACACACTACGCAATGAAATCGAATAGTCTAAAAACGGTGTGAAGAAATCGACTATTATTATATTTATAGGTTTTGTATGGATAAACTCGTTTTATAAGGGGAATTGAAGTGCGTATTTAGCTGGGTGGTATTAATGGAACTCAATAGAATATAATAGTATTCTGCCGTTAAAGAAGATAATTTATAATAGAATAGATTTGAATAAGATAAAAAGTACATCTCATTCTATTTTAATAAGTAAAAATAGGTTATTTTTTATTTAGAAAATTTAGGATAGAATGTGCGGTAATAGCTAGGAGTATTTTAATGGATTTAAGTATAATTACCGGGCTAAATATTTCATCATAATCAACTTTTTGTCTTTGACGATAACCTTTAAAGCTTGTTTGGTTGAAAGGTTACTAATAAAACGAAATGAAACGTAACACAATTCCATTGTCTCGTTGAAGATTTCATAATTGAATGAAATGGAATGGAATGGAAGTGGAGAATTTCATGTTACGTTCCATTCTATCCTAAACAGTGAAAATAAAAGACCTTCGATTCGAAAGGTTTAGGATGGAACGTAAACTAATAAATACATACTACCTAATATACCTTTAAAATTTTTTCTTAATACCAATTATTTCTTCTAATTCTAACCATTGATATGAATTCCGTTCCGTACCAGCCGGTACGTACCGTATCGGTCCAAAATTGGTACGAAATTTTGAAGTTTGGTACCGGTTTTAAATACCGGTCGGTACCGGCCGATTTCGGTTATATCGGTCGGTACGGGGCGGTATGCAAAATACCGGCCAAATACCGGCAGGTACCTAAAATTTTAAAAATTTGGGGGACTTTTTTACAAAATTTTCAAAATCTCCCTCCTTTCCTCCTACCTCTCTTTCCCTCCTTTTTTTCAAAGTTTTTAAAATAATAATAAATATTTTATTACTAATAATAATTATAAATTAAATAAAACTTAAAA
>JAOQMS010000008.1:9064022-9081087 GCA_027563885.1 Erythroxylum longipes
CAATTCATATATAAACGAATATCAAATTAATGAAAAATGCCTTTTGCTTTATTAATCAAAATAAAGTTTGTACAAAAGTGCTAAAGGTGATTGTCTTTAGAGCATTACTCTAACATAGCGTATCATGTTTCAAATATAATGAGTCATTAAAACCTATTAAATCAAATGAAAGTGTATTAGGTTTATCAACTTGATGAAAGTCCATATAACGGTTGATGTGTTTATAAATCATAAGTTAGACACACCAATCCCTGCACCTGACATTCAATTTATAATTAGAGGAGAGGGGCTTATTACGGAGGATGGAGATAACACATGTTTTAGTTTATTCAATTGGTAACTAAGGTGATGAACATATTAGTGGCTAGGGTGATGAAAAAGTTAGTGACTAAGATTATGAGCACGTACAAATTTATTTTTAAGTAGAAATTCATGATGATTATCATGAATTTGAAATTGATTCAATTAATTGTGGTAGTTTTATTATCGGTAATGAATATCTAAGTGGAAAGGATCCAAATGAAGCAGTACAAAGACTGAGTACAAGTATTAGGCATATTTCTTTTACCTTTTTCCAACCAATTGTATAAATTTTATTTTTAAGTAGGAATTCATGATGATTATCATGAATTTGAAATTGATTCAATTAATTGTGGTAGTTTTATTATCAGTAATGAATATCTAAGTGGAAAGGAGCCAACTGAAGCATTACAAAGACTAAGTACAAGTATTAGGCATATTTCTTTGACCTTTTTCCAACCAATTGTATAAATTTTATTTTTAAGTAGAAATTTATGATGATTATCATGAATTTGAAATTGATTCAATTAATTATGGTAGTTTTATTATCAGTAATGAATATCTAAGTGGAAAGGAGCCAACTGAAGCATTACAAAGACTAAGTACAAGTTTTAGGCATAATCAACTAATATGGCATCACATTGGAGATTGGGCATAGAGTTTAAAAATAAAAAGAATTAAAGATGTTCTTATGGATTATGTAATGAAAAAATTATACAATTGGTTGGAAAAAGGTAAAAGAAATAGGATCATGGTTGGGTGTATTAACTGATGTTTATAGTAGTTGTATGTTAGATATGACAAGAATAAAAAGCGTTTCAAAGTGAAGAATGCCAACCTGATCATAGTTATTTCACAAATAATAAACCAAAATTGGTTTATGCTAAATTCTTGATTAGATATTTTAGGGATAAAATCTTAAGAACTATAGTATATCTATAACAAGAATGGTTAAAAGGAATAGAGAGAAACTAAATACATTTGTTAACTTAAGCGTATGTAGACCAACAAAGAGGAAAATGAGAAAAGAGAGGGCAACATATTTTGTTAGTGAATATGCTAAGCTATAAGGATATGTGCATGAGTTGAAGTTTAGTAATCTTGGCCTAAAAATTGAGTTATAATTGGTAAGGAATTAGTAAATTTCTTTTCTATAGGTAATGAAAATTGCATTTTATGGAAATAACTACATTAATACAATATTCATTTCATTCTTAATTATAATTTAATAAAGTTCAAAACGTTATACATTTGCTTTAATGTCATAAAAGAGGATAGACAAATTTGAGATCTTTTTTTGGGATAGATGGCTACTTTTTAAAGACAAGATACCAATACCGATTACAAAGTGCATTAGGGAGGGATGGAGATAGAGACAAGTATCCATTGTCATAGACTATTGTGGGGGTGGAAAACTCTAATTCATTGAGTTTGTTCATGAATCTACTAGTATTTAATTTTGAATTAAATGACGGTGATGAACTTATAATTATATCTAATATGTAAAAGTTAACTTCAATTTTTAAAATATTTACTAAATTATTTGTAAATTGTTTTAAATATTATTCAGAGTTATAGACGAGCCTCTATCAAATGCGATTCACAGAATGTGTGCTAGACATATATATCATAATTGACATAGGAACTAGAAAGGAAAGGCCTTGAGAAAGCAGTTTATGGATTATGTATGGTTAAAATATTGAAGATTCCAACAAGCAGCTCAAGAGGCTTGATAAAAAAAAATTGGATGCACTTCTACCTTACTTGAATATCATAAGAAAATGTGGGTAAGACGTTACCAATCATTTGAGAGGCTTGATAAAATAAAACCTAGATGCACTTATGCTTTACTTGAATATCCTAAGGAGATGTGGACAAGATGTTACTAATCATTTAAATTTAAATTCCCTGATAGTTGACAATAACATAAACAAAACTTTCAATATGTAGATCTTATCGGCTAGAGATAAGCCATTAGTATAATTGAAATAATTAAAATCATACTAATGAAGAGACATGTAATAGGAGACAAGTTATATATGAATATAAGTCAAACATTTCACCAATCATTATAAAGAATTTGGAAAAGAAAAAAAATGCAATTCAATTGAGAATTGTTTATAATGGAGATGTGGAATATGGAGTTTCAAAGGATGATGAAAAACATATTGTAAGAATGGGTAGGCAACAAACTTGTAGCTATGGACATAGGATCTATATAAATACTCTTACAAACATATGACAAGTGCAATTCATCATTTCAAACAAAATGTTAAGGCATTTATATATAAATGCTATAAGAAGTCTAGTTCCTCAGTTTTTACAACCGTATGTTGCAGCCTATTAGGGGTAAAATTCTTTAGTCTACAATTGATGTAGAGATGATATACCTACCAACTAAAAGAACCATGCTAAGGAGACCTAAAAATGTAAGAAAAATCTAAAAAAATTGTTTCAGAAGGGACAAGATCTAAAATATAGGAAATATGACTATTTTATCCATAGCTTCAAAACAAATGCAATAAGGAAGGCTCAACATTACTTATTAAGTATTCTTCTCGAATATATAATTTTACATTGCTATATGAATCATTTATAATATGATTTATTTTTATGTCATTTTATTCATTAATTTTTCTTGTTGTTATTCTTATTGTTATTATTAGGTTGTAATTGAGACATCTTCACAAGTATATAAAGGTTATAATAATTGATGAATGTGTTTCTTTCATTAATATAAGTTATCAACAAACATATTTGAAGATATTATTATGATGAACCAAGAAAGCAATATGGTGAGTTCCATACACCCCACTCTTATAAGACACATACCCGACATCTTGAGTGATATCCGAGTACGTACCCCGCGAGGGTGGCATGCTAGAACAATCAATCAGTCAGACACTTGAAACTTTGTACCAAATTTTTTTTTCCAAAATTTTCACGCACATATGCGGAAATCAATAATCAAATTCGGGTCCATACTTTTATTTCATAAAACTCGAAATCATAATTATCATTACACTTTGATCAATTTCTGTGACTCCCCTATACCTCCTGGGAGGATACGGGAGTGCCACATCGGACTCACAAACAGAAACAAATAACAGACCAATGTAGAAGCATTTCAAAACGTACTACACATTCATTACATGTATTTTCAGTAACCAAAACAAACATACATTGCAAATCATTCCAAACTTGTTCAAAACATACATACATTATATCGTATGAACTTAATACAAATTTGTTGAAAAAATCGAAACTAGCTTGAAACATAGTTATTACAAAAACTTATAACAATTCGGAATCATACATTTTATAAACAAGCCAAAATATATATTCAAAATACATTTTTATCAAAACAAGACTCAGACTCTATTGGCCATTATGGTTGACTCGTCCCAGTCTTTTTAATCCTCGTTTTGAACCTACACGGGGCAAATTCACCGTGCTAAGCATATACCTTAGTGAATAATAACTAATCTATATATAAAGTGATAACTCATCATACTAAATCATGTAATAGCATAAGCATGCATTAACAAATCGGTTTAACAATAAAACAGACATAATGTATTTCAAAACAGATTTTATAGTTAACAGAGCTGAATATCAAAAAAGGGTATAAACCCTTCAAAATTGGAATACAATTTTGTTTATGTCAGAATCAAACATATATCAAAACACAAAATCAGATGACTGCTAAGCCATATACAGAATTGGGTAACGGGACTTATACAGGAGAGACCGAAGTCTCGACACCGAAGTGTCACAGGAGAGACAAAGTCTCGACATCGAAGTCTCACAGGGGAGACCGAAGTCTCGAAACCGAAGTGTCACAGGAGAGACTGAAGTCTCGACACTGAAGTGTCGCGGGAGTAGCTGCAGACCCTTTGAGGCATGCCTATTTACCCACAACTAGGACTCAACAGTTTTAAAACAAAACAAAGTCATTTTAGACATTTCATGTGCAAAGCAAGTAGTCAATCATATTCACATGCAAGTAGCACTTCCAATGATATAAACATGCATAAGACAATCATTGTCTGGAATTTCAACACAATCAGCACAAATCAAATTCAACAAGCATAATAAAGTAAGGTGTGACCATCTAAGATTACTCACAAAAGCTTCCTTATTGCTTATTGCATCTAAGTCCCTGCAATATCTAGAAGTGGTTGCTCTATGCGTTCCTCTATAACATTTAACGCATATTCAAATCACTATTGTGTATGATTAAGCATTCATTTATGTATACTAAATATGTATGATGCATGTTCATGACAAATTCTCGGGCATATTTCCTTACTAAATTGATGTAAACATCGATTGTACTTCAAAAGTTCTAAAATTCATACATTCAATTACTATTCTAGCTTTTGTTGGAAGCACCTCATTCGGGTCAACTTTGCATAATCAATAAGATTAAGAAAATGATGTATTTCTATAACACTTTCTTCTGAACAATTATTACTCTATGTTTTAAGTCTCTATTGATACCAAGATCATTCAATTTGGTTCATTATTCTATTAGTTATGCTCAAAATACCACAGGCTGTGTACATTTGAAATTTTGGCTAAAGTATGATCATGCATTCAAGTTATACAACCTATATCTCTCAGTTACAATATCCAAAAATTACAAAATTTATACCAATATAAATATAAGATAATAAGCTACAACTTTTGTGTAGACACCTTAGCCTAATTCGGTTTACATTAATACATTTAATTCAATAACAACAGGATATGATTTCTGTCCTTGGCAGTGCTACAACCTAAGCCAAGACTCAATTCCATGCCAATTTTGAAAGTCTTAGAGAAAAAATTAAATTTTGACTTCTATAAGAAAGTTGTAGACATATAGCTCTAATTTAATCTAAATTAAGAACCAACTCATTTAGAAATCTACATATCAAGTTATAATCAGAACACAGAAACATGTTCATAAAAATTCTCCAGTTCATAACATTCCAGTAGACTTCCACACTTTCATCCTATCAATCATTTTCAAAACAATTCAGATAGCTCTAAATTTTTATGGAGAAAAAGAAAAATGTATTAGGAATCTATTGGTTCAAGTTTCAAGTAATTAAGAGTTCGGATGAAAACGTTATAGCCAAAAGACTTTAAGCTGTTCAGTAAAAATACTCTAGTTCATAAACTCGTACATGCAAACCATCACCTTTCTCTCTCTAGATTAATAAAATGCAGCTTCTTCTTCTTCTTCTCCTCAACCCAGTTTTTTTGCCTTCCAGATTCTGCTTCCTACACTTCACAACTAATACATCTACTGCATAAGCCATCTTTTCTACTTCCATCTCAATTAAACCCAACACAAATAAATCAAACTTCCAAAATTTATACATACATATCAAAAACTGCACTGCTCACTTATGCATATTCCATTTTTCTGCATCTTTCATTTTCTGTATCTTTCTTCCATCTTCATTCCACGTTTTTCTGTCATTTTAATCCTTCTTAAAACACAACACCACACTACTCAATGTTCTCTTTAACTTTAGTCTCATTTAAAACCATCTCTAGCAATACCCAAGCATTACGCATATACAGTGAAAAATAGAGCATATGTTCATCGACTTTTCTGCAAGTATGTTTTTGCATGTCTATTATCCAACAACAACCTCATTTCATCATATAGTTTTCATTTTCATGCTTTTGCCTAAACTCTAAAACATCTCAAATGTAAGATCAAATACAAACACCAAAAACACAACTTACTTGGTTTCAGCAAAAGTGTTTGGGCAGTGATAGTGTTTCAATTGCACAGAATCACAATTATTGTTTCAGTGTTAAAACACGAAGAGAGTTTGGTGAGCAATGCTTTCGGTGATGAATAAAACAGAATGAAGAATAAACTCAAGCTGGAGACAAGTTTCCTTCCTAAACATGTAACTACGTGTTTTACTATATCACCGACACATGTCACATATGCACATGGGCTATTTGTCGTTAACTTAATCAGTATACGTGTCACAGTATAATTGGTCCATATTTCAATATTCAAAAAAATTCCTAAAATTCACTAAAAATTTTGAAATAATACTAACAGTCTCTAAATAAATTTTTACCACAAATAATTCACAATTCACATCTTAAATCGCATTAATCAGTCAATTATACCCGAAAATGTCAATGAATGCATGAACAATTTTTTTTGTATCAACAATAAATATTCACATGTGTGTGAATATACTATGATGCATGAGCATGAAATGCACTACTAATTTCTCACTGTACTCTCAATTCACTATTTTGGGGTCTAGCTCCGAACATGAGATGTTACAATTTCAATTACAAACCATCTCCAATTTTAAAAGTTAATACAACAAAAGTATGCAATAATACAAGTTACAATAATTGTGGAAGACTCAATTTGATACAAAAATAAGAATATACAAATGCAGACGCGAATTGATCCCGACCTCTATCTCTTACTTGAATGTAATGGCTATACTCCTGTTTGCCTAACGGGGTAACTCTTCTAAGCCTGAAAAATATTGCAAATTTTGGGTGAGTTTTGCAAACTTAATGAGGTAACCATCATCAATGGTTCACTCAATTCATGCAACACATCAAACATGTAGACATATAATTCACATCTTTGCATTTTTTCATAAAGCATCACATATCACTTTTGGAACAATTATACCGAACATTTCATTCATACAAAATACACATATCAATTGCAAATGCAATGCACATGATTCAGTTTCATTTGTTACTTTGTTGTGACTGAGTACCTTTTTTTTAGCTCATACCCCTTAGTGGATATTGAGCTGTATCGAATAATGTCCCATATCCCTTAGTGGATACCAGGTATATGCATAACTGAGCCAAAGGCTCTTATCACGTTCTGAGCTGTAATCTCTTTTACTAGCGACTCCGGTCACAACTACCTTTATCTTTTATGCATTCATGAAATGAAATGCATCTCACGCATTCATTTAATCATTGTTTTCAATTAGTCACATTCACAGTCAAAACACAATCATCTTCGGACCTTAGTCCGGCATTCAACAAAATTTGTTGAGTAACATTTATTTCTTCACATTCACATACAAGGAGCACTTCAAATATCACATTCATTCATCAGAAACCTTGGACCTTCACTGTCTGGAATCAACACAATCAATTTCACATTCATAAGATATTTCGAACATAATCTAAAACAACAATTAATTGAGTGAAAAAGTCTAGGTTACTCACAATACGCTCCAAATTAGCATTAGCTTTCATGATCCGAAAGTGTATGGATGTGGACGTTCTATCCTGTGTATCAACATCACGCAATACACATCTACACACGTTATTAATTGCACAATTCTAAAAGTGTCTATTAATGCACATATTTGTATATGAAATATGTACAATGCATGTTCAATGACATTCTTGGATATTTTTCCTGGATTCAAGTCACATCATCCATCATATATCAAAACTTGCTGAAATATAATTTATACTTAGGTTTTCACCTCATTAAAACCATTATAATCAAAATTCATAACTCATTTGGTCAAATCAGATTTTTCCTAAGACACATTTTCGGGTGAACTTTTCATGTTCTTTCTGACTTAGAAAATGAAGTAATTCAAGGATACTTTCTTCTATATAATTGTTTCTCTATCTCTTAAGTTTCTATTGACACTAAGATCATTCAATTTAGTTTAGTATTCCAAAAGTTACACTCCAAATAATTCGGACTATTCTCCAAACTGTAACAGTGCCCTGTACTTAACTTTATTCTAGAAATTAAAATTCTTAGAGATAGAATTAAAATTAGATTTCTTCAGAAAAATTGTATCCTATGTCTCTAGTTTACTTCAAATTAATAATCATTCCATTTGGACATTTACAGATCAAGATATCATTAGAAAACTGAAGCATGTTCACTTTAAACCATCATCCTTTAAAACCACTCGAGTCGCGATCGTGCTAAGGCATAATCGCGACTTTCCTCTTGAGTCCCGACTTCCTTCATAAGCCGCGCTCCCATTCATATGTCGTGATCCTGACTTCCTTCTTAGTTGGGTTCGCAACTTCCTTCATGTAAATAGCAGAGTCGCGATCGTGCTTCAATCGCAACATGCTTCGTTTCTTCTTCTTCTTCTTCCAATTTTTTTCCTGATCTCACTCTCCTATTCACTTTCCCATCTTTCTCAATTAACCAATAAATCATCTTTTCTATTTCCCTTTTAGTTCAACATAATAACACAAATAAAAAATCCAAGATTCTTCATAAGGATCAAAACATCCGATCCTCACTCACGTATATGTCCATTTTGTTGCATTCCCATTTTCTGTTAACTTCAACCTTCTGCATTCTCTACTTCAACTTCGCCTCTCATTTAACTCAAAGCATTCATAAACAGATCAAAACCAAATATTAAACATAAACATCAAAAATAGAAACTCATGCATGTATCTCTTCACGTAACTCTGCATGTTTTTTTTTCTACACCTTTATTTTCTACATTTTCTTCTTCTATAATTTTTTTTTCTCATTTTCTGCCATCACCTTGAACCTATTCTTAATCTCAAAAACTCATTTCGCTGACTAACCAAATTAAAACAGGATTGATTAACTGGTGCAAAAGTCACAAGTGTAACTTTTGTCTCTCACACCCGTGAGAGATGAAGCAACCAGTCACGGGTGTGACTTTTGTGTCTCACACCCGTGAGAAATGAAGAATGTCGCGATCGTGCTTTGTAACGATCGCGACTTTGATGGTTTGGATGCACAATGAAAAATTACGCAGTGAAACAGAGTATATATGAATAATTTCTTTCATGAATTTCTACATTCTTCTCATACACATTTTCAATGATCTTTCAACTCCAAAAATTATTTAAACACTATCTTATAATATCTTGATCCTCAGAACACTCAAACAAAAATATCATCAAACTCATCCTACGTCCACAGTAAACATGAAAATGTCCATTTTTATATAATAATTTGATATCAACTAAATCACCAAATTTGTCTCATAAATCAATTACCCAGAAAGATTTACAGATACTTACTTGATAAAACTTCAAATTCTTCCACAATCTCAAGAAATCCTAATTCTTTATGCAACTATGTACATCATCTTGAAGATGGTTTAAGTTAGGTTTTTCTTGAGGCAAAAAAAATGGAGAACAAGTAGGAGTAGAAAGGTAGATGGAAACAAGGTTTTTCTTTAGTGAAGGTTTGATGAATAAAAAAAAATCAAAGAAGAGAAAGTTTGAAGAAGAAAGCTACGAAGGAGATAACTAAGTTAAGAAGCAACAGTAACTTAGTCAAGTTTAAATAGAAACGAGACTTGGTCTTCTCAACATAATAATATAATAAAACTTAATTTAATAAGTGACACATGTCATTTATCTATCTCCCAAAGCTTTAAGTAGTTTTACCAATAAAACTAGTCTAGTCATCTTCAATTTTTCTCCGAGTGTCTCCAAAATTTTCACTACTATCTCTTAAAAATCCCCATAGTCATCTATATAAAAATCCTTCATTATCATTTATTCTTAGTTCTATTTCCATTCACCAATTTACTCACCACTTGACATTTTTCCTTAACCAATAGTACCCAACATTTTTTGGAAATTTTCCTAAAATTTACCAAAAATTTTGAATCACAAAGTACACTCTCCAAATCAGTTTTCAATACAAATAATTCATAATTATAATTATAATCACATTTATAGATCAATTATACCCAGAATGTCAATGGATACATATACAATCATTTTAATGTGTGCAAAAATTCAAATTCACGTGTATATATGCTAACATTATGCATGAGCATGAAACACATTTTTCTAATATTTCATTGCATGTTGATCCGTATAAATTCAAGTTATGCTTTGAATATATTATTTGAACCAAGGGGTCTAAGTTTTAAAATACAATATAACATCATTTTATAATAATTACAAGCTGCAGAAAAGAAGAAGATAAAATCATTAATATAAATCATCATGAAAACAAGTTTTCCAATCTAATGTAAACGATGGATGCAATGTACTGAACCAATCATATTAAATGTGATTACATAAAATCTGATAGCTTCATATATACTTTTGACATAACTTTTGGTTGTATGTTGTCATATTTATGTTGCCATTTTTGTATATGAATTCCAATATATACATTTACTCCTTAATATATTATTAATATCATAGGTGTCATATGAAAAATGACAGGAATTTCTTTGATTTTCCATAATTTTTTAATATGGTAGACATGTTTGATATTATTCAATAGAAGTTAAGCTTCAACCTTAACAAAATCGTTATAATATATAGTTTAAGTACACAATCAATACATTCAATAGAAGTCAAGTTTGAACTTTAACAATACAATTTAATGATATTTTCCAACAACGTATTTAAAAATAACACCCATTATAAGTACAATGAATCCGATTACAGTATATTACAAAAACTTTGACTCTTTTTTCTCTTTTACCAATAAATTAATGACTTGCTTCGTAAGCTTTATCTGCTCCTCAATCTCCTTGGTTGCGCTTGTTTTATCAATACTTGTTTCGCCTGCCATATTCAATATAAATACTTATTTCATTAATTTATGAAGCACTTTAATAACTAACTCATTAAATTTGTAACCGTACCATTTGGAAAAAAAACATATCCCAATGCCAAAAAAAAATTACTTTATGATTTAAACATTTTACACAATATTTTTAAAACTAATTAACAATAAAAATTCACTAGATAATTAGAGCATCCACAAAATCTTCTCCTTGGATTATCACTCTCTGAAGTTCTTAACAGGGCATTTAACCCACAGTAGCAAACCATACTCTAAGCATTTAAACTTAATATTGTGTTAGTAGATGATGGAGATTTCATAACTTTAGGACTTGTCACTGTAATGATCACACTAATAACATATATAACATTGTATATAGTACTAAAAACTTAATAATAGATGTAATAATGTAGAAGAGCACCATTTATGGAATTTCATCACATATTACAACAACAAAAAAGCATAATTTCTTATACTTGATCCTGTGATATGTTATATCTATGTAAGAAAAGAATATTAATTTAAGATGCATAGCATTATAAACTTGGCTTAGATGCCCTGTTAGTTTAATTTGGTAAATGAAGGATTTGTTCTTGCTTATAGTGATAATGTAAAAAGGATTTAAAGGCAATACAAAGGATCCAAGAGGAGCAATTTGACTTTTTTGTATCATGGAGAACAAGCTGTGTTCTTGGGTTACTGGGTAAAGTCTAACGATAATATTAGCAAATTGGCTTTATGTGCTTTCAATTCCTAATGATCGTAAATAGTTCTATGATATATTTAATATCAAGCGATGAACACAATTCTCGGGTCAATAAAATGCTTATATGACATTATCTATATATATATTTTATTTTCTTCAATATTAAAGATCACAATAGAACGGTTCATGATTCAGTTTTACTAATTTTTTCAAAATAATTTTTAAAAATTAAATATGTAAAAAAATTCTTTTTTTTATTTGAGTTTAAACTTAGATTACTTAGGCTCGGACTTGTCCAAAGCCTAACTTTTTTTAAATAAAATGGTGTTATTTTACTTAGAAAAATTAAGTCTCAGACTAGTATAAGCTTAATTTGACTCATGAATTGACTCTTTAAAAATATATTATTGATATGCATCGTACTACAACTTGCATCTATCATTGGAATATAATAGGAAATTCAGACCTATAACATTATTTAATGAGTGAAACCAAAATTGACATCCTTATAAATTAGTCTAATTGACTATTTACAATATGAACAAGTACAAAGCCAATCTTCCGATAATTTTAAAATATTTAAAAAATTAAGCATTTTAAAATATTAAAGTCTAACCTATATTTTAGTATAATTTTTAGAGTTAAAAATAATTTTTTGTAAATAGGAGCTGCGAGTTTTGTATAAAAGATCGTAAATTTAAAGTTTGTAGGTTCTATTTTACTTTTAGTTTTTTTTTCTGATTTAAAATTTGAAAAAATTGATTGGATTTATAAAACTTTTATTTTATTTTTTATTTTTTCATAACTGAGAAAAATAATAAAAATTAATTTTGATCTTTTTGTCATAATATGCTTTATGATTAAATAAATATATTATTTAATTATTTATTATATAAAATTATGAATATAATTTAATTTATGATTTATTGAAAATTTAAGAACCATTTAATCAATACATATTAAATTTAAAATAGTTAAAAATATTAAAATTACAAACTTTGTTTAGAATATTTAGTTCTAAATAATAACATTAGTTTTAACATATATATTAATAAATAAGTACTAGTTTCAAAACTTTAACTTATATAATTATATATTTAAATATAATATAATAAATTTAATTTGATATAAGAGATTAAAAATATAAATCAAAATTAAAAAAATGAAAACTAGAAATGATAAAGAAAAGATTTTCATAGTCTCCATTCATTCCCTCTAATTATAAATGTATGTTTGAGTGACCACCTTAACATACATGTATAAGCAATTTTGGTTTTAAAGATAACAAAAGAGATTCTACTTGGTAGAAGTAGAACCCGTGCATACGTAGAAACATTGAATGTCTCCAGCTCACCGGACATAAAAGAGTCCGTGGCGCTGGCAGCTAATACTATAAACTTTGACATAGCTGTAGAAAAGTGTACTACTGACTACTTGGGTTATACTATTATAACAACTTCTGGTTCTTGGTATCGAAGTTGTCGTTTGCAATGGATGTGGACCTATCTATGCTACAGAAACAATAATAATAACAAAGTGGAAAAAGTAATGCAAAGGAAGGGTAGCTGAAGAAAAATGATTTGCCAGCTAATTTTAGACAACTTTTCACTCTTTTCTCACATTTTCCTCGCAAACCCTTTATTCCCAGAGAAGACAAATTACCTAATGAAGTCTCTATTGGGGTGTTTTCGGAATACTAAACGAGGAAAAAGTCGGTCGTTTGAATGTCTCCCATCTTCTCACCGTCTCCGTGTCGTCTCCCGTGAGTAAATTTAAGTACTTTCCTTCTTTTGCTAAATTTCTCTGAATCCCCAAATCTAGGGCTCTCTCTTCTAATCAGGTAAACTTCTTTTACTCCCCGAAGCCTCTAATTCACTTCAAAGCTTCAATCTTGACTGCTCACTTGGCTGTACCGATTGTTTCTCTTCTTTATCTGTCCAATGTTATTGTTTTTAAGATGTCGGCTCTGAGTTTTAGATGGTAAATATGTTTTCTTTACCTTTGAATTGAATTAACTGTTACGTTTAGGGAAATGAGAGCAGTGTTTATGCTAGTTCCACAACGGTTTTTTGAGAATTTTCTATATATTAATTTTTATCGAAAGTTTTAATCTCGTGTTCTATGTTCTGTTTAACTTGATAACTAAAAACAAACGACTTTGCTTTTATGTATATTCTCATCGAGTTGCTGTGTTTCATCTAAAAAATGGGTCTTCTTTACTTTATGCGGGAATGCGAGTTAGTTCATTGTTTCAATAGTTGACTCAGTTGCGCTGAGAGCGTAGAAAAAATATACGTTTTAAGGGTTGAAGTAGATTTTGAGCCTGGCTTGGATCTGGTTATGGCCGTTAGTCATTTTATTTTAAAGGGCGCAGAAGGCAAAGACTCGGTCTTCACTGTTTTTAAAAAGGTTTCTTGATGGTACTAATGGGATCTACATTTTACAACTTCAAATTTCTGTCTTTTAAGTAGAATCTGGACATGGTTATAATTAAGAGAGCCCTTATGTATAATATGGTAATCAGTTATAACTTTCCACTGGTTTTTCCCTATTTTGTGAACCATTTCTCGAGTTATTGTTTACGACGTGTACCTTATTGATGTGTCTTCAGGGTTTGAACGATGGACATGCACAGCTTCTGGCAGTTGGGTGATGACCTTCGAGGGCAGTCAAAAGTCACTGAGGATCATAAGTGGTTGATGGCTGCTTCTAAATTGGCTGAGCAGACAAGGACAAAAAGTGAACGTGTGAATAACCTTGATCTGTCAAAAGGCATGGCCGAGATCAGACCAAGGGATAAGCTTGGTTTCCAGGAAGATAATAAGTTTGAGAGCCTTAACTTCAATATATTGAACTTGGATTCGAAGCTGGTCGAAAATGTGAGCAAAAGTTCCTTGAGGAACTCCGTTTTTAACATGAATGCTGTGTACCAGAAATGCAACATAAACAGCCTTGGAAATCTGACGGGCAACAAGTATAGTGGCAACATTCAGGAGCCCAACAGCAACAACAGCAGCAATAATAACAATAACATTGAGAGTAATAATGCAGCTGATAAAAGGTTCAAGACTTTACCGGCTACAGAGACACTTCCACGAAATGAGGTTCTTGGAGGATATATTTTTGTCTGTAACAACGACACTATGCAGGAAGACTTAAAACGCCAGCTTTTTGGTACTTACTACCTCCTCTTTTTCCCTTTCTATACCTTCTTGGTATTCCCTTTTCCTGTAAGGAAATTTGGTCTGTCATGATGGGCACTGGGCAAAATTGGCCATCAGCGCTTGATGAATCTGATTTGATGAAACAATTTGTTATGCTTTTACTAGTTTTGCTAGAAATCAATTAGGAGACCTTGACTTGATTTTGTTCAGAAGTGATTCAACTTTACTTGGATAATATCCATGTATGACTTTGAATTGGTTTTGTTTCACTTCCATCTTTTTTGTGCAGATTAATCTTATTATTCTTATCCTCACTTGATAGGTTTACCTCCAAGATACAGGGATTCTGTTCGGGCCATAACTCCTGGTCTGCCGCTCTTTCTATACAACTATACTACCCATCAATTGCATGGTATTTTTGAGGTTTGTTCTCAAATTTAATACAATCTTATGAAGTAGTTTCCACCGATATACTTCAGGGTATTGTGTGGTTCTTTCCGATCCCATCGACTTTCTTCCCATCAGTTTCCCGATTGGTAGTTATTAATTTGGAAAATCTTAGTTAACATCTGTTTTTTTCTCCTTAACAAAGCCCAAATTGAAATCTCATCATCTATTATTTGGAAAGCATGCACTTATTTTAACTTAACTTGAAAAGATTTGAAAATTTTTATGTTTTCATTTGCTTGTGTGTAGGCATCAAGTTTTGGTGGTTCTAACATTGATCCAACTGCTTGGGAAGACAAAAAGTGTAAAGGGGAGTCCAGATTTCCTGCTCAGGTAATTATCAGATTTTCCAGAGGAGGCAAGTTATTTTGATGCTCCGCTTGTTATAGCTGGTTCACACACTATTTCCTATGGATAGGTGAGAATCCGTGTTCGAAAACTTTGCAAGCCTTTGGAAGAAGATGCTTTTAGGCCTGTCCTGCATCATTATGATGGCCCCAAGTTCCGTCTTGAACTTTCAGTCCCAGAGGTACGAAAAGGTTCACATAATGTTGATTATCTTCAATAAATATTAGTTCTATTCATCTGCACTTGAGATCTATTAATATTTTTTCCTTTACGATGTTGCTGCAGACCCTGGATTTATTAGACCTTTGTGAACAAGCGGGCTCAACTGCCTAAGTAATCCGTTTCAGAATGTTTAATCTTATAGGCCTTGTGGGGCATGTAAGTTGCCTGCTTTTCATAGATTATCCTTAGAGCGCAAGCTTGAGGTTTTGTCTCCGGTTAGATGAATATCCGTGGGAAAAGTAGGGATGTCGTGTGAATCAGCTGAATAAGTATATCTGTCTCGTGAGTATGCTTGTGAAGCTCTGCCGCTTGTTAAGCTTTGCCTTTATGTCTGAATAGCATTGTAAACAAGACTGGCCATCTGTAAAAGAGAATTATAAAGGTTATGGTGCCGTGTAACAGTTAGGTCCTCCCAAGTGCGAGGCCCTGGCGTCCTTTTTTTTTCTGCATATGAACCGAGCATGTAATTTGCTGGTGTGGTATCATCCTTTCGAGTTGTTTCTACTGCTTGACATAAAAATCTATTGCTACTTGTCGCCCTCACCAAGTAGAAACTAGGATCTGCGATGCCTGTTTCTTTTTTCAGGCGAACAAAACGAGTGAGAATCCTTTCGTTTATTTGAACAGAAGCAAAACCATTTGTCTCTCCACTCTGACACCTTCATCGTGTGATCAAGGTGGAAAGTGATTCAATTGTATTCGACAATAAGCTTGATTTCCTCTTAGACAACTGTCTGTGAGTTTCAACGAGAAAGGTGTGATGCCAACTCATTTGACAGAGCCTTTACTCGCTTGGGAAGGGAAGGCTGCAAAGACTAAGTACAAAATATCTTTGAGACAGACAAATTGACGCTATAAAAAATTGAACAAAGTGAAGGTTTCCAATGCTGTAACAATGGTTAAGAAGTGCCAACTCAAAAAACAAAGAAACGAGTATGCCATGCCAACAATAGAGCCCACAACCTACGGAAGGTGGCAAGACTTTGAAGACAATCTGGACAAAAATGTGTGTTATAGACAAGTATTTTAATCGGAAAAAGTACAACCGAAGATAGAAAAACTATGACGTAGACTCATGACACGTATGAATCATTGTCCCGTCCCGATAAAAAGCTTTGGTCCCAAACCAGGCTAAATTCTCTGTTTATGATTAATATTAATTTCAATCTTTGAGATATAACTGATAAGAAAGGGTGTGGTGAAAATAGGACACCCTGTCAAAGTTGATGGCGGAGTTGCTAAGGTGGCAAACACCCCGCCGTTGTGATTGGCGGGGTGGAGTGAGTCACCCCGCCATCACCAATGGCGGGG
>JAOQMS010000008.1:9084696-9099163 GCA_027563885.1 Erythroxylum longipes
TGGCCACCCCGCCATTCAGAACGGCGGGATGGGCACCACGTGGCCACCCCGCCATTCAGAACGGCGGGATGGGCACCACGTGGCCACCCTGCCATTCACAATGGCGGGATGGGCACCCCACGTGTCCACCCCACCATTTCAGTTGGCGGATTGTCTTATTTTCGTCCTCCCCTTTTTTTTTAGTCACACTTCAAGAATTGAAATTAATAATTATCATAAACAGAGAATTTAGCCCCCATACCACTACTACATCGTGTGTGGGTCCCAACAAATAGGTGGTGATTGATCGGGCTGGTTGGGGCTTCGTTCATCTCACTTTCACCTTTGGCTGCGCTCCTCGTCACTCGTTAACATTTCCACCACCAGACATCCAGCATCCTTCCTTGAAGTACTCTCCTTACATATGTTTTCCGTGGTTATTGATATTGAATATAATTCATCATCTTTTGCATACAAACCTTAAACCAAGAAAGAATCTTTGAGAATGCCGGGACTCAGAGCACCTTCGGATTACTCGGAAGAACCTCCTCGTCACCCTTCGCTCCAAATCAACGCCAAGGCCAGTTTTTCTTCTGCTTCTGCTCAAAGCATACCTTAATGTTTTGAATAAAATCATGCTTCTCCTTTCTGGGTTTTACCCAGTTTGTTTTTGTGTCTTTTCCCCCCAAAAGATTGTTCAATTGATGATGTACGATTGTAATCTTTTGGGGCGCTTTATTGGTTCACTGCTTTATTATTATCTGTTATGCAGTTGATAGTCTTGCTTCTGATTTTGGTTTGCTTTGGATTGTTATCTTGAGCTGCCAAGGTTGACGATGATTTTCGTATGAATTTTCCGAGTTGGGATTTTCTGTTGTTGAAATATACATCTTTTTGATTATTTAACCGTTCAGAAATGAGCTTCCTTCAGTTTATACGCTAATCACTGTTACTTTTGGAAAGATTATCTTTGAGGTCAAATCTGAATACTTTCCTGGAGCTTTTGGCTTTACTATGTATGTCTGTTGGCGTAATCTTTTGTTGATTTTTCATCTTATTCTTCAAACAATTGATTGGAGACTTTGTTAAACTCTTGTATAGCAACCTTTCAACGCCGAGCCTCCTCGCTCAGCATTGGTTGGCTCCTACTTGACACCCGTGGATTTGTTTTACAAGAGAAACCATGGACCCATCCCTGTTGTTGACGACATTGAAAGGTTGGGCATCAACTTCCTTCCCATTCCTTCTTTTCTTAAACTTCAACATTCTAAAGCTGGTTTTGCTGCCTGTTCTCCCCATCAGATATTCTGTTTCCATCCGTGGTCTAATTGACAACCCCAGAGAGCTGTTTATGAGAGATATCAGGTGAGTTTGCGCTGATTTTTAAGTTGCTTTTGTACCTTAGGATGCTGTAAACAGTTGCATATATTGTTAAACGACAGGATGCTTCCAAAATACAATGTCACTGCCATATTACAGGTATGCTTAGCAATGCCTCTGTTGTATTATGTTTGATAACTCATTATGATGGAAACCTTCTGTTTCAGTTAATATTGCCATTCATTTGAATTTTATGAGATTTTCAGTGTGCTGGTAATAGAAGAACTGCCATGAGCAAGGTGAAGACAGTGAAAGGAGTTGGCTGGGACGTTTCTGCTATTGGAAATGGTTTATTTTCTGAATTTTATGAATTTTATGAATTAACCATTTGTATATCCTTTCTCAATGTAAATGTATGTTTGATACCAAAAAACTTTAGAATGGTTCACATAGATGCTTTTGGTAGTTGTTATGTGGATGGATCAGTTCACTCAAACTGGTTTAGATTCAGACTGTACATGTGACTTGCTGACTTATATCAGAAAATACTAAGGCTATGTTTGGTTGGACATAAGGTGTTTAATGGAATGGTTTATAATGAAATGGAATGTAAATGGATGTAATATTAGAAAATTGTTGTTTAGGAGGGATGAAAGGGTTAATAATGTAGTATAGTGAAATGTTGTTTAGAAGAAGTGTTTATAATGTAATATAGTGAAAAGTTGTTTATCATTTTACATTCCATCCTAAACTTTCCAAATCGGAGGTTTCTCATTTTTACCGTTCAGGATGGAATAAGATGTAATATGGAATCCTCCTCTTCCATCCTATCTCATTCTATTCTATTATAAACTCTCCTTCTAAATGATGGAATAATATTTCATTCTATTAATAAACTCCCAACCAAACATAGCCTAAAGATGAGAAAATCATAATATGTTAAATTGTTATATAGTTTAAGTCATTGAACTGGAGAGACCTTTGTCCCTTCCAGAAATATTTCACATATCATATTTCTAATATCTGAGCATGTACCAGCTGTTTGGGGTGGTGCCAAATTGTCTGATGTTCTTGAACTTGTTGGCATATCCAAGTTGGTTAGTACCACAAAATCAGGTGGTAAACATGTTGAATTTGTAAGCATCGATAAGTGTAAGGTATGAATGCTGCCTTTTCCTAATGATCTTTGGTGACTCTTTTATTTGCCTAGTTACCTTTGTGGTAGGAAATTTGAATTGTTTATTGCCTATACTTCTCACTTTGACTATTGAAATGTGTAGGAGGAGAATGGAGGTCCTTACAAGGCATCAATCCCTCTTAGTCAAGCCACAAACCCTGAATCTGATGTTTTGCTTGCTTATGAGATGAATGGAAATGTTAGTACTTATTCCTGATTTGAATTTGATCTCCCGTAGGTTAACTTTGTGCCAGGAATCATATGATGGAGGTGACTGTGCTGTTTTTTTTTTCCCCTTTTCAAACAAGTTGCATTTTCAATGCTTGAATTGCATTATGCATGGGAAATAATATTTTGTTTTATGTCTCATGGGATTTAAGAAATGCTCTTATGGAACAGCATATTTTCTCTTTCTTGTTGGAGTTTCACTTCTTAGGGTTGGGTTTTTTGGAGCTCTTCAAATATGTTATGATGGATTAGTGCGTAAAGATCAAAAGTCAGTGTGGTTGCCCGATATTGGTCTTATTTAAATTGTTTTTGATGTTGTGTACTTTTACTTTTATGGACATGTACACTTATAAATTTTTGGACGAAGAAACTAAAATCGTTAAAGGCACAGACATTCTGTCAAAAGCTATGAGTTCCCCAGACATCAAAATGATCAAGAATTGCTTTCTAAAGTTGTTCTGTTATTTTTATCAGAATGTCATGAGCTCTTTTAAAGACATTCTGCTCTTGTTATACTAACAATATACAGCTGATAATGTAGTTTCCTATTGACTGCTAAATATTAACTTAATTACTTTGCCCATGCCAAAGCCTTTAAACAGGGACCATGGTTATCCAGTAAGAGTGGTTGTACCAGGTGTTATTGGTGCCCGTTCTGTTAAATGGTTGGATCATATTAACATAATTCCAGAAGAATGCCAGGTTGAGAATAAACATCTATTGCTAAATTAAGTTTGAAATTTAATTGCATCTTCCATTCCATTTATAATATGATAGAATTCACCTTGGTTTCTTCTCAGGGCTTTTTTATGCAAAAGGATTACAAGATGTTCCCTCCATCAGTGAACTGGGATAACATCAATTGGTCTACTAGGAGGCCACAGATGGATTTTCCAGTCCAGGTAATTCCTCTAAGCTTTATATCCAAGAAGGTGTTTCATTCTTCGTGTGCATTTGATAAGTTTTTATATTCTGCTTAACAGTGTGTGATCTGTTCTTTAGAGGATGTGGCTTCAGTAAAACCCGGGAAGGTTAGTTTTTTTTAGCTTAATAAGTACTGATTTCATGTCTGCCATGATTCGTCAGATGACTTCCAACCAATTTTTGGTCTTTACAAATTTTGATTGATGTGTATTATTGGTACTGAAAGATAATAATACTCAAATATGTTGGTCTTTTCAGCTTTGGATTAAATTTGCAACATCTTGTGTGTAACTTTTATAGGTTAAAGTTAGTGGATATGCAGCATCAGGAGGTGGACGAGGAATTGAGAGAGTAGATGTGTCTGTTGATGGTGGCAAAACCTGGGTGGAAGCCTCACGATACCAAAAGCCTGGTGTACCTTACGTTGCAGATGATATGGGCAGTGACAAATGGGCTTGGGTGCTTTTTGAGACCACAGTTGATGTCTTGAATAACACGGAGATTGTGGCAAAAGCAGTAAGTGACATCCATCATTGAGTTTTTCTTGCATTCGAAGCACCAAATGCACCACTTATTGCTGTTGCATATTAGATCAACAAATTACGCTAGCAATGTTGAGATCTTGGAAATTAAGAAAATGAATACAAATGATTAGGTTGATGGATGGTTGAGAGTAGAAGAAATTATGAGTTAATCGAAAAACTCCAGAGAAAATTAAGGTACAGTGCAGGACACTGCAACTGAACGGAGAGCACATAAAAGGACCGTTGGCTTTGAAGAAGATAAAAGGTTTTTAATGTGTCAATTCAACTAGGCTACCATACTTGCTAACGTAACCAGTCACATGTTTGTTATCAAATATGTAATTTTCTGAGTTGTGAAGTTTCTTCTTTTCATCATGTAAAGGTCGATTCAGCAGCAAATGTACAACCTGAATATGTTCAGGACATTTGGAATTTGAGAGGGATATTGAACACGTCATGGCACAGAGTTCAAGTCCGAGTTGGTCACTCAAATATGTAGGCGTCGTTAGCTCAATCCCATTTGGAATGTTTTGCTTGCAAGAATAACGCCTCAAAGCTTGATATATTGTTTCAACTTCTCTTTTCCTTGCCTCCTGCTTGCTAGTGAGAGCCGTAGATGTAGCTTCATGTTAATTTTGTTGACAATATACACTGAAACCTTTGCGTAAGTGTTGGTAAATTTTTGCGAAATTTGTGATCCTGTATAACTGGTGTCTAGTATTCATCTCTACTAGTTAATCAAATGGATACTTTGAGGGAAGTTGGGTATTCATTACTGGCTTTTAACTAAACTTTAAAGGACTGGAAGATCAGTGACAATGGAGATGAAGTATTAAGTTTGAAAAACCGGTGAGATGAATATGTTACATGTTACGAGATATCAAGTTCATATTAGGAGCAGGGTGTGGCTTATAACTGAAGAGAAGCAAGTACTATTGTTTAGGACATCTTAAACTGAAATTTTCCAATCACAAAGCAAAGAGTTTCATGTTTTATGACATTTTACCTAATATTACGTATAGAATTTATTTAGAATGCACGAAGAATCAAGTTCATACGAATTCAGGACACAATTACTTGTTTTATGAACCGTGTGAAGCAGTTGAAAAGGAGTCGAAGATTGAACACAGACATCGACATGTGCATTAATAAACTTAACATCCCACATCCAATGCCAATTTTTCTCCAAACCTCATCCCCTGGATTACACTTAAAAGCAACACCTAGACTTGTCTGCCTCTTTCGAGGCATTGCACATGATTCATCCATGATGTGACGTTACAAAGATACGTGTAGTTGGCCCATCCAATATCATTTATCAATAGAACCTTTTGTGCTCTAAATCTTTGGATTAATGTCTCCATAATCATGTTTAATATTTTTCTGTTTTTAATTTATTCAGTTGGGTGGCTGGTGAAGTACGTCACATCCATTGTCAATAAGTCACACAAGATAAAATATGAGTCCAATTATTAACATCCTTTGCACGTGATGTTCATACATCTCTAGCAAAATGTAATTTCGAAATTAAGCATTACACGAATGATTTATCATGTAGTTAACTTGAGAATAAGGGAGTCTATTGAAGAAGATGGACCATGATTGAATCGTAAGAGTTAAAGTCATCTTAGAATCAACCTTTATAAATGATAAGCTTCTTTTTATAACAAGTGAGAGATCCATATTTTGTATGTTTGTTCCAAACTAAAGTGGTATAACACATGGCTCTAACCACATATTGCATAAACAACAGACGATGTACATGTGTTTGATAAATATGGTTAAAAACTAAAAAGAAATTTGCATATGGGACTACCCATAAGGTCTCAAATACAAAAGATGCCACATATACGGTTGTCCCAAAAGTCATCAATACAAAAGATACTATACATTGGGGCTGCATAAAAGGTAATAAATACATTGGACCATATGTTATATGCATCAATATACATATCACAATAAATATTGTATGAATCAAATAATATCTTCAATGAGATGTGATATAAAGTAAGCTACCCCTTTTGCTTTATAATATAACTAAGAATTATCCTCTTACTTCTTTTCACATTGTTCCCCTAAATCATTAAGTAGCAAATATAAGGCATGCCTCGTAGCTCTATAAGATCTAAGGTCTAAAATCTTTTGTTGGTCATCTCATAAAACAAATCCTTTTAACCTTAAAATATGCTAACTAGGACTACTTTTGAATTTTGATATCTGCTTATTGGCAATCCAATGGTAATCATCTTCTTATTATCAAATGTTCAACCACAAGAATGGTTGGTTGTTTTGGAATGTTTGGATTTGAAATACATGTCCATTAATGGTTGTTTTGGAATGTTTGGATTTGAAATACATGCCCATTTTGTGTATGGCTTGTATGTTTACTCCATTCATTTCTTTCTACATTTTGTAGTAACCTTAGCCTTTCATTTTTATATACACATGGTCAAATCTTATTTGGATACTCACGTTCCTTAAAACTTTTCTAAAAGTTTTCACATAATAAAAAATCATTCCCTACTCTAGAATAACTTTTCCATCATTTGAACTTTAAGTAATGAAATAAGAATATTTTGGCTTCTTCCTCTTTTCATCTAAACTTCCTTATAATCTATCAATATTTTTGTCATTAACTTCAATCTCATTATCCCCTAAATCAATATTTTCAGCACTCCTGAACCACTTACTCATATTAGGCAATTCTTCTTATATGTCACATTCAAATATATCTTATATAATTTCTTCACTTGAATATATCCAACTCACTGAAATCTGTTGACTTGTTGTCATTATACCTTAGGTCTTCTAAATCATTGGATACTTCACTGAATACTTCAGTAGGTGACTTAATGAATACTTTATTGGTTGTAACAGTGGTTACCTTAGTGGGTGCCTCAATGACTATAAAATGGCTATTATGGTGGATGCTTCAATGGTTGCTATAGTATTTGTTTCATTACACATTGGGTCATTATCACCCTCAATTACTTTAATAGGTATATCTATTATAGGGTCAATAAGTATGCATAATTTGGGATGTTTTGCCCCATCTAAATACTTCTCAATTATCTTTAGTTTTCTTTCTTCTATTATTCGTATTAATATCCTTTTATCATTATCATTTTACATATCTTCAATTGATTCATATGAGAATTTATATATAAATTCCTATGCTTGCCTATAAGTTAACATCTTAATGATAAGCATGAAATCAACCAAGGTTATCTCTTCCACCTTATTAACAAAACAATGTTTCTTTCTACCTTCATATCTCACATTTGGTTTGAACTTGAAAATTTACCATAAAACCATCAAAATTCTAGTGTCAGATATAGTAGTCATTTCTTAACTAGTACATGTAACAACATTATAATATTATATTATTTGAGGTAAAAAAAGCAAACTGAGTGTAGTGGAGAACATTCTAAAATGTCACAACTTGATCCTAAATTACATAGAACCCAAGGTATTCATTATAACATTATGTTAGCCAAATCAAAACCTAAGTTATTCAACATTTTATGGTAACAACCTGATCATAAATTACAAACAACCCACAACTCAAACTTTAACTACTAATACATAACTCAAACTAATACATGAAAGTCAAAATTAAGTCACATGAACTGTAAGACAATAGTGCTTGCAGATGTTAAAAGTTAAACTAACACCACCAATTTTGATAGACAACTATACAAACACATTTTAAGATAAACTGTTACTGGAAGTCTATTACCTCCTAAGTGGAGTTGCTTAGGGATAAATGGTCAAATTCCTACTTTCCATTTCAGTATAATATATAAGACTAATAGATGAAAAAATGAAAACAATGAATTGAATCTGAAGTAGTAGTGACTTAGAAAAGATCAAATCGAGTGGAGGTTGCTTGGAGCTGAAGGATGCTCAGCGTGCCTAAGCTAACAGTTAGTTAGTTAAGATGTTTTTGAATTTCTGTTAATAACAGTTGATAGTTACATGTGTATAAAGATACCAAATGTTATAATCATTGTATCTCTTATTCAATAACAAGTCCAGATTACACACAAAAAATATGCGTGCTCTCTTCTCCATTTTCTTCTTTCTATCTTCTGCTTTATTAGTTCTCCTGATTCTTCTAAAAGTTCTTTAATTGTTCTTTAAGAAGTTCATCAGTTCCCCACTGGAATTGATTACGTAAAGATATATGTTTGATAGATAACAACAATAAATCTAGTATTAGAGCTTTCTTTCTTAAGGGACTTGTGAGTGAGTGAGTGAGTTTCTCTTGAAGGTTCGAGGTTGGTGATTCTTTTTTTGGAAGTGTTATGATTTCAAGAAGTTCATCAGAGATGGCTGAGAACTTATCTCAAGACCTGCAACCTCCAATGTTCAATGGTGAAGGTTATGTAATTTGGGCGATCAAGATGGAGGTTTTTTTGCAAGGATAGGATCTTTGGGAACCTATTGAAGATGACTACATGGTTGAAGTACCACCAGATGATGCATCGATTCCTCAGCTAAGGTGGTTGAGCGAAATAATGTAATATCCCGTTACCCATATTGAGGCTAGAATGGTGATTATGAGAGATTATTGAGAGATTAGAAAATGCATTTCATCCTAATACATAATATGTCACACACATACACGTGAATATAGAAATGTTTGCACATTAAAATAATTGTACATGCATTCATTGACAATTTCTGGGTATAATTAATCTTTATGTGTGATATGTGAATTTATTGAAAATTATGGCTTTTATATGTTGAAAATTGATTTGGAGAGTGTATATAGTGATTTAGAATTTTTGGAGATTTTTAGGAAAATTTCTGAAATTTGGGTAATTTTGGACTAGAAAAAATTACCAAGTGACAAGACAATTGATAAATGGTAGTAAAAAAAAAATCAAATGGTAGTAGAAATAATTGAAAAGTGGCATTAAGATTTAATGACAATAGTCATTAAAATTTGGGAGACAATTGGACTAGAAATTGGAATCAAATAGATTAGTTATCAAAGGACGGACAAATGGAGCCATAAGAAAGTGATATGTGGCAAGTGACATGTCTCACTTGCCACACCACTTATAACCCACGATTGTTTTGCTAAAAGACTACACTTTACATTGTTTTTTTTCATTTGTTCTTGCTCTCTTTGTTCTTCATCTTCTCCATTTTTTTCTACACTTTACATTGTTTTTTTTTTCATTTGTTCTTGCTCTCTTCGTTCTTCATCTTCTCCATTTTTTTCTCTCCACCTACGAAACTCCCACTAACCTTCATCAAGTTGATTTTTTTCGGCCATTATCTCACACTAGCCACTTAAATAGCTTGCTACCTTCTTCTTACTACAAAAAGATCCAACCTAGTCTACCTTCAAAGTTGATGATTGTGTAATGCTTGGAGCTAGGGTTTCTTGGAGACTCTTGAAGAAGTTTTGGGTTAATCAAGTAAGTAGCTCCCTATTCCTTATGGGTTATTCTAAAAGAGATAAATATGGTGATTATTTTGAGAATTTTGATCATGATATGAACAATTGTATATATATGTAGATTGGGCATGAATGAGAAAAGCTGGGTATGTTCATGTGTTTCTTTCATGTGTATGATGATTAATGATTCATAAATTGATGTAGAGGTGATTTAAAGTTATAATGAGTTCTAAAATGGGGTTGAAAGAAGTGCAGAAAATTGATTTATGAATGAATGTTATATGTTATGTTTTCAGATTAATGATCAAACATAAATCATAAATTGTTGTGAATAATATTAAGTTGAAATAGAGTGGAGAATGAAGAGGAAATGAAGTAGAAAAGATGATTTAGGTATAAGGTAGGTCGGATGTAAAATGTTGGAAGTATAAAATCTGGAAAATTGGAAGAGAGCTAGAAAATGTTAGCAACAACATTTTCACTAATTATGCTTCTGTATTTTATGCGTAACTTGTTCTGTAGTTATCCAAATGAGATTATTCTTGATTTGGATTAAACTAGATACATAATGCTACATTTTTTATGAAGACATCAAATTTGAATTCTGTCAGTCTCAAAAACTGACACAAAGTTGAGAATTGGGTGCAACAAATTGTTGGATGAATGTATATGTTTATGTTCTATTTTGTGAATATGAAAACCATAAGTGATGAGTTGTATGTAGATGTTATGAATCATGAACTAAGGGTTTAATGAAAGTGAAAGTTAGGCTAACCAAGATATTGAGTTATGTTCTTGAAATGAGATGAATTGTTAGGAATGAAAATTGAAGGAGGATATGTGTATGTGTAGAAAAAGTTCTGATAAAGGTGTATGAGAATATGTTCTATTTTGGGTGTTCATGATCAAGCATGGAATATGAATTGTGTATGGATGATGTTGAGTTGAAATTTAGGTATACTTGAAGAAGTTATCAACTTGAAATGATGAATTTTGAATATGAATTGTTTGAGACTTAGGAATGAGATATGTTATGGAAAAAGGATAGGAATTCATAAATGATGAGAATTAGTTGTAAGTGATGAATCAAATGAATAGAGATTTGAGAATTTAATGAAATCAATTTAGTAGTTGAATTGTTAAGATGTGATATTGCATTAGGAGAGGTGAATTTGGGAAGATTATGAATGAAAGTGACGTTAGAATGGATGTAGGAACCATTAAAGATGCTTTGGAGGGGCTTATGTTTCACATATGTCCGTTAGACAGACTTTAGGTCTGCTAAACGGACCTTCTCGGGTCTGAAAATGTTCCTAGCCCCGTTCATGTCCGTTTGAGGGGACATATATGTCTGCTTAGGGGACATTCTCAGGACAACTACAGTAAAATTCAATTTTGACCCTTTTAACGGCAGAATCTCACTTCAAGGTCTTCACAAAAGTTGTAGATATCAAAGTCCTCTTTGAAATTGTCCTAGAATGACATTAATCCGACATTTACATCAAAAGTTATGTCTTTTGTCCCAAGATATGTTTGTTTATAGATGACTGACTTATTAAGGTTTTTCCCATGAGATATTTAGACTTGATTGTGATCTTGAATAAGCCTAGTTGATGTTTGATTGAGCTATTAAAGTAAGGAAAGTGCATTAGGTGTTAAGGAATGATTCAAAGATCATGTTGATTGGTTATGAGACGTGTATTAACGAAATCTACCCGGGATTGTCATAGAGCATGCATTGCACATAGTCCATATACACATTCGTGCATAAATAAATAATTAAGATTGTGCAATTATTAATGTGTGTACAATGTGTGTACTGCATAATATTGATGTGCAGGATAAAGTGTCCACATCTAGATGTTTCCAGATCTTGGAAGCAAATGCTAATCTGGAGCGTACTGTGAGTAATATAGACGGTCTCACTCAATTAATTATTTGTTTTATATTATGTTTGAATTATTGAATGAATGTGATTTGATTGTGTTGATTCCGAACAATGAAGTTCCAATGATTATGATGAATGAATGTGATATTGAAGTGCTACTTGTATGTGAATGTGAAGACCTAAATGATTTATGACATGATTGATTAATTATGGGAGATGCATTCTATACATGAATGCATGATCAGATAATGAGAGTTGTAACTTGAGTAGCCACCGAAAAAGAGCTTAAAGCTCAGATTATGAAAAAGAGCTTAAAGCTCAGAAAGTGTATAAGAGCCAAAGGCTCACTATGTAAAATGAGTCATGTATCTCCAACAGATAAGGGACAATATAAATGAGCCCGGTATCTACAATAAATACAGGACAGTTTAGGCACTCGATCACAACAACATAATAATTGGAAAAGAGTCACATGAACATTTCATACACATTTTAATAAGTATGTTTGATTGTTGAAATGCAAAATTGTCTTACCTTTAAGTGAAAATGTGATATGCGATAATTTATGCAAGATGCAGAGATATGAATTATAGGTTATGTGTATTGATGTGTTGCATGGATTGAGTGAACCATCGATGATGGTTACCTCATTGAGTTCACAAAACTCACCCAAAATTTGCAATATTTTTCAGGCTCAGAAGAGTTACCCCGTTAGGCAAACGGGAGTATAGTCACTGCATTCCAGTGAGAGATAGAGATAGGGATCAGTTCACGTCTGCATCTGTATTTTATTATTTTTGTATCAATTTGTGTATTCTGCGAAATTTTTTGTATGTAATAACCCTTGAAATTGTAAATGTTTTGAATGAGAGTGATCAAAGTGTAATAATAATTGTGATTTCGATGTGTATGAAATAAAGGTGTGGGCCTGAATTTTAATATTGATTTCCGCACGCGCGAGTGAGTAATTTTTGAAAAAAATTGTACTGAGTTTTGAGTGCTTGACTAATTGATTATTCTAGCATGCCACCCTCGCGGGGTACGCACATGGATATTACTCAGAATGTCGGGTACGTGTCTTGTGAGAGTAGGGTATTACAAAGAATCACCAAAAAAGCTCGAGCCAAATCATGTTTATATCAGGCCATGACTCCCTCCATTTTTACTAGAATTATGAAGTTGGATTCTGCAAAGAAAATCTAGGATTTCTGGAAGAAGGAATACTAGGGAGATGATAGGGTTAAGCGCTTGAAGGTGCTTAACTTTACGGGGGAGTTCGACAGGTTACAGATGAAAGATGACGAATATGGTTTTTGTTTTATAACACTTGTTCTCCTTGCCATTAACTTCTATTAAAAATTCCAATTGCAAACTCTAAAAAGACATTTTCATTACGGAGAATTATACATGACACTATAAGTAATATTACACAATATCATTTTGAAGTTCACAATTAAGATTTGTAATAGAAGTTGATGATAAGGGAACATGTGTTATAAAATCAAAACTACAAGAAGGTTATTGATAATTTAAAAATTAGGAGATATATTGACAATACGTTAAGCCATATAGGGATCTAACAAATTTTATAACATGTCAAGCCATATAAGAATCCAACAAAATTTATCTATTTTTTTAAATTTAAAAACTAAAATAATATGTAAATCTTATTTAAAATGTCAAGACACCATTCTCGGTCCAAATAATAATTAAACTCATAGTAGAACAAGATGTAATAAATATACACGTAATACAGGGGGAAAAAAAGACAAGAGATACACATGTATATGTATATTTATATGTTTTATAGATAGAAAGTAATTGATTCGTGAGCAGTCCATTTGCATATAATGGACTATGGGAACAAGATATAAATATGTAGTTGATTTATTTTCTGACTTCATAGAGTATCCATTATTATGTACAAACTTCCACATCTATTAGTTGATGTGTTGTCTTCTTCCTCAACTTTCTTTTTTTCTTTCTTTGGCATTGGGTGGTAACTTTCCTACTACAAACCCCAGCCATTGTATTGGAATTGCAATTTAGTGTTTGTCTTAATTAAACATAAATGACTTCTCTTCTTACAAAGTTCTACTCTTTCATATAAAAGCAGGAGCACGTACCACCTTGTTCTTTTCTATCACATGATGCTTTCGGGACGCACCTAAAAGGACAGCTGACACAAAAGACGGCTTAGAGGAGAAAGAACTATCATCACATCTTTAAATTTCTCAATGATAATAATCATAAGAGTGAAATGAAGTTGTGGGGCATATCAACCAATGTACGAAAAGGGATGGCTAGATTGACTGAGAAGGAATTTTTAACAAATCCTCAAATTAATGTTAAACATATTTGACTGTTAAACGTTCTCGGATCAGGTTTTGATAATCTAAGAATCCCTTATTTCTTTAACTTTATCAGTTGATTAACCTGGAATTATTAATTAAATAATGATATATTACAAGAATTTACTACGTATTCACTCAAAAGATATTAAAAATACATATTACGGTCAATTAGAATAATCTATCCGACGAAGATAAAGGCAGGATTGATTCCACATTTTTCTTTGAGGTGCTAACGTTGGTGCAATACCTTGTTGGATTCCAATAACATGGTATGTAGTCTGTCAGTGAATGTCATGTGATTTGATGCGCTCTAAGCGAATGAACTAAGCTGCAGTACAGAAACGACTCTCGTTAACTGAAAACTAATCATGTCTTACCATATTAATTGCATTCCAACTAAGGGGGTGCTTGTTTAGAGGGTATGAAAAAAGACGAATGGGTATGGAATGAATGATTGAGTTTGGTAAGGAGATATGATTATAGGGTTATTATTTTGATTACTCACTTTTGGGTAATACCCCATTCCTCCCCTAATCTAGAGGAATGGGTATCATTGTTATAAAGAAATGGGTTAATTAATTATAATATAATTAATTAATTAAAATATAATTAATTTTTAATTAAATACAAAATAATTAATTAAAATATAATTCATTCATT
>JAOQMS010000008.1:9100468-9118901 GCA_027563885.1 Erythroxylum longipes
TTAATTAATTATATTGTATTTAATTAAATATTAATTATATTTTAATTAATTATAATATAATTAATTAACCCATTCCTCTATAACAATGATACCCATTCCTCTAGATTATGAGAGAAATGGGGTATTACCCAAAAGTGAGTAATCAAAATAATAACCCTATAATTATATCCCTTTGTCAAACTCAATTTTTCATTCCATACCCATTTTTCTGTTTTTATACCCATTTCTCTTTTTCCATAACCACTAAATAAGAACACTACTATTGTTTGTCCTTTTCATTTTCTTAAATAGAAAGTGAGGTGCAATATAAACAGTTAGATTGGCTTATAAATGATTACGTTATACATCATGAGCTGACCATTTCTATTCAAGTCAACTGCATTGCATGCTAAAATGGGAAGTGTTGGCTCTCTCCTAACAATCCCTCTTGGCTTCGTATGTTTGGTTCTATTAAACGTTCTGCTTCTTTATACTCTCATTTTGATTTTATGAACATCTCGACAAGTTCCCAGATTCTCATCAGGCCACAGGCCACACAGCTATCCTGTAATTGGATGCTTGATTTCTTACTATGAAAACCGAACCCGCCTGTTAGATTGGTACACTGAACTGCTAGCAGAATCAGCAACCAACACTATTGTTGTACACCGCCTTGGTGCACGTCGAACTATCGTGACGGCTAATCCTGAAAACGTTGAGTATATACTCAAAACCAACTTTAATAACTTTCCAAAAGGGAAGCCTTTTACCGAAATTCTCGGTGACTTTCTCGGCTATGGCATATTCAACGTGGATGGAGAGCTTTGGCGCATACAACGAAAGTTGGTGAGTCATGAGTTCACGGCCAAGTCCCTCCGAGATTTCTTCATCGTGACATTGAAAGAAGAAGTTGGTAACGGGCTATTGCCAGTTCTGGAGCAGTTGGCGGAAACCGGAAAAGTTGTGGACTTGCAGTTGCTGCTTAGAAGGCTTACGTTCAACATGATTTGTAAGGTTTCTCTTGGGGTTGATCCATGTTCGTTAGATCCTTCTCTACCTGTCCCTCCTCTGACCAAGGCTTTTGACATAGCGTCAGAGATATGTGCAAGGCGAGGAGCAGCATCTCTGTTCATAGTCTGGAAGATTAAGAGATGGCTTGGGATTGGATCGGAGAAAAGGCTGAAAGATGCTGTTGAAGAAATTCGCAGGTACGTTGATGAGATAATCGCCAACAAGAAGAAGATAATTGCAGGGAAGAATCATAGCAGTAACAACGACTTGCTTTCTAGGCTGATAATGGCTGACCATGAGGAGCTGGTCATAAGGGACATGGTCATCAACTTCATAATGGCAGGGAGAGACACAACTTCAGCAGCAATGACATGGCTGTTCTGGCTACTTTCCTGCCATCCCGATTCAAAGAGAGAGGTGGTCGAAGAGGCGAAACATGTGATGGATAAATTGGTGGATTATGAGTCATTAGATGAGTTGAGTTTTCTAGAGGCATGTCTCTGTGAGTCAATGAGACTATATCCACCAGTAGCCTGGGACTCGAAACACGCCATGTTCGACGATAGATTGCCAGACAACACAGACGTCCGAGCAGGAGATAGAGTGACTTACTTCCCGTACGGAATGGGCAGAATGGAGGCGCTCTGGGGAGACGATGGGTTGGAATTCAAACCACAAAGATGGTTTCTGGAACCTGACAAAAGTAGAGTAATGAAGAAGGTATGTCCTTACAAGTTCCCAATTTTTCAGGCAGGGCCGCGGGTGTGTCTGGGGAAGGAGATGGCCTTCATTCAGATGAAGTATGTGGTGGCTTCCATAGTTGAGAAGTTTGAAATCGAACCTTTTACTTCGACAAGGCCGGTGTTTGTGCCGCTCTTGACAGCTCATATGGCAGGTGGACTGAGGGTTTTGGTCAGAAGAAGGTAATGATTAAACATTTAGCAACTAGTTGATCAGGTCGACGAGTCAATGCTTGCATGATTATTCTATTGTCATATGACCTGAAGCATACATTATGTAGTAAACAAGTTCGTGATCGCGTAAATATGGTTAGACATGCTCAAATTATCAGCAAGTATCTATTGGCCTAGCTAGTCGTCATGGACTACGTCAGTCGTGATAAGTTTATGGATTTGATCCAATGACTTGGGATGGAACACGTGTTTATGAATAGATACTGAACCAGGGTTTGGTAGTTTGATTGAAAAAACTAAGTGGTCACAATGCACGTGCGTGAATGGATGGAGCGATGGACAAATGGCATTGGAAGCACCAAGAAGACATGATTAGATTATATATATACATATATAGATATATATAGCAGTCTCATCCATATCCGCTACCGAGGTCAGCAAATCTGCCTAGCTACTTGATACAGTCTATACACCCTTTGCCTAATAGAGAACTAGTTTTCATGCCTATTAAGTCTCGTGTCTGCGACAAGAAGACGGGAAAGGCTCGCATACACGGTGATAGAAGAGCTTATTATAATCATCAATAGTTCAGCCATGCATACCTTAGATTAATTATACCACCCTTATGTAACCTTGTGCTTCCCAAGACATAAGCCAAGCTTTAATATGATTTATCACTAGATCCAATCCCATAAAAGTCCTGGTGTAGCATTTAATATCTGAGCATCTAGCTGTTTCAAACTCACTGGTAAGATAAAAGAATTGGTATGGAGATTGCAGTACGCTTACATTACTAAGAATAACTAATTTCAAATTTGTCAGAAATCAGCATTGCGCTTCTGATAGAAGTCGCAGAGTTTTATTTTCATCTTTTACTTACAACAATGAAATGGAGTCTACAACGACAAGCTTCCAAATTTCTTGTTCCAGTCCACAAATATATATAACTCACTCAAAGAAACTGAAGGTCTAACTTCTTGTAGTGCATTTTCAAAGTCCTGTGTCAAAGGAAAAAGTGAAATCATAAGGATCGAAAGCAACGAACTAAGAGAGAGATATACCGAGTTCCTTTACAAACATGCATGGCCACTACCTGAACAGAAACTGGCCGCATATCCTCCTTCTGCAGCTTTGTGATTTCTATACCTTGTATGAGAGCTTCTCTTAGTGGACCCATAGATGCTTCCTTCACCAAGTTTTTCACGTCCGATCCTGAATATCCTAGCAAAAGTAATAGAAAACAAATCTAAAATCCAAGGGGCCTACGATTTCTGACGTTAGTATGATTACTCATAAAATTATAGTGTTATATACCTTCTGTCAGATTGCATATGGTATCAATTTCATCCTGTGAAAGTTTAAGCAATCCATCCTTCTTTAAGAGATTTCGGATTATCCAAGCTCTAGCTTCTTCATTTCAAATGGCAGCAGGTCAGCATTATAGATTCAAAGTCGCATTATGCAATGAATCCAATAGGTAAATAGGAAATTGTGGGGGTTTTCACCTGATGATGGTAAAGGGATGTACAGTCTTTTAGTGAGTCGCCTTCGAGCAGCTTCATCAAGTTCTTGAGGTCGATTTGTTGCTCCTGATAAAATGTTCACATTTTAACAATGAGAGAACAAGCAAAAAAGAAAGAAGAAACTGAAGAATCTTGCATTAGAAGGCACAAGGAATTTCAACCTTAAAGGCGTGATACAGCTAACAGGAAGAGGTGGGGAATGATGGGAAGGGAAAAAATTGGTCAAGAAGCTTAAAAGATTTAATTCCAAGAAAGTTGAGAGAAAAATAACAGTTATCCATTCATGACATGCGACAATCTCAGATAGCATAGCCTCACCAAAGGGTAGAAGAGCCCTTATTCCAAACTTTGCCGTGTAAAAGCTAAAGCTGTTGATAAATGGTCCTTCCTAGTTTGTTAGAAGTTCATATCCCATTAAATTCTTGAAGTGTTCAATGTTATATTGTGGTGCAGAAGTGGGCAAATGGGGAAGAGTATAAGTAATACTTCCGCAACAAACCCAATCATAACACAAAATATTACCTATAAGTAGAATTTGCTCGCTGCCAGTATCAAAGCCTTCCATTTCAATAAGGAATTGCGTTTTGAGTCGTCTACTTGATTCATGCTCACCTTCAGACTTACGCTGCAACCATGAAAAGAGTTTTTAAGTTTTACATATTTTGTGGTGAACAACAGATAATTTGTACTAAAATAATTATGATGAGGCCCCTTCAAAATTAATGACATGCTCTTCAATGAGTAATGTTGCATAAAGAACAATAACAATTCAAATCCAGTATCGACTGTAACTTACAGATTATTGTTTCTATGGACCAAGCCAAATCGCTAAAGAATCACAACATCCCAAGGATGCTATCAGTCCGAATCATTCAACTTCTAAAAAGTGCCCTCTGGACACTTTTTCTAGACAAACAAAAACATTTACCTGGGATAGAAGCGAATCTATTTCATCAACAAATATTACAGCAGGTTGACGACAAGTGGCAACACCGAATAGGGCTCTAACCAACTTTTCACCCTCGCCAATCTACACTTAGAAGAGAACATTTAAAAGTTATCATTGAATGAGGCGTTTGCAATTTAATCATTCTGCAGTATAACGAATGGGACTCCTCCCTGTTTCTTTTTCACTTGAAATATCTGCTAGTTTCAGGATGCCTTCACAAGTCATACAGCGACTATTGTTCACGCGTTCTCAAAACATAAAAAGAAAATGCAGTTAAAAAATTGATGATGAGGGAAATCAATTCATACCCACTTGCTTGTTAATGAACTGGCAGATATGTAGAAAAATGTTGCTTTTGCCTCCCCAGCAATAGCTTTTCCAATCATTGTTTTCCCTGTTCCCTGAAAAAGATATGAGGTGCTTATATTAATAAATGCATAAATAAAAAATCAATTAGAATTTCTCAAAATCTTTTGTTGGATTTAGTAGCTACCGGTGGACCAAAGAGAAGAAGACCTCTTCCTGGAGAACGGCAACCTTTGAATATGTCAGGGCGCAATAAAGGCCATATGACCATCTCAGTTACACATTTTTTAGCATGCTCCAGGCCAGCTACAGCATTGTCAAGAAACAGTTGAAATAAGAATCACGGGGAAGAAGAAAAAAACTAGAATGCAGCATGAATTTTGAAGACGTGTGTGGTACCAATGTCATCCCATCTGACATTTGGATCTCTGTCCATAATCTCATTACTTATGTGCTCAATGAGACGAGGCTCCAAGTTTCTCAACTTTTCAGGAAGTTCACCATCAGGTCCACAGAGAGTTTCCAAGCTTGATTAGCAAGGGAATATGTAGAATGTCAGTCTAATTCCAAATTCAGAATATCAAAAAAAAAAAATTGAGGAAGCAGCTATTGCTACAAACAGGATGAGAATCACTAAACTCACCATCTCCTTGTCGAGTCATCTAATGCATCATCACCCTTTGCTGTAACCCGTGCACTCATAGTTCCAGTGCTTCCCCCATTTGATTTTATAGGAGGAATGAAATTGCCACGAACACCACGGCGAGAGAAACCGTACCTGGCCCCATAGCCCCGGTTTATGTTATCACTTTGTGGGGAAGCAGATCCACTAGGGGATCCTGTCAACCCTCTTTTTTGCCTCGCATCCATTTCCTAATTAAAAAATGTAGTGACAATATGCTTACATTGGACCAACAGAAAAATGTTTTACTCTTTTTCATACAAACTTTCCGATGTTGCGTACTTGGTGCTTATGTCTATTCAGAAAATTACATATTAATACCCTTTAAGACATCATCTTCTTCACTATGAACCCATTTGAAGAATTCACTTCCAGTCAAAGTTTCATAGAGATAGAGAACCTATTACCATTTTCTGGCAAATAAGAGCTGCAGAGAATTGATTCAGAGTCATTTACATCTGTAGAAAAGAAAGCAACTTAATATGCCTAATAGAATTTGTAAGCTGTCATTGCTGTATGATATGAATCAGTATGGTAACATCCATCTTCCCAGTTTATGATGTCAACTTGACATTTATTTGGCTATAGTTGCAAAACATGTCCATACTGTGGTCGAGAAGAAGAACATCAATGATGGATCCGCTACTTACAGCTCACATCATACTACATAAACGACAGCAAAAAGGATAAGGACAATAAGTGGCCAACAAGTACCATTTTCGCTCTCGCAGTTACAAATGCACTCCCAGAGACATCTGATTTTGTTTCTTCATTGCTTGATAGTGACTTCAAACAATCATATCTAGGGCTACTTATGTCTGTAAGTGGACGTTTTGTAGAGAGACCAGGAACTCCAGGTTGATTTTGACAGGAATGATCCCTTTCTACAATCATGCAGTCGTCTGATATATCATTCTTGGAGTTCAAAGAATTCGTAAGTGAGCTGTTGTTTGCTTTCGAGATTTTGCTTCCATATAAAGATGTCAACTTCGCCTGCATCATAACCTTTGATGTCTTGCGATCAGAGTTTTCCTTCCTCACCAATTGGTCAACCTGGGACAAATCATCAGAAAAGTCTTTCCTTTTTTTCTTCTTTTTTTTCCCGGTTTTCTTACGTTCATTCCATTTCAAGACTAAAGAACGATTGAACAATGACTAGTACTAAATAGTATTACAACCTATCCATTGAAATGATTACTCAATATAGGCAAAAAGACTAGAAAGGCATCAAGTTTATATACATGCCATACCGGTTCATTGGAAGAGTTTATGCCATATCGATGAAGAAGGGATTGGAAATACTTTGACTGCTTGATCTTCTCAACACCCACTCTCCTTTCAAAAACCTTGCCAAGAACTCTATCTGCTTGTTCAAATGCTCTCCTGGAACATAAGCAAACAACCATGGTCTCTATTTAACCTCCAAAGTCCACAATACAAATAAAAGTCTAAAACACAATTAAAAAAAAGAATTAAAAACAAAATCTATAGCGAAACCAAAGCCTGTCCACATTATATTGGCATAAGAAGTTTTATATATATAAACCTAACAATCAGTACCGGTCAGAATTGGGAAAGAGAGAATGGCGAGCAGAATCGAGTTTACATAGGGCTTCGCGGCGGATGGGGCGAGTTAGGGCTTCGTCGAGGTCGGTGAGAGAATGGGAGTCGAGAAAGCCGTGGAGGCGGAGGGCGAGAACGTAGGCGGTGGAGAAGTCACCATTCTCGAGAGCCAAGTCGACACCGAACTGGAGGGAGTGAAGGCGGTTGAGCTTCTCATCCACTTCCTTTCTCCAGTTTGAATCTCCCGAAGCCTCCATTCTCTCTCCCAAATTAACAGCAAAAGCAGAGGAAGAGAGCAGCGGCGTTTCTTTTCCCGCCATTTTTAGGTTCGAGACTGAAAAATAGAAAACGCGAACTTTTCGAAGTCTAAATGGTTAACTTAAAAAATATCTTCAATTTTATTCAATATTATAATTATAATTCGAAAAAAAAAATATTTAGATGTTACGAGGCTAATGTTCTATAAAAGGTACAGCCTGTTCAGTCTAAAAAGTTCAGACGAAGTGGTAATAAGACCACCAGAAAATTAATATTTGGTTTGAGGGAGGGGTTGTGGTTGATAACTTGCTAAAATCAATTTACTGAAGTAATAAGTACTTATTCTCAATAAGTAATTATATGTTTGACATTACTATTTTTTGTAACGGCTGAAATGTGAAAATAGGTGTTTGGCAAGTGCAGTTGCGGTTGCTGAAAAGAGATAAAATGATTAAAAAGTTCATTAATTTAATAAACTATTAATTGTTGTATAAATAATTAAAATATATATTATTAGTCATATAAATTTAAATTTATAAATAATAAAATATTAAATTAAATAAGAAAATATAAATAAAATAAATTTAGTAAATAAAATATTTCATAAAAATATATTATTAATCATATTAATTAAGAGTATAATGGAAAATAATATTTGTAGTGAAGGTTATTAATGGAAAGTAAAATTTCTACTGCAGAAGCAATTTCCTACTACAACTCTCTTTCTGCTTATTGATTTCTGCGGTAGCACTGCACTTTTCTCCTACCTCTGATTATTTACCGCATATCCAAACATGTGATTGCGTTTGAAAACTGCAGTGAATAAATACTTATCTCCACTCCATCGCAGATCCAAACGCAACCTAATTGTTTGTTGACTTATTCTATTGCATTTAAATTCAGATTGCAATTTCTTTTTAGTTCAACTTAGTTCCTGTGTTTTTAGCAAGTAGTAGATAGCTCAGTTCCTGAACTTTAGTAAGTAATGGAGTTGTTATTAGTTACGTATGTGTCGGTTTTATTTTCAGAAAGGCTTTATAAAGCCAAGTATGTACAGAACTATGATTTATGGAGTAAAAATTTCAACTTGAGTTTCACTTAACAAAGATCCACCGGTTCTCTTACGAGCTGGTAATCATAGGCAAACATAAGAAAACGTTAGCGTTACCGACAAATTGACCCTTAACCAGATCCTACGGTAACATTTTGGTATCAGAGTCAGGTTATGGGGATTAGGTTCAGCAACAATTAGAGCAGATTCTTAAAATGCTCCAGGAAGAGAGAGAGCCAAACCGAGCAAGATATATCAAAATTGAAGAATTGTCGAAGGAATTGGCTGCTTCAAAACTAGAGGCTTCCATAGTTGGAGAGAGGAGCAGCAGTCGTGGAAAAGAAAAGGATAGAGAAGAGAGTTTTGGCAGCAAGGCGAAGACAGAAAGGCAAACAATGGCGAAAGTGACGAAGTTATGTTTCCCAAAATATGAAGGACAAGAAGATCCATTAGGATGGCTTAACAAGTGTGAATATTTTTTCCACCACCAAAACACTGAAGAAGAAGAAAAATTGGAACTCGCCTCATTCCACATGGAGGGCGATGCATAGATTTGGTATATGCAACTCGAGGAAGATGACCCCAATCTTTCTTGGGAAGAGTTCAAAAGACAGTGTAATTTGAGGTTTGGACCGTCAGTTCGTAGCCAAAAATTAGGTGCTCAAGCAAAGTTGAATCAAATTGGTACAGTGGCTAACTATTGTAGAGCATTTGAACAGTTGGTCTTCCGAGCAGGAGCTTTAACTCTAGGGCAGAAGGTGGGGATTTTTATTAGTGGTTTGAAGGATCATATTGCTGTGGATGTGGAATTGCAATGTCCCAACGAACTGGCTTCAGCTATGAGTTTGGCGCAGCTCTATGAACGTGGAATCAATCTCCCAAAATTTCTGAATTTAGGCGATCCAAACCGCTAGAAGTGACCACAACTTTTCGAAGGAGGAAGATGTTGCTGCAAACGGTTTTGATCAATGCCTCGAAGGAGAGCAACCACAAATCTCCATTAATGCAATCGTAGGAGAGAATGGACCTCAAACAATGAAAGGTGACTGGTAGTGTCAATGGGAAATTGGTGACAGCTTTAATCGATTCTGGCAGTATTTCATCGATAAGTCAATGATATGATCGATTGTTTGGGAAGTGTCAAAATGGTAGCTATTATATTGAATAATATTACTGTGCAAGTGAATACATGGGTGCTTATTCTAAGTGGGGTGGACATTGTTCTCGGTAATTGGCTAAAGACTCTTGGACCCATATTGTGGGACTTTGGTGCATTATGGATGACATTTAAGGTGGGAGCTGACCCTGTTACACTCATAGGTTACAAAACAGAAAACAGTTTAACACATGTGAACTAAAGGCAATCTCCGTGAATGACAACTGTGATTAGCACATTCAAACACTCCTCTCAAATTTTGCAGGTGTAATTAATGAACCCAGAGGGTTACCACCCCACCATCGATGTGATCACCGCATTCCGTTGGAACCAAAAGTGAGGCCCATCGTTGTACGCCCTTATCGTTATCTACACGCCCAAAAGGAGGAGATTGAGAAACAGTGTACTAAGATGTTGCAACAAGGTATTATCAGGCCGAGTAATTCTCCCTACTCTTCTCCGGTGATCTTGGTTCCAAAGGTAGATGGTTAGTGGCGAATGTGCTTTGATTATATGGAGTTAAAAGACAAGTTCCTTATTCCGGTGGTCGATGAGTTGCTGGAAGAACTACACAGTTCTAAGTACTTCACTAACTTAGATTTGGTTTTTGGGTATCACCAAGTTTGGATGTGGGAGTAGGATGTCGAACAAACAACTTTCCGTACTCATTATGGGCATTTTGAGTTTCTTGTGATGGCGTTTGGCCTTACAAATGCGCCATCTACATTTCAAGCTCTAATAAACGAGGTACTTGCTCTTTACCTTTGCAAATTTGTCTTGGTATTCTTTGACGACATTATTGTGTATAGCAAAACAGCAATCGAGCATGTTGGCCATTTGTGCTTGATTTTCCAATTGCTAGAAAAAAAATTAGTTGTTTTTTAAAGAATCCAAATGCTCGTTTGGCCAGTTACAAGTTTTTTACTTAGGGCATATAATTTTGGGTGAGTAATGGCAGATCCTTCAAAAATTGCAGTAATGACGGAATGGTCGAAACCATCCATTATCAAGGAGTTGTGCAACTTCTTTGGTTTGACAGGTTATTACCATAAATTTGTGCAACGTTACGGTCTTATAGCCACTCCATTGACAGCCATGCTCTGAAAAAATTCCTTCAAATGGACAGCAAATGTGACGAAAGCCTTTAATCAGTTGAAGACAGCCATGACATCCACACCTGTGCTTGCACTTCCTGATTTCTCCAAAGAATCTTCAATCGAATGTGAGGCTTGTGATATTGGAATCGGGGCTGTCTTGTTGCAGGAAAATCACCCGGTTGCTTTCTTTAGTTGGGGTTTGGCTGAAAGTCATCGAGGCCTTCCAGTTTACGAGAAGGAATTAGTTGACCTAGTAAAGGCCATTAAGCACTGGAGAGCATATATGTTTTTGGGTCTGTATTGACCACTATAGTCTCAAGTTTTTACTTTAACAAAGATTGCTTACCTCTCATCAACAACATTGAGTTAGCAAAATTCTCGGATATAATTTCTCTGTAGAGTATAAAACTGGAAAAAATAATGTTGTAGCGGATGCCTTGTCACAGAGAGACAAAGATAATAAAGAGTTGAGGGCAGTGTCTATGCCACAATTAAGCTTATTTGATGGGATTTGAGTTGAGTAGCAAAATTTAGCGAAGTTCAAAGATTAATGCAAGGAGTTCTTGATGAAACCGAAATTGGGCGCTAGTCTGTTAAAAATGGGTTGCTTATATACAAGAATTGGGTTTTCGTGTCGCTAAATTCACCCACAAAAAGCTTCAATTTTATCCGAACTTCATTACCAAGGGCACGAAGGGTACCAGAAAACACTTTTCTGGATTGTTAAAGATTTTCATTGGCATGGTAGGAAGAAAGATGTCTGCAATTTTGTCAAATCATTTGGGGTTTGTTAGCGTCACAAAATAGAGAATCTCCACCCTGTAGAGCTGCTTCAACCTCTACCTATGCCATCTCTAATTTAGGCAGATGTCTCCATGGACTTTATTGAAGGGTTACCGACTTCAAATAGTAAAAGTGTCATTCATGTCGTGGTCGATAGATTATCAAAGTACTGCCATTTACTAGCTATTTCTCGTCCCCATTTTGATGTTAGTGTGGCCAAAATATTTTTTGATAATGTCATCAAATTGCATGGATTACTCGAATCAATTGTTACTAACATTGATGTAACTTTCACTAATGCATTATGGCAAGAATTATTCAGGTTGAGTGGGATAAAACTCTGTTTCAGCTCCGCATATCATCCTCAATCAGATAGCCAAACGGAGGTGGTGAACCAAATTGTAGAAGTATATTTACGTTGTTTTACTAGTTCTTAACAGACTAAATGGGCAAAGTGGCTAGCTTGGGTGGAGTACACCTTTAACACTAGCTACCACTCTATTCTCAAAACCACTCCTTTCGAAGTAGTGTATGGGCGGCCTCCTCCTCATTTGTTGTCATATTGTCCTGGCCTTTCTAAGTTAGAAGTTGTTGATCAAGCTTTAAAGATAGAGATGAAGTTTTGCAACGTTTTAAAGAAAATTTGGCCTATGCTCAAGTTCGAATGAAAAATTATTATGATTCTAAACATAGAGATGTGAAATTTGGGGTGGGTGATATGGTCCAGTTGAGATTGCAACCTTATAAACAGGTTTCCTTGGCCCAAAGGAAGCACCAAAAGCTACTGCCCTGTTTCTATGGCCGTTTTCGAGTTTTGTAGCATATTGGTTCTGTAGCATATAAGCTGAAGTTGCCCTCCGACTCTAAAATTCACCCAGTTTTTAATGCTTCCAGTCTAAAACTATACAATTTCGATGAACAAGAAATTTAAGTGCCCCTGTCCGAACTAGTTCTAGCAACACCATCACTCATTCCAGCTGCTATTATTGCTCATCGAACTCGAGACAACAATGCAAAGATCTTAGTTCATTAGCAGGAAAAGTCACCAGTTGAGGCTTCATGGGAACCATTAACTGACTTCCAACAGAGATTCCCAAATTTCACACTTGAGGACAAGCTGTCTTTGGAGGGAGGGAGTGATGTTATGAGACCAAGGCTCTATAAAAGATACAGTCGATTCAGACATGGAAAGTTCAGATGAAGCGGTAACAAGACCACCTGAAGATTAATTGTTTGTTGACTTATTCTATTGTATTTAAATTCAGATTGCAATTCCTTTTTAGTCCAACTCAACTCCTATTTTTTAGCAAGTAGTGGATAGCTCAATTCCTGAACTTTAGTAAGTAGTGGAGTTATAGTTAGTTACGTATGTGTCAGTTTTATTTTCAGAAAGGCTTTATGAAGCGAAGTCTATACAGAACTATGATTTATGGAGTAAAAATTTCAACTTAAGTTTTACTCAACAAAGGTCCTCCGGTTCCTTTACAGGCTGGTAATCATAGGCAAACATAAGAAAACGTTATCGTTACCGACAAATCGACCCCTAACCAAATCCTACAGTAACATAAACTTTTAATTTTTTCATATATGGCTTGACATTAGTATTTTTGTTAACATTGTTAAAGTAACTTACTAAATAAGACATAAACACTAAACACTTAATGTCTTAGTTGAAACAAAGAAAAACCATATTAGAAACATATATTACAAGGTTTCCAACAAATTAGGAATTGTAAGAACACTCAACCGAAGTCCCAACAGGAATATGAACATCCTTATAGAGACAAACATTAGGGTATTTGATTCCAAAACAGCGTAATTTAGTTAAGCAACTTAATGAAACTTAATTAGTTAGTTTAATTAAGTTTGACATATATAAGTGTTTAGGGTTTCTGTTTTATGGGCAAGTCACGTCAGTAACACTAACAAAGATACTAATGTCAGGCTAGAATTAAAAAAAATTAGAAGTTTGAGTATTGAATTGTCATTTTTTTAAGTTCAAGCTATAATTGCAAAATTGAGTAAAGTTTGGAACTTTTTTTTAACTAACTCAAGTCTAAATAAGGTTACTTTTTATTTTAATTCATAACTTGTCATATTTTGTAATCAATCACATCTATTTTTCATTATATTTTTTGCTCTATGTATTAGGGATGGCAACTGGCCAAGTCTAGGTTGATCGAGCCTTAAGCAGGACCTTAAGTTCAAGCTGTCTAGGCTTGACTCAATCCTAGACTCGATTCTTAGAAGTAAAACGACTTCGTTTTGTATTTTTTATTTAAAAAATTTTTGTAGGTTGGGATTAGGCTCGGGCAGCTTTAGGGTTTAATTAGGCCTCGGACTAGACTCGTGTCATTATCATCTCTATTATGTGTGTCATGTCCACAGATAAATAGGATTTTATTAGCAACTACTAAATTTTTTATTAAAAAAATTGAATGTTCTTATTGCAAGCAATTTTATAACTTATGATGACATATAATATCTGAACAATTCATAATTCATAAATTATATATGTCAAATTATGTACCTTGACAAGTCAGAAGAATAATTGATATAAGTTAAACAAATTGTTAACGAAAGTTAAACCTGTAGTCAACTTTTAAGCAATGAGTTAAGACTCATTTATGATGTGATTGGACTCTATCGCTCCATTATTTGTTTTATGGTCAATGAATTATTACTAGAGTTGGAACAGAAGATCTTCTGCTTACCAAGGTGTTGTACATTAGTGACGTATCCAACAAGGAAGTGAATGATACTTGCTACTACAATACTTTACATAACAAGATTGATGAAGAATAATAGTTATCGGACGTCAAAAGTTTATTTTAAACCCTAACGTTTACACTAGAATTTAAGTTGAACCCTAAAGTTTTAGAGCTTTTAAGTTGAACTTTAACATTTAAAAAAATGTTCAAATCAGACTTTACGAAGACGAAAATTTTGTTAGTTAAATGTTACGTGACTTTTTTTTTAAAGTGACTTTAATAGGACTCGCTCTTGCTGACGTGACATTCTTCTTTTGAAATGAAAGTAGGTTCCACAACTACATAAAACACATCATTTTGACCCTTTGGAATTTCTTTAATCCTTACCTTTTTTAGCCTCTTGAATCCTAACCGTTTTGAGACGATTTCTCAATCCTTAATTTCTCTTCTTCTCTTCAAACTATTTTAGAATCAACCCTAAATCCCTAATTCTTTCTTCTTCTCTTTAGGTGATTGCTCTTCATGTAATACCATCACTACCTCCACATCCACCATTAAAATCACATCCTCCACCACCTCCTAAGAACAGAGGATCAACGCTATCGTCGCCACCAAGACATATGTTTCATTTCCATGGTATAGACTGGAAAGAAAATGGGAGGAATAACCACCCACCATTAGTTAGCATAGGTCATAAGATGAACACAGGGAAAAGGTTTGGACTTTTGTTTGTGGGTATTACATTAATATTGCAGGTTGGGGTCGTTGGCTTCTTGGTTTTCAAAAGAAGGTAGCTTTTGGAGATCAAAGACAAATTTGAGAGTTATTCTAGAAAATTTTTTGTTTCAAGTTCATAAAAGAGATTCATGTGCTGAATTATAAAATTATTTTATTTTTACCTTTTGGTCCCTCTTGTTTCTCTTTTGCAATGATGATTGCACTTAATACCGGATGGAAACTGCAATGAATTCAAAAATTGTATAAAATGTTATTCAAAGGAGTAACAAATCATTATTCCTTTCTCACTTTGCTTTCTTTGATATTATTTTTATGAGCTTTTGTTGTGTACATTGAGGAAAATGTACAATTTTAAATGTGTGGAAGGGTTTAATAGAAAATTTTAAATTTATTAAGATTATTATAATCTTTATTGTTTATTTTTATTAACTAACAACCCAATTTAGTTAAAATATATCTGAAACACTTTACATTATTATTGATTATTGAATTAAATTAGTATGGAAAAAATGAAAGTTGGATTAGACTTTCTTTTATAGGTAATATTTTTAGTAGTTATTGAGATAGTTACTTTGAATGAAAATTGTATATAATTTACACACATAAAATCTATTGGTGAGCTTTTGAACCTAAGAGTAATATATCATTAGTTTACTCTATTATTCTTTGTTGTGTGTATCATGCATAAGTGGACCATATTGCAATGATAAAAGCACTTAGATTTAACCATTTGTTATATATATATATATATATATATATATATGGCATTTTAATTGGACCTACAGAATTAATTATTATAATGGCTGGACACGTGAGTATTTGGGATGTTAATGAAGCTGCTGAAGTTGTGGCATTGTAGTGGAACTCTCGTTGGTTGCATGGTTTAATAGGGACTTTTATTATATGAGGGATTGGTGCATATCTTTAATCCACGGCAGCATCTCTAGATATAGCGTGATTGTGCACATCTCCTAATTATCAAAGAAGTCTATCAAAACACGTCAGTGGCAGAAACGAAGTGGGTGTATGTGCGCAACAATAAGGGTATGTGCGTTTTGAGAAATTAATTTTTTTACGTGAGTTAGCTGTTCAACAACACTATGATTGCGTTGTGTGGGTGCTTCAGAAAGCAAGTGTGTTGGCAATTTAGGAGAGTTTTTTGTTATAGTTGAAGCAATAATCCGCTGGCTAGTATCCTATTATTATCGAAGAAAATCTCCATTGTAAGTGCTACAACTAGATGAATTAATTATTCAATGAAAAAGTGATTGCAGTGGTGCGTAAGTCCTGAAAGTTGGCTGAATAACGTGTGTTTGAAGTGAGATGCCATGATGAAGTTGGCTACAGCGTAGTGGGTTGATGAACAGTGAATATTGATTACGGTAAAGTGGAGATTGGTTATTTATTGAAGAAACACTGTGACGTTTTTTATGCAGAAAGAGTTAACTATAATGAAGAGATTCAACCGGATTATTTCATGAAGATAAATCATAGGGAAGTCTTTCTTTTTATCTCAAGTATATTATTGTTGAGTTTTTAGTTATTTAAATACTTGAGTTATTTTTATTGATTGTTGTTTGAGTCAAAGTAGTTAGAAAAATCCTCTGACGAGATTAACACGAGTCGGTAGTGTTATCGGGTCTGAAAATCTTTCACAGGTAGTGAGTTCGAGAGATAGTGTCAAGGGTGAGTGGTGTAGGCTCTGTTAAGCCTTGAGTAAACCTATTGTATTTCAGTGAAAGATTTAATCTAGGTGAGGGCCCTGTAGATGTAGGCAAGGAGTGGAGAACTGCATTAACAAATTTCTGGTGTTCTTTTTATTTCATTTTTGCTTAGTCTTTATTTTTGTTCGTGCCAAAGAAGTTTACGGAAAAGTTTGCAAAACTTTTAACACTTTCAATTTTTCAATTGGTATCAGAGCAAGGTCACCGGTTCAGAACTTGGTAGCAAGTTGGTACAGTTCCTAGTTTCGCGAACATGGCTACAAGAGAGGGTGCATCAATCACCAGACCACCACTATTAGATGGATCTAACTATCTTGCATGGAAATTACAGATGAAAGTCTTCATACAAGTTCAGGGTACGAAAGCTTGGCATTCGATAGTACACGATTGGACACATCCAATGTTCACTGATGATAAAGGAGAGGCAGTTTAGAAAGATCCATCTGAATGGATAAAAGTCGAAGAAGAAAGTGTACTCGGAAATTCACAAGCCATGCTTGCGATATTCAGTACTATTGATGAGGGACGCTTCTCAATGATTTCAGCTTATGAATTGGCAAAAGAAGCATGGGATGTTTTGCAAACCATTCATGAATGGTCAAAATCTATGATAGCGTCGAAACTACAGATGTTGGTCGTGCGGTTTGAAGAGCTGAAGATGGATGAGAATGAGACTATTGGAGATTTTCATGAAAAATTGCAAAATATAGCAAATTAGGCTCATCAACTGGAGAAGAAATACTCTAACGTGAAATTAGTCAAGAAAACTCTGAGATCGCTACCTGCAAGATTTATTCCAAAAATTGTAGCAATTAAGGAGGCCCACGACATTGATAATTTGTCATTGGAAAAAGTTATTAGAATCCTTACAAATTTCGAGATGAATCTTTTAAGAGGTAAGCAAGAAAGAAGCAAATGATTGGCACTACAGGTAGAAACTAGAAAATGTGTGAATGATGCGGAAGATGAATCAGATGAAAATGAAGACTTGGTACTACTCACACGAAATTTTGGTAAATGGCTGAAAAGAATGAAGAAGGACAGACCTAGCTTTAGACAATATGACCGAAGTTCATCGAGTAACAATTCAAGACAAGAAGTCAAGACACAAAAGGGTGAATAGAAGGCAAGAAGAATATAATGTCATGAATGTCAAGGTTTCGGATACATTCAAGTCGAATATGCTAATACTTTGAAGAAGAAAAAAGGGAAATCCTTCACGAGCACCTGGAGTGAAAATGATTTCAACAGAGAATATGGCAGCAAAGAAGAAATTGCTAATGGCTCAGCGTTGGTTGCCCTATACAGTAAAATTTCAGTTACTTTCTTAACAGTAACTGAGAATGAAGTAACTGAAGTCGAAAAAGGGAGAAAATCATAAAATTTCAAAAACAATTCAGCTCAAGATCTAATATCAGATTACGATAGAGACGAAAGTGGCCTAGATGATAAAAAAGGAAATATCTACATGGATTACAAAGCTATGTATGAAAAATGGGTGAAAATGTGTAGAAAGAATGAAAAATTGAGGGAAGAGAATCTTCGCATGAAGAACATCATACAAGAGCTAGAAAAGAAGTTGATGTTAATGTCGGATGAGCTTGGTGAAGATAGAATGAAATTGATAAGTACTGAAAAGGGATTGAGAATGTTGAATGGAGGCACGGAAAAACTAGATAAATTGATAGAAACTGGTAAGGTTAAAGGAAATTTCGAAGGAATAGGCAATAAAGGTGAGTGCTTGAAAGTGAATAAGGAAAAAGTTGATATGTCCAGATCAGACTAAAAGGTAGAAGCATCGAAAAAGGCTCGAAGATTTATACCCACATGTTAATTTTGTAGAGTAATTGGGCATATAAGGCCAAGATGTTATTAGTTATTACAGATGCTGTTTCAAAAAAAGCAAAGCCAAAAAAGTATACATCCTCCACAAAAATTTCAACATCAACCTTCAATACCGAAATCTACTTGGGTAAAAAGAAGTGAAT
>JAOQMS010000008.1:9119001-9140325 GCA_027563885.1 Erythroxylum longipes
TTGAAATGAGTTTGTATAAACTTTATTTGGGTTCATTAATGAAATAAGATTGGATTTTTTTTCTTTCTTGTGAAATCTTTAAATCTGATTGTTTGATGTTTGATTGCTATGGGCACGCCACCCTTATGGGATGACAGGCTTCATTTTGTCTCTGAACATTAGGCTCCGAAAACGGGGTCCAACATTTGCGCATGCAAATTAACAAAATTGGAGGCTGTAAAGGGTCTAGCCAAAATAAACAAAGAAGGAAAATCAATTTATAGGACGTGTCAAATGGGAAAATAGCTAAGAGTGCCACATAAAAAGGTTAGACATGTTACCTCATCTCGTATACTTGAATTAATTCACATGAATTTGGTTGTTCCGACACAACATTATAGCATTGGTGGAATATGATACTTTTTAACTTATGTTGATGATTATTCGAGATATACTTGGGTATCATTTTTGAAAGAAAAATTAGATACTTTCAAGGCTATTAGAAGTTAATATGTGCAGGTCTGAATCTGAAAATTTTGACTACATTGAGAATTTGATCGGATCATAGAAGAGAATTTGAGAATACAAGCTTTAATGATTTTTGTGATGAGTATGACATCATACAAGAATTTTCAGCACCCAAGACTCCACAACAAAATGGAGTTGCTGAAAGGAAAAATAGAACACTTGAAGAGATGGCCAGATCTATGTTAAATAGAAGTAAAGTGTCTATGCGATTTTAGGCAGAAGCGGTTAACACAGCATGTTACATATGTAACAGAGTGTATCTTCGAAGCTTTTTAAACAAAACATCGTATGAACTTTGGAAGGGAAAGAAACCAGATATAGGTTACTTTCATATTTTCAAAAGTAAGTGTTATATTCTTAGAGATTGGGAGCAGCTTGGAAAATTCGAGAACAAAAATGATGAAGGAATTTTCATTGGCTGTTCAACTCATAGTAAAGCTTATCGAGTGTACAATCAAAGAACAAAGAAAGTGCAAGAGTCCATAAATGTTGTGATTGATGATGTATCTTTATTGAATGGATAAGTGGCAGAAGAAAATCTAAGTAATCAACCATCCAAATCAGCCCAAACAAGCAGCGAGACGAGATTAAAGAATTGCCCAGATCTGTAGTTAATTGCTGCTGAGGAAGTAACTGCAGGAACTGATCTGCAGTCAGTTACTGCTAAGGAAGTAACTGTGCGAATTGAAGAACTTTCAGTTACTTCGGATAATGAATCACCCAAAACACTAGAAGTCGATTTAAACCGAGATTCTTCGTCTCGAATCTGAAGAAATCATCTAGTAAAAAACATCATTGGAGATGTGAGCGAAAGAACAAAAACAAGAGAAAGAAAAAGGGTTGATTATCGAGAACTTGCAAGCTACTTGTGTTACACGTCTTCATTCGAGCCAAAGAACGTTAAAGAAGCACTACAAGATGAATTTTGGACAGCAGCTATGCAAGACGAATTGATTTAATTTGCACGAAATGATGTATGGGAATTAATGCCAAGACCACCAGATACTAATGTAATTGGAACAAAATGTGTGTTTCGGAATAAAGTAGATGAACAGGGTAATGTTACCAGAAATAAAGCAAGGTTAGTAGCTCAGGGATACTCTCAAGTGGAAGGTGTCGACTTCGACGAAACTTTTGCACCGGTGGCACAACTTGAATCTATCAGACTATTATTAAGCATAGCTTGTGTAAAGCGGTTTAAGCTTTATCAGATGGATGTAAAGAGTGCATTTTTAAACGGATTTATTTAAGAAGAAGTGTATGTCGAGCAATCAAAAGGATTTATTGACTCAACTCATGCAGATCACGTCTTTAAGCTAAAGAAAGCTCTTTACGGTCTCAAACAAGCACCAAGAGCTTGGTACGAAAGGCTTACATAATTTCTCATTGGGCAAGGCTATAAATGAGGTAGCGTTGAGAAAACTTTGTTTATTAAAAAGTTCAAATTTGATTTTGTGATTGCTTAGATCTATGTTGACGATATTATGTTTAGTGCTACACATTCAATGATGGTAGATGAATTTGTTGAACTGATGACATTTGAATTTGAAATGAGTATGGTAGGCGAGCTGAATTTATTTCTGGGTTTGCAAATTAAACAAGCGAAAGAAAGAACTTTTATATCGCAAACCAAATATGCCAAGAGTTTAATTAAGAAGTTCGGTCTGGAGAATGCCAAACATGCGAGAACACCCATGAGTGTTTCAACAAAATTGAATAGAGATGAGAATGGAAAAGTATTGATGATAGTTTATATCGGAGTATGATTGGAGGCTTATTATACTTGACTGCAAGTAGGCCAGATATCTGTTTTAGTGTTGGCGTATGTGCTCGTGATCAAGCCAACCTAAAAGAATCACATCTGACAACGGTAAAAAAAATCATCAGGTATGTAAATGGAAAATCTGATGTTAGGATATGGTATTCATCCGACTCAACTTCTTATCTTGCTAGATATAGTGATGCGGATTGGGCTGGAAACTTAGATGATCGGAAAAGCACTTCAGGTGGTTTTTCTTCTTAGGAAACAATTTGATCTCTTGATACAGCAAAAAGCAGAATTCAATTTCATTATCAACTGCTGAAGCAGAGTACATCATTGTAGGCAGTTGTTGCTCACAACTACTTTGGATGAAGCAGATGTTAAAAGATTATGGGATTGATCAGAATGTGTTAACCATCTTATGTGATAACAAGAGTGCCACTAACATATCTGAAAATCCAGTTCAACATTTAAGAACGAAGCATATTAATCTTCGGTATCACTTCATTCGAGAACTTATGGAAAGCAAAACAGTCATCCTATCACATATATCTACAGAAAAGCAGTTGGCGAATATTTACACGAAACCTCTTGATGCAGTAAGGTCTGAACTTCTCAGAGGAGTTTTGGGACTTTGTGCCTTACATTATTAGTGTATTTAAAAAAAAGATACAAAAAAAACATTGCGCTATGTTTTGTGCTGAAGGGATTTAAAATCCCTAAAACAATTTTGTGCAGTCTCTCATGTTTCAGCCTTTGCTGCCCTCCTCCTGTTCCTGTGTCTCTTCCTCTGCTACATCCACAAATGCATCTTGCTTTTTGTTTCTCTAACAAATATTGAAGATGGTGGATTATACTTGCTCATCCTCTACTCTTTTCTCATTTTAACATCATCTCATCAGTGAAATTTCTCTCACGGTACTACTACTCTTTTGTTTTAAATTCGAATTATTTGTGAAGTGTTATTGTTGCTCAAGACACCCACGAAGTTGAAATTGATTTTATCTAGGAGCTGATACTGTTATGACTTTCGTGATTTATCATTGAAGATCTATATCTATCTTGTGTTTTCCTTCTGTCAAGTTTGGCTAGGTTATTCACATTGTGTTATTTTAACTGGGTTTCACGATACTGTGTTGTGGTGCTTTGTTGAGATTGACTGGGTTGCTTGTTATTCGTGAAAAATATGGGAAAGAATAAGGGAAAATCAATATGTTCAATTTCGGAAAAGAAATCAGTAGCACCAACTCGTCGCTCAAGCAGATTGATGTTCTCTTCCGCATGTGGGAAGAAAATTAGTGGGGAAGGTCATCGTTTGCAGCACCAATTGACATTCCCGACATTGTCTCTGCTCGGGATCCCGACTACAATGTCAATTAGGTAATTTTATCTATGATTGAAGAATCTGGTTCAGATACCGATGATACCCTTGCAGTGCCTGCTCCCTCACCTGCGCCTCATATGGCTTCTTTGAGGCGAACAAAGATGCAGGTTCGTAAATCAACCCGACCATCAAGACGTCATCCCTCTGCATGCTTGACAACAGATAATGCTGTTTCATTTAAGTTTTATTCATCTGTGGCTGAACATAAATGGGAAAATCTCCACAATGTCGGTTTATCAATCTCGAGGAGTTTCAACAACAAGGTTTGGACATTTTATTGTCGGAGCATTCTTTATTGCAAGCTTTTATGTTGCCTCGTCATTATGACTCAGAATTAGTAAAAGAATTCTATTGTAATTTGAGCAATGATGTTTTGAATGAATCTACTCTAAGTTTTGGGGTTGTATATGTGCGGGGTCGGGTAATCCGATTTGATGCTGCGAGGCTAAATCTATTCATGGGTTTTGATAATTTGATTGATGATCTTCTATATGACGGTGATCTGTCTGTGTCAAATGATTTGATTGCTACAGTATTGACTGGTGGTAAATTGACTGCTTGGCCATCTAGCTCAGTTTTTCATTCTTCAATGTTTACCCAAAAGTATTTCATCCTTTTTAAATTGATGGTGACGAATTGGATGCCCAATACGCATGTAGTTTCTATCTACTTGGCACAGGCTAAGTTACTTTATGCTATCGGGACTAGAATGAGGTTTAACCTTGGAAAGCTCATCATTGACGCGATGTTGGAGATTGAAAGTAAGCCGCACTCTCTACTCTACTTTCCATGTTTAATAACACAATTTTTATATGCAAATTAAGTACACAGGTTAGAGTTGAGTGTTCTTGAGTTGGCAGCTTTAATAAATATAAATCGCCGGATTTTCCATCAATCCCGGGTGGTGGACTTACCATACATCACGCCTGGTCCTTCAAATGCTTCAGGGTCAACGGTTAATCCTCATGCGGCTTCGTTTATAGAAATTGAGAGGATTGAAGGCATTCTTCAGGTAGCCACTGAGTCTCTCTGAAATTTGAAGCAACGTGTTATCCGTTTCCCCGACAACTCCTGAAAATGACTTTTTGGCATGTATTGTCCCAAAGGGGGAGAACAGTTCAGATAAGTCTGTAAGTTTTTTCTTCTGTTGTGTTTTGTTGATTGAAGTTGACGTATTATTATGTAATATTACATTAAGGGGGAGCATTGCAAATCTTATCTTTATATGTCCAATTATGATCATTTATATGGAGTTCAAGAGTTGTGACAAGAATGCCAAAAAGGGGGAGATTGTTAGTATATATATATCTTTTATTTTGTTTTAGTATTTTAATTGGATATACAGAATTAATTATTATAATGGCTAGACACGTGAGTATTTGGGATGTTAATGAAGCTGCTGAAGTGGTAGCATTGTAGTGGAACTCTCGTTGGTTGCATAGTTTAATAGGGACTCTTATTATGTGAGCGATTGGTGCTTATCTTTAATTCACAGTAGCATCTCCAGATATAGCGTGATTGTGTACATCTCCTAATTATCAAAGAAGTCTATTAAAACGCGTAAATGGCAGAAACGAAGTGGGTGTGTGTGTGCGGCAATAAGGGTATGTGTGTTTTGAGAAATTAATTTTTTTTACGTGAGTTAGCTGTTCAACAACATTGCGATTGCGTTGTGCGGGTGCTTCAGAAGGCAAGTGTTTTGGCAATTTGGGAGAGGGTTTTTCGTTGTAGTTGAAGAAATAGTCTGCTGGTTGGTCTCCTATTATTGTCAAAGAAAATCTCCATCGTATGTGCTGCAAATAGGTGAATTAATTATTCAATGAAAAGTGAGTGCAGTGGTGCGTAAGTCTTGGAAGTTGGTTGAATAATGTGTGTTTGAAGTGAGATGCCATGATGAAGTTAGCTACAGCATAGTGGGTTGATGAACAGTGAATATTGATTACGATAAAGTGGAGATTGGTTATTAATTGAAGAAACACTGTGACGTTTTTGATGCAGAAAGAGTTAACTATGATGAAGAGATTCAACCGAATTATTTCGTGAAGATAAATCATAGGGAAGTCTATCTTTTTATCTTAAGTATATTATTGTTCAGTTCTTAAATACTTGAGTTATTTTTATTGATTGTTGTTTGAGTGAAAGTAGTTAGAAAAATCCTCTGACGAGGTTAACACGAGTCTGTCATGTTATCAGGTGTGAAAATCTTTCACGGTTAGTGAGTTCGAGAGATAGTGTCAAGGGTGAGTGGTGTAGGCTCAGTTAAGCCTTAAGTAAACCTATTGTATTTCAGCAAAAGATTTAATCTGGGTGAGGGCCCCGCAGATGTAGGCAAGGAGTACCGAACTGTGTTAACAAATTTCTGGTGTTCTTTTTATTTCGTTTTTGCTTGGTCTTTATTTTTGTTCGTGCCAAAGGAGTTTGCGGAAAAGTTTGCGAAACTTTTAACACTTTCAATTTTTCAGTTTTAGCCTATTCTTCTTTGACTATTACCTACCTTACTTTATCTTTAAGAGTAATTGATTTTGAGACTTAGGTTTTTCTTTGATTGTGACCATATTGCTAGCCAATTACTCTATTTTTCTTGAAAAATTTTAATTATCTTTGAACCTTGAAGTATTTGCATTTACTTGATTACATAAAACTTTGATTATATTGAAGAATTTTAAGGACAAGTCCATTGTGCCTATGATTATTAGTATATGGTGATTGTTAAATTTATTTCTTCTTAAGTGCTTTATCGTTGTTATAATTTTATATTCTCTTCAAAGTTGCTCAAAGCTCAAGTTGAAAATTATTTTGCAAGTAAATAAATTAAAAAAAGAAAAGTTGTGATATTTGTTGGAGAGTGAGAAGAATTATTTTTATGCCAACCAAAATTTTTGCTTAAAGGACCAATATTATGAAGAACCAAGTTTTATGCAATCTTATTTATGTGAATTTTCTTCACCTTTTTACCTTTTAATTATCCCTTTTATACCTTTACCTAAGCCTCGTTATACCTTTTTTTCCAGTTTACTTATTAGTGGTGGAGATTTGATTTTACTTCAAGCTTATGGTTAAGAATCCTCCTATACATTGATTTGGGAGTTTGTTTTATTTTTCACCGTAAACACTTTGAATGAATTGAGTGAATCATTTATGAGAGTGTGAAATTTTCTGCTTTTGATTTCAGAAAGATTATTAATGTGATTGCTATTGATATCGACTTATAAAAGTTGGTCCTATGATAGTTGGAGTCTAATTGTGGGCTAATCTAGTTCATATGATATGATAATTTATAGTGTAAATGGACAAGTTAAGGTTAATAAGGGATGAATATTTTGAAGTTTAATAATTTGGATTATGATTTGCTTAAGGATAAGCAAAACTTAAGTCTGGGGATGTTTAATAAATGCTTTACAAATTATGTTTTTATTCCCATACTTAGTGTATTTTGCTTGATTATTTAAGAGTTTTTTTTATTTTTTTTGGTACTTATTTTGTTCCTAATGTGTTGTTAGGTCTCAATTACCTTTATAGATCAAAAGTAGGATAATTAGGGTGAAATCAAAACAAACGATAAAAGAATTTGAGCTATTTTTTAGGGTAACGCTTGTGTAAGTGATGTACACAGTCGTGTGTAGTACTGTGTAAGTCTCTGTGAGCTTGTGCAGTTTTGAAGATGTTGTTTTATTTGTATGAAGATGGGCACACCCGTGTAATTCATGTACACGACCATTTTCACTATCTATATAAGCTTTTAGGAACGAGTCTATGTATAACTTTGAAGAGTGTTTGAAGGACACAGTCAACCATAATGTAAAAACCCTAATTTCGTAATAGAATTGGCACTTATAAATACTAAAAAAAGTGAGTAGTAGTTAGAATCGAAGTAAGGAAGCACAGTTGGAGTTTTAAACACGTTTTAAACCCTAAGACTACACAAAAAAAACATGGATTACACAAGAAATCTAATAGAGAGCATTCTTCCATCAAAGTTTTAGGAGATTATATTAGAGAAAAAGGGATATAGAATGAGTTCTCTTTTTTTGTTAATTCTTCTTCTAAACTTTTGATTATGTTTTTGATTATTATAAGCCAAATTTGTTTAGTGTCTAGGTAGGATGAACCCTAAGTTAAAATAGACCTTATGATTTGATTCTTTATTCAATATAATTTGATTATTAATTCATTACAATTTAATTATGTGTTTTAATTCTTGAATTAATATGTTTGGGATATTAGTTCAATGTATGATTTTATATAACTGAGATTGAGAAATCATTTTGTATCAATAGATCTACTATAATTGAAAAGCTTTACCTGCATATCTAAAGACAAGTTGATATAGATCTCTTAGGTTAAGGTTAAACCGAATAATGAAATTTGCGAATCGAGTAATGCAATCTTAGGAGTTATAATTAAAAAGAGATTTCAATTAATTAACTAAAAATTGGTTTTTAATAGTCTTAATAAAGATATTAACATAAGATATAAATTTTTACGGTTCAATGATAAATAACTAAATTGAATGATAAAGGGTTAATACTTAAGAAATCTTAAAGGGATTCATTGCCTGGGAAATAGTTACTTGATATTGATTAATCATAGTGCCATCTACGTTCTTGTTTATTATCGTGTGAAATTTAACTTATTTTTAATTAAAACAATCATCTTATTTTGTAAAGAGGTCTTATTAGTACTTGCAGTCTCGTGGGATTGACACTTGATATCCACTAGCAAGTATATAATTGGATAGGTGTGCTTGCCTGCGAGATATATATGGTAGGGATCAGCCATATCAATTAGTATTTCAACTTGGGCCTATCTGACGATAACATTTGTAGCTCCAGATGATGTTTAAGCTCCAAAGGTTTGGTCGGGTCATTTGGGTCAAAACAATGTTGTATTGTTTAGTAAGTAAAGAACCTATTAACTAAAATGACGTAGTTTTTAAGTTTTAACAAAATCATCTTATTTGTCTAAAATTTTTTGGGCTTTGAGTTATCTATAGCCCCAAAAATCAAGCCATGTTTGACCTAGTTACTCTCCATAAGTAAGATGAGCAGACCTATAACTAATTTATATAATTTGGGGCGGGTTAGGGATTCAATTACTCATGGCAATTACTGTTGTTTTTGAATTAAAGGTTAATGATAGTTATTGTTAAAAGAAGGCAAAGACTTTGTTGTTAAATCGAGGAACAAAGATAAAAAAAGGTTGCAAGTAATGATTGTTTTTTTAGGTTTTGTCTTAAAACTATTGCATGTTTATTTTGTAATGTAAATTTTATTTGTACTTTGTTTATTTATTTCTGATTTAGATAGGTGAATGGGATAGTTAGTTATGTTGGATCGCATCATAGGCTAAATTGATAGCCTAAATTGGTAGAGACTTTTGTAGATAGTTCATTCTATTGCTACTTATGGACATATGAAGCCATTAATATAAGGACATAAGTTTGGTCTTATAAGTGGAAAGGAACCACATTTTCCACCCCTATATAGGAAAATGCCAGGCGGATCAAAACTAAATGAAAAAAGAGAAGAGCGAGAATTTACTAAACAAATTGGAAAGATGTCAAACTTGATATGTTACACAAAGGGTCACAATATGAAGTCATATCCGTAAAAGAATGATTTATCAATAACTACACCAACTGCATAAGACAATAGAACAAGAACAATATGAAATCATATCCACACTAGAATGATTTACCAACAACTACACCAACTGCATAACACAACAGAATAAGAACACAGAAGGTCAATACGTATAACATAAAGCATTTTACATTTATAACATTGTGTATAACTAGTTGATTTATACATGTATATGTTGGTTGGCAAGCCAACACACAATTAGAATCTCATGTCACATCTCTATAGAACAATAGGGGGAAAAAAAAACTTGTGTAACTGCTGTTTCTGATGACCTAAATAAGAGAGGAAACAACCAAGCATCAAGATTTTACTAAAATATATTACTTCTACTTAATCTATTAATATTTGCATATCTTTAGTCCTTGAAATAATGTTTAAATACATTAACTGAAGCTCTCTTATTGCTCTTTAAACACATCCTTGAGTATTTATATAAGCAGCGACCCTGGAGGATCCACCCATTAGAAAAAATCAAACCCACCTTCTTATACATCACAAAATAAAACTTGGTTAATTTTGTTTATTCAATGGCCTGATACTGATAAACTCCATTTTTTAGTAATTCAATCACCTCCCTCAACAAAACATCGGGAAAAAAAAAATAAAACCTTCCCCACATTTTCGTCAGAGAGGGTTAAGTAATTCACGAAAGTCTAAAATCACAAAATGGCACTCAAATTTTCATTTCTCCTTTGCGGAATGGATGCCTGCTGTCCAGAAAAATGACGAAGGGGTAAATCGCTATGATAACTGATGCCAAGTTCTATTTCATTAGAGCATTCTAAGCAGCAGAACAGTTATGCCTAACAAGTTACACCGAATCTTTTTTAGACGTTTGACAAGAATAAAAACATTGCTCCTGCCTGAATGGCCATGCCAATTAGGATTGAATGGTTAGTAATAGTAGTAGCTCTGGCCACTGCTAAGTTCAAGCCCCCAAAGTTTCTGCAGTTGCCAAGTATAATGAACCACAGCCGACAACTCCCCAACTCATGTGCTTCCAGGAGCATCACCTCCAGCTGCCGGCTTCCGATTCATATATCGAATTACAGCATCCTCAACCCTGTTTCAGTAACCAAATAAAACCACATAAGAGTAGGCTCATTGATGTAGGACAGACACACAAATAGAGTCTAACTCGGAGGGGATGTGAGAACTTTCTTTCATTCTTGTTCTATTTCAGGCCAAGTAACTCTAATAAAATAGGCTATGATGTCAGAACCAGAACAAATGAAAATATCAACTGTGGCTAGTACAACTGTGAAGTGTAAAGAGTTCCGTTAATGATCCTGAATTCAACGTTGTCCACCGAGCCAATCATATTGAGTATGACATTTTCTACCACCACTAAAATTCAAGCGTGAACCTAAATATTTTGGTGATCAAGTCACCTGGAGCATAATATGCTTTCTATATGGAATGAGAGGCATCTGAAAAACAATAAAAGCACAAAAGGTAAATTGAAAACTGGACTAACCAGGGTTGGTTGAAGAAATCTGCATGGCGCTCTTTCTCTGCACTTCTGCTAGCTTCTCCAGCTACACGTTTCAAATCCCTGCTTTGAGATTCAATCAAAGCATTTATAAATTCGACAGGTGATTGACTAAATCCAAGAAAGAATGCTCTCCTTCTCCGATGTTCATGAATTTTCCTTATTGCATTACATATTGCTTCATCACAAGTATCAATCTCTTTGCTCTTTTCTGCATTCGCCAATAAAGCAGACAAATCCCTCTGTATTGGAAAGGGCACATCTACCACCACATCATAGCAGGCTGTTCCAGCTGGACTATTCCCTGAAAGTTTAATCTTATGCTCCAATAGAACAGGTTGGGGTGGAAATAAGTGAGGTGATATCCTTTGCGAAACCATTGTAAATTTCGTTTTTGCTTCCCCAAATACTTTCTGAAGAGGTGCATCACAACTAAAGAATGTTGGATCATCCAGGTTCTGCAGTTTTCTAGCCTTCACATAATGCCAGATAGCAGCCATTATTCTTGGGCGTGTATCAACCTCAATACCAAGAACTTCCATCAAAGCTGGGGAGAGCTTGAATTTCTCTGGCACATAATTCATTTCCAAACGTATATTTGCGGTGAATTCTTTATCCCCCTTCCTCTGAACCTCAAAGCCCTCATGAAGTGCAGGTGATCGAGCTTGTTCCCATATGATAACATGATTGTCAGGATATAATCTCTGATCCAAAGAAATGGTAACTCTCTTGAAAAAGGATGAGAACTTTAGGTACATAGGGTTATATTTCTGAACAGCTCCAGGTTGCTCAGGATCTACTCCATCTTCTAATATTCTCCCGACAATCTTAAGAGTCCAAGTTGGGGGATCAGCAGTCGGCTTGGAGGGGATGGTCTTAATCTGGTTGGCGAATGTGTTAAAGATATATATACGAAGGGTTTTTTGCACAGAAGGAGGGCTTTTAAGAGCCTCCTGAATGTCAACTTTCTTTCTAGTTAATGCAGCATCAACACGAGATTCAAACTCAAGCAGTTGTGTGTACAAAGCAGACTCTGGAAGAATTGATGCCACCCTATCTTGCAGCTGCCTCTCAGGAAGTTTTTGCTTCTTTTTGCGTGCAGCAGAGTTGAGATCCATAGCTTTTAAAGGAGAAACCATGTTTCCCATAGGAACACCAGGAGGCCGCAGCGGTGGCTTCTGCATAATCCTCTTTGCACTTGCATTACCAAATGAGGGTGAAGAAGATCCCAAGTTCCCTAGTCCAGCATTCTGAGCCTGGCCAAGAGAAATACCTTGGGCATGCAGCTGTGCCTGAAATTGAGCATGCGCTGCTTGAACTTGTGCAGCATGAGCCTGCTGCGCTTTCAATTGTGCTTGTGCATTGGCCTGTGCTTGGGACAGCTGGAATTGACCATGAAATCCACTCCCTAGTTGTGACTGAGAAAATGTTGGATTTGTGGGCATTGACGGGTTGACCATCCCCACATTTCCAAAGGGTGACGAGGATTGACCAAGGCTTTTGGGTTGGTTATTGTTAGCAGCCATAGCTATCACGCTGACTTCAGTGTTCAATAACTTATCATATAAGTCAAGCCTATCAACTCCAACCTTTCAGAGCTTCAGATATGCACAGACTCTAAAATCTGCCAATCCGCACAAACCTCAATAAATATTCAAACTTGAAATTATCACCACCAAAGCCCTAAAACCCAACAATTCTTAAAAACCAAAATCCTTGAACCCAATTTCTCAAAAACAAAATAACTAAACCACCCTACAATGACAACCAATTCCAACCAATATTCCAAAAACCTAGCATCCAAAGCCCTTGATAAGAGTAAGGGGCACTGAGCTGAATTAGAAAAGGGATTCAAATTTAGAGCGGGATCTAAACAAAACTAGCCCTTTTCTGGTCCAAACCAAACTTACTAAACTGAGATAAAAGATGGGATTCGTAAGATAAGGATGAAGATGAGTAGAAATGAGTATTCAAAACGAAACAGAAAAAGAAAGAAAAAGGGTATAAAAAAGGTTTAGAGATTGAAAAGCTTACGTAGAGTCAACGAGATTTAAAAAAAAAGGTTTTAAAAAGCTCTATGATTTCTTCGTAGCTGGGGACCTCTGCCTTGACGGAGGAGAGAGAAAAGACCTACCTTTGTTCCTCTCTCTCTCTCTCTCTCTCTTCGTTTTCTTCTCCACAGGGATATTTTCTTCATTCTTGAAAGCACTAAGCTTCCAAAAAGTCGCCGGCAGAAGAAGATTGGTTTTTTATCTACAACGACATCGTGACAATTCCTTCTTCGATAAGTTTAATTTTAACGATGTGAGCCGGTTAATAAAGCATATGATAATTGTAACGAGAATTACAACGGTAAATAAGAAGCTTAAATTGAATCAGTCATTCTTTTCTTCATTGAACTGTAACAATTCCTCATATCCAAATTATTTCTATGAATTTGTGCTTCATACTGTGAATTACAAAATGATGTCCCATGTAGCAAGACATCATCACGTCATACGTGTACTTAGGTGTATAAAATTATATCCTTATTTTTGTTCAATTTATTAAATAATTGTATTAAACAATATAGTATAAAACAAATAAGAGTCATCCTTAAAAGAAAGTAAATTTACTAATCTAATTTATTAAATTTAATGCTTTTAAAAGAGATAATTACATCTTAATAATTTTGCATATATGAAAAATTCAAAATAAACATAATCAACGCAATAACACATAATGTCTTTTTTAACCATAAAAATAAGATAAATAATCAAAACTTAAGAATATAAACTTATTGCAAAATTTTTGAAAAAACATAAAATCCAATTTTGTAATACATAATTATTTTGAGCACAATCAAAGTTGCAAATACCGTATCAAGCTTAGTACCGAATTGAGTTATGGTACGGTACTGTTTCAGTACCGGTAAATACCGGGTATCGTTTCAGGTAATTTTAAAATTTTATGAAATAGTCCCTGAAATTTTATAAATTTTGCAAAATAGTCCATTTGTATATTATACAGTTATATACTATATACTTTACAAGTTTACATTAAACTTGTTTCTAAAAATCATAATAATAAATAATAATCACAATTAATAATTTAATATGAAATAACAATAATTTTTAAATATTTCATATATAAATAATAATCACAATTAATATAAAAAAAGACAATCATCATAATACAAATATAAAAATAAGAATAATACAAAGTATTTAAAATATTACAATAGTACAACTTCATCATTTTAATAAATAATAATTACATCAAAACATCCAATAAAAAGAATAATAAATATCCTTAAATATTATAATTTCATCATGACGAGGAAACAATGAAGTTGAAGTTAAACCCGAAGCAAAAGCATTTACAATTACATCACATATGTAGAATTTAACATGAACTGATAAACATCAAATATAAGTAAAATTAAAAAAGGGAAAAAATAACCTGGAACGAAATTCAATCGTCAACGGAAGGATACCCGCTATAATTGCACTAACCTCAGTTATCATTTGGTACAAAATCCTCACTATTGAGAGGAGTTTAATCATTATTATCATTCAAATTTAATACACCAAATGACATGTCAATGCTTTTCCATCCAAGATTATCTTCTAAGTCATTGACATCTATCAAATTCGGTTCTTCAGAAACCCAATCCACCAAAAGATCGATGTTATAAATGAAAATTAGATCAGTTGAACTACTTGTACTATTAAGACTCCTAGTAAATAATAAAATTTAATTATAAGAAATTACATTGAAAATAGTAATGATAATAATGATAGTAACATATCTTTCCCGACAATTCCCAATAATTCATATTTCCAACAATCACAAAACATGCATAAAACAATTTCAATTCCCAACAGTTCATATTTCCAACAATCACACAACATGCATAAAACAATTTCCAATTCCCAACAATTCACACTCCCAACAATCACAAACAATTTCTAATTCTAACAATTTCCAATAATTCACATTTTCAACAATCACAAACAATTTTCAATTCCATCAATTCCCAACAATTCACATTTCCAAGAATCACAAAACATGAATAAAACAATTTCCAATTCCAACAATTCACATTTTCAACAATCACAAACAATTTCCAATTCCAACAATTCCCAACAATCACAAAACATGCATAAAATAATTTCGAATTCCAACAAATTCCAACAATTTACATTTCCAACAATTACAAACAATTTCCAATTCCAACAATTCTCAATAATTCACACTTCCAACAATCACAAAACATGCATAAAACAATTTCCAATTCCAATAATTCCCAACAATTCATATTTCCAACAATCACAAACAATTTCCAATTCCAACAATTCACATTTCCATCAATCACAAACAATTTTCAATTCCAACAATTCCCAAGAATTCACATTTCCAACAATCACAAAATATGCATAAAACAATTTCCAATTCCCAGCACTTCACATTTTCAACAATCACAAACAATTTCTAATTCCAACAATTCCCAACAATTTACATTCCCAACAATCATAAAACATGCATTAAATAATTTCGAATTCTAACAATTCACATTTCCAACAATCACAAACAATTTCCAATTTTCAACAATTCACATTTCCAACAATCACAAAACATGCATTAAACAATTTCCAATTCCAACAATTCACATTTCCAACAATCACAAACAATTCCAATTCCTACAATTCACATTTTCAACAATCACAAAAAACAGATATAATTTATTAATTAGAAAATTATAAGAAACTATATTGAAATTAGTAATGATAATAACATACTTTTCCCGAAGCTTTATCGAACAAAAAACTAAGTCATTCAACCTCTTATGCTCCAATCTATTCCTTTTTTTGAGTGGATAAATTCAAATAGACTCCAGTTTCGTTCACAGCCTGTTGCACTCACACATTAACTTAAAATTCGAATTGTAAAGCTTTTCAATTCTGGAACATCATTTCCAAATTGATCCTACCAAGAAACTGTAAGTTATAAGATAACAAAAGTAATGTTATACACAAAATAAAGTGATAATTAATTTTTAAAAATAAGAAAACAGAAATAACTAATACCTAGAGAAAGTTTTCCACTTTGTCGAATAGCAATTGGCATTTCAAAATCCCCATAAGACAACTTATAAAACTCCATTTGTGAGCTGAAGAGATCTTACATCGCGTCAATGTTAACTATTGTTGTAATAGTTAAAAGCATTTCTCTATTAACTTCAGTTTGTTTACTAAGATCCAGTCTAAAATAAACACTAGGATTCAAAAATGCCCCAACTGCAAACAATGGAGAAGAAAGTTGTCTTTCCCTTATCTCATTAATGATTGAAAGATGTGGTATGTACAAAGAAAGCCTATGTTTCAGATTGACCTTAATTGCTTCCGTCTCTTTATCTATGGCATTAAAAATATAAGCCATTGTTGGCTTTTCTTAACTATTAGACAAGCGAAGCACTCTCACCAAAGGCTTACAAATTCGGATAGCAAATTGACATTGAGATCAAAATTCTCTATCTTCTAGTATAATATTACAAACCTCCACTCCAGTATTAGACCTAGCATGCTAAAATGCAATCCTCTTATCACTTGTAAACATTTGTCTTAACTCTTTCTTCAATAAAACAAAAGACTAAAGTGATAAGAAATTTGTTGCAACTCTTGTCATAATAGGACGACACAAATTCCTACCATTGGTAAATTCTTTTCTCATCAAATTCAACACCCATGCACGATTATAAATGAACTTTGTCACCTTTTTAGCTTTCAGCATAGTCTCATCAATAACAGGAAAATATCTAAGATCCCCTATATTCTCCAGCATTAGGTTAATGCAATTGTGCAACACAAGGAGTCCAAAAAACATAATTATAAGTATTATGTAACCTTTTTCCGACCACTTTATAAGTGGAATCATTGTCAGTAATAAACTGAGCAATATTTTCTGGCCCTATTTCATTCACAACTTCATCGAATATCCCAAACAAGGTCTCAGTATTTCTAATAAGGTCAGATGCATCAATAGATTTTAAAAACATAGAGCCATTTGTAGAACAAACCAAAAAAATTAATAATAGGCTCTTGTCTCCTATTTGTCCACCCATCACACATGACTGAACATCCATAAGTACCCCAATTTACTTTTCTTTCAGCCAAATAACTTCTAATTTCAGAAACAGAACAACTCAAAATTTACCTCTTAAGTCATCAATTGAAGGACCTTTGTATCCCGGACTATAAGAATCTATTACATCTATCATAGGTTGATAATAATAAGACTGAGAAGTATTAAATGAAGAACCTGTTGATTATAATAAGATTGAGAAGTATTAAATGGCGAGCCTGTATCATACCACCATCTAGCTACTACTATATCGATATTGTGAGCCGCATCTTTTGATTGCATTGCACTACGAATTGAAAGTTGAGCTCCAAGAGTTGTTCATAGTGCAAAGAAACTAGCCACCTGTCTTCTTCTCTTCCTCATATCAGGTTCAGATGCTTTTTCTTAAGCCTAAGATGGAACACTACCAGTACCAGTATCACTACCACCACTACCACTACCACTTTTAACATTTCCATAATCACCACGGAAACTAGAAAACGAACTTCCACTACCAATTTCAAAATTCAACCTTTCCCTTCTATCTCTCTCATGGTGAAATTCAGTAAGCAATTTTTTCATTTGTCACCTCACATCATGACTTACTTTTTTACAGGGTTCTACATCTCCTTTAACCCCAGCTAAATGTTTCTTCAATTGAGTGATTCCTCCACCTTTCAAATGCTTGTTACAAAGCAAGTAAATTGTAAGATTCTTCATACCTAGGACTAATGCAGAAATGAGCCCAAGCCAGATCATTATATCTTCTGAAGTAGTTTTATCAGGAGTAGTTGAACTTTCTTCCATCTATTTGTAACAAAAATATGAAGATATTAGTTTTGTAAGAAATTAATCGTTTAGTAGTTTTATCAACAAAATTAGCAATGATATGTAAAGAACCTCCCAAATCATTACCACATAGTTTTTCTACTAATTGTCTTCTTACAATAATTAAGATAAATCAAGAAGATTACAGATAATAAAATATTCCACTGTAAATTTGGATAAGATTATTATAATTAAAATGAAATTTAAAAACTAGTATACACCTTAAACGTTGCAATTAATTATGAATTCTTAAGCAAATAATAAAAAATTAATTTAATCTAAAATTTAATAAATCAAACTTTAGATATATCTAAAGTAGTCAATTCTAAATTTCTAATTGTTGTCTTTCTTCTATATGAATATGATGCCATTTGAGCTCTTTCAATTTAGGTTCTTTTTTGTGTATGTTTGGACAAATTATCTTTTCTTCAAGTAATGGTAATGTAATTGCACTTACAGCATAGCATGAATAAATCTTTTTATAAATATGATGCCATTTAGCAAAGCATGAATGAATCTTCTTAATTTTCTGTTTTTATTTTCAAATTTAGTTAACAAAATTTGTTTGTTTCAAATATTCAATGTGAACCAAATCAACCAGCAAACCATTACAATTAACCACAATACATTGCAGTATATAGTTTTGAAATTTCATGAACCAAATAATCAAACATTCGGCTCTCCCATTTTCATTACCAAATACCAACCAACCAAACCAATACCAACCACAAATTTCATGTTTTCATTACCAAAACCATAATCCAACCGAACCAATAACCAACCACAAATTTCACATTTCTATTACTATTTACCAACTTCAAATCCGTCTCCAACACAATCAATTTACCAACTTCAAACAGTCTCTAACACAAACTTCAAATCCTTCACAATTTCATCAATTTCATTCCTCACAATCACAACACAAAGTCACAAACAATTAACAAAAATATTCTAACATAAACTGGAAAAAAAACACAACCAACAAACATAAATTCACGATAGATTCGGTGATGGGTCAGGTCCAGGTGCCTTGGTGTTGATGGTCGTTGGAGATGGTGGTTGGTGGCGACAGGCAAAGGTGGCGACCCACGACAGGTGGAGGCGTGGAGGCGTGGAGCTGGTGACCGCCTAAGAGCACCACGAAGACAACGAAAACAGAGAGAGAAGAGGATGAGTTAGTGGAGGAGCGAGAGAGAAAATGAAAAATGAAAGGTAGAGAAGAGAGAACAGAAGAGGCACCAAGGGGGTAGTTTTAGGCAAAATTTTTTTTTTGCAAATCAGTCCTCAATTTTTGAGGATTCACGGTATCGACTCAGTATCGTCAGGTATTGTGAGTACCTGGTAGCACTCCATCGGGTACCATTCTATTTTCTGGCTGGTACCAAAAGAAAACGCCCGGTATCAACCGGTACTTAGGGTCGGTACCACTCCACTCGATACTATTCCGTTTTCTAGCCGGTACGTTACCATCTACGATATCCATTACTCTGAGCACAGTACATTAAGCTATACTATTTTCAAATTGAGAAAATGTTGAACATACATAATGAAGCACATATAATGATTTCATCCAATTATATTCATATACAAAATTAACCTCATTAATTAAAAAAATTCAAAAATAAAATAATTACAATTATGGAAACTTATGAATTACTCTAAATTAATACTTAAATAAAAAGGGGAGTTGTGATTTTTGTGTTTAGAATGGATCTAATTAAATCAAAGAAATAAAACATAAATCTAACATAATATTTACAAGTGAACAAGCAAGTTTTAAATGTTGTTTAGTCATGTAATTTCAACATAATTGAGATAATATGAGATATTTAACAAATTAATTATAGAAAACCAACGAGCTAGTTTCTATTCGTTTCTTATCACTTTTAGAAATTGAACCAGCTCAACACATCAAGCACAAAGAAACGTAATCAACAATCGCAATTTGATGTCAAAATTTTAGCAATTATATAAGTGTTAAATTTACGTGGTAATCAATTTAATTAAAATAATATCTCAAATAATCAAGCTAACATAGTTAAACTACAATTTGACAATTAATCTTAAATTAAGCATTGAAAACTAGAAACAAAAAGATTAAGGGTTTTTGAAAAACTCATTGAATTTTTTTGCCTTCATAGACCTCCCACTAGTCCTAAAAGGTCTATTATTTCTCCTCCACTAGTCATAAACCAACTCAATTTTAGTGGGTCTATGGCTCTTCAAACACTCCTGACACTTTTCTAGGGATGTCCATGGGCCCTAACTTGGCCAGGCCCGTGGCCTAATGGGCCAGGATGAGTTGGCCAGTAGCCCGACCTGACCACTGGCTGACCGGCCTCCGGGTATTTATTTTTTAAAACGAAAACTTCCAAAACGATATCATTTTGTCAAAATAATTATTTTAAAAGTAATGGACAAACCAGACTGGTTTTGACATTCCTGCGCTTTTCGCTCTATCTCCTAGCCTTGAACTGCCTTTGACAGATGAAAATTCCTTTTTGAAATCTCATCCTTGTGTGACTACTTGCTTGTTTTCTTCTCTTTTGGTTTTTTATAGCCTCTGAAAAATCTCCCATACTCGCACGTTGTGGATTTGTGATAGGCTTCAGCTTATCCCTTCCATTATGAATAGATTTCCAAATAGTTCTTGAGTTGTATACGTCAGGTTCTATTGGGATTTTGGCTGCTTTTTCATGTTTTACTCCAACTATTTATGTTGCGTTTAATTTTGTGTTTTATCCTCTGTGCTTTCTATTTATTTTGTTGTCTGTCGGAACTGTTATCCGTTGGACCCAACGGTTACACCCTTTACTATGGGTCGTGTTTGTTGCTTTGCTTTTGAAACTTTACGTCTTTTCCCTACTACCTTCTGTTGTTTTGATGAAAGACAACACGGTATACAACCATCAGGCATAAGGTATCGGGTCCCTAGGCTTAGCAATATTTTGCATACACCATCTCTTACATTTGCTAAAAGCTTAAAAGATCCCTCTCATATCTGTCCGAAATCTCTCAACATCAAGGACAGGAGGTATGTAATAACATTCCACATTTTTCATTTTTCATTTTTCTATAATAGCATGTATATAGATTATTATCATGTCTAACAGTTAGTATTAGAGCAAAATTTACCACTGTCTTGATGTAGTTAAATTTTGTGATTATATATATCGATACACAAATTTTCTGTTGCAAATATTGACATTGTTACAGTCAATACAGCCCCGGCCCTGGGCAGGGGAGAGCTGGGCCTCTGCCCAGGGCCACTTTTAATAATGTGAAAAGTGGAATGTAGTTTATTAAAAAAAAACCAAAACTGCACGATTTTTTTCTTGTTGTTCCTCTCTGCCGCCACATGCGCACCTCTCTCCATTGGACGTATCACGTATACCTCACCTGTGATGAAGAAAGCCGCATGTTTATGCTATAAGCCTATAACCTCACAAAACTTTAAACTTCTCTCCAACTTTTATGCTATAACCTCACAACTCACAAGTTCCTTTGATACTTTCCTCTACTGCTACACATCTTTTTGGGTCTACAGGAATCATCAATATTATATGGAGGTTTTAAGGTACTTACGAACAGCCGTTTTATATGTTCA
>JAOQMS010000008.1:9143887-9177953 GCA_027563885.1 Erythroxylum longipes
ACGCCACCCTCGCAGGGCACGGATTCGAATGTCACCGTCGATATCGGGTCCAGGTCCAGCGGGAGTGGGGTGTTACAAGTTTTCCTTCTTGGTTGCCTTTTGAATTTCTTCTTTAAGCTCCATAAAACCTAAAAAAATATTTAATATAATTTAATCTCTTTTTAGATAAAATATGAAACTAAATATATTGAGTTATTAATAACAAAATGCAACATTATTCGCCCAAATGTGCTATATAAATGATTTAAAATAATATCAAATAGGGGTGTAAAATATGCTATAATTTTCACTTATCATCACGTCATTCATTACTTCATATAATGAAAATAGCATCATATTGGATATTGAAGTTAGGGTTTTTAATGGAAGTTGAAGGTTAAGGGACAATTTTTATAAAAATAAAACTATACGGGGTCTTTGATAATTTATAAAAGTAAGGGAATAAATTGATAAAGTGTTAAAGCATAGGAGGTCTTATGAATTTAACCTAGACTGTAAGTCACTAAAATACCTTAAAACTAAAAGTAAGTTAAGTAGGAGAAGTGTTAGGTGGGATGGATTGTTAAAGGAGTTGCCTTATATGCTTTGCTATAAGAGGGGACAAACAAATATGGTTACAAATGCCCTTTCATATGCATGTACACTCTCTTTTTTTCTTAATTATAGACTTCTAAGTTTTGAATTATTGAAGGAGAGATATATTGATGATTGTGTAAGTGGGAAACCTATAAAAGATTTTATAAGCATGACAAGTTTCTTTTTAAGGCTAGTTGATCATATATTCCTACTTACTTGATATAAGAGTCATTAGTGCTCGACATGTAGTAGGTTGGTTAGCTAGACCTTTTAGAAATCTACTTCTCTTATTGTTCTACTTTCAGTAAACCTCTCTCATAGGAATCTACTTCTTTCTTAAAACCATTTTTTTAATCCCTAACTCTCTCTTCTCTCACTTCTGCTTTTTTTAAATGAAAATTTGCCTCTACATAATGTGAGATATGTTTTTGCTTTTTTATTCTTCTCTAAATCCTGTTGAAAAATTTTTCTAATTTTTCTTTCCCCTTTTCTTCGGCCTAAAAAGCTTGCAGAAATGAATCTTGGTCTTTTTGTCAGGTGAGTTTTTGGAAGCTGATCTTCATCTTTTTTTTGATTTTATTCAAAAAATATTTTCATTGGATTGTGTTAAAACTTTTTTTAAGGTTTTGATCCACTATTAAAACCCAAGTATCTAAATCTTGAATCTTTTCCATCCATATATGTTTTTCTTCTACAATTTCTTTAACCGTTTTGTTTATTTCTCTCATTTTCCTATTTTGTTGTTTTTTCTGATTTTTCATTTTTCATTTATATCTAGCTTGTCATTAGTGACCTATTTATGAATCTAAAGTTGTTGTTTAGGTCAAAAGTTTTGATAAGATACAATTTTTTGGTGATTCAATGTATAATTAGACAACAAAAGAATATGTGTGGGTTGCTGTTGTTTCCAATGTCAACAGCCTCATACATAAATCTTTAAGGATGATTTTTATAACTTATCGTAATAATACTGAATGATATACACAACTACCATAAAGAGAACAAATAACACAAAAAAAGGAAATAGATAGAAAATAGATGACATTACGAGATGCAAGTGTTGCGAGACCAAATGGTCCTACTCCTACTATGATATGCCCATGAACATAAATAAACTTAGGTAGTATCTTCATCTCCTGCTTTCCTAATCTTTGCAATAACCAATATAGGAAATCATAAAAAGAAGAAAGATTCTAGGAAAAGGAACTATGCAGTTGGTACTGGACTACTACTTTGTTCTGGATATTCTTCAAGAATTTGACTTTATAAGAAAAGAAAATGTTTTAAAGGGAGCTGATGAAGTTGAAATTTAAAGGGAGAAAGAGGGTACATTAAATGTGAGAGAAGAATGAGGGTGTAGATTTGGTGGGGTTATAAATGCAACACACATACGGAGTAGAAGTTTCCAAAAACAGATTATTCAGATTGAGGATTAAACAAACACTAAAGAATGAAAGAAAAAAAAAGAGAAATTCCAGTGTTTCCTTTATAACTTTTATATTAGTTTAAGTTGGTGCGTTACTGGAAAGAAATGGTAAAAGAGAATGAGGATATGATGTTTTCTTATCTTAGTTGTTTGTTTTTGTTTTTATTAGTCAACATCCCATGACTTCCATACAGAGTTACATTGATTTAGGTTCTTGACAATCTCTTGTTGGTTTATCCAAGTTAATTAGGGGTAAGAATGATTAGACTCCTGGAGTTTAACAAAATGCCACAAAGAATATATACTACTAACTGATTTATTTACTTCTCATTATTGCATTAGTAAGATATGATTTTCTTATATTGTTGCATGTTTTAAGAGGTAATTTTGTTGGTAAAAGAACAACCTAGTTCCATGTAAGGAAAAGCTATCAAATGATATGATGTGCTAATATTACAATGTTGAAAGCACTTAGTCAATGTAAGTTGTAGTATTCAACTTAAAAATAAAAATGGAATGTAAAATTACAAATCTCAGTTATTTAGGCAATGAACAACATGACATGATTCTTTACAAACCTTTCTTTACTCTTACATTATATTTATAAGATCATAGCAAGCTCAAATGCAACTTCCAATTTTAAATAAAAATGATGAAGCTTGTAATGAAATTTCTTAACTAATATAATATTTTTCTTATCACTTTTTTTTATTATCACTTATATGTAATTACTTTTAGTGATGGAAGCTTTAAATAGTATGAATGATTTCAATGGTTGTGTGAAAATAAATGAAAAAGATGGAGTATGTAATGATGTCATAGAGATGCATTTAATCTCATTAATGGTCGAAGAAGTGAAGAAGAAAAATTGAACAACTACTTCCTTTTTAAAATCTGGTTGGAAGAATATTCAGGCAGGTCTTTTACAAAATTCAATAAAAAAGTATATTGATGTTCAATTAAAGAAAAAAGTATAATACATTGAGGGCTAAATTGAAAATTTCCAAAAACTTACTAAAAGAAATAGTAATTGATTACAACTTCTTCATCGTTGAAGTTCATGCTACATGTGAATGATGGACAAATCTATTTAAGGTATAAATATATTTTTACTTATTGATATATCATAATTTTTACTGTGCATACTTGTCATCAAATGACTCGCAGTTCAAGAAAAAAAGGATGCAAGGAGTTTTTAGACTTATGTCATATTTTTAGATATATTATTACAACTAGTTTGCAAGCATGTCCATTAATAAAATGTCCATCAAATAGTATGAAAGAGGAATATAGAATTGATGTTGATAAAGTTTGTGTATTTAGTGATAAAGAAGGTTAAGTTGCAAATTCTTCTTCTAACATAAAGATATCTCCTACAAAGAAGGCAAAGATGACATACTTTAATATTCTTAAAAAGGTGTTGATTACAATTAGTGAACAATAAAAAAAGAATGATTTACTTAAGAAAAATTGGCTTTAACAACATAAAAAACTGGCTTTAACAATATACACTACATAGGATGGATTTGAAGCTTCATTAATGAATCAAAAGACTAATATGATGATTACATGTTTAAATTCTTTATATGATCTAGGTGTCGAAGGCATGTAATATGGAAAAGCAGTAAAGGCTTTACTTGATTCTACACTTTTCAGGGACATTTCTATAAAGATGTCAAATGCAAGGAAGATGGATTAGATTGTGTCTCTTTAGTTATTTTCTTCATGTTATTGTATATTGAATTCTTACCAGCTTAGGCATTTTTATATTAAAAACTATTGTATGGTTTGAACATTTTATGAATATGGTTTGTATGAATATTTGGTATGATCCTTTTGACTGAATGTTTGATACGAACTTCTTAAATTTATGTTAAATGTCAGTCTTTCATAATCTTTTTCATAGTTATATTTAAATGTCATTATTGATCGTTTAATGCTGGTATTATAGATACATGGTCTTCTTATGAGAGTTCGAATCAGATTCAGATGAACTGTTGAAGGTAGTTATTATTTCTCCAACTGGGAAAGAGAATAAATATTTTCATTTACATAATCAACCATGTAAAACTTCTGATCTATCAAGTTATGATTGGATATTGGCGCTTTTGAATAGAAATCCTATAAGGATTTATGAGAACTTAAGAATGAACAAGATAATCTTCTTAAGCTTATATAATAAGTTGAAAAGTTTAGGAGACTTAAAGCCAACAAGTCATTTGATTGTGGAGAAACAAGTTACAATTTTCTTGATGACAATAGGGTATAATGAGACAACTAAAGCCAATGTAGAGCACTTTTAACATTCAACTTAGATAATTTTGAATTATTTTTATAAAATTTTGTATGCAGTTAATCGTCTTACAAAAAGAGTCATTAGTCCATCATCCTTTATCAATACACCTACTGAGATTAAACATAATTTAAAATAATTTTATGTTTTTAAGTCTATTATATATTTAATTATTTTTATTATATCCTTATATTTAATGAACTATTTTAATAATACAATTTATTTTTTAGGATTGCATTGGAGCAATAAATAGTACACATATTGATGCACATGTTTCAACCAATGAACAAATACCATATAGGGGTAAAAGAACTTATCCAACCTAAAATATTATGTGTTATTACTTATTTGACACATATTTCTCATATGTAATAGTTGGATAGGAATATTCTGTAAATGACTCTCTAATTCTTTTAGAAATAATAATAAATCTAGTGATTCAATTTCCTCTACCTCCACAAGGCATTACAATATTTTAAATAAATAGATTAATTATGATTAATTAAAATAATTTTTTGTTAATATTATGTTCTTTATATGTTAGGAAAGTTATGTCTGGTTGATTCAGGCTACATTAATATGTCTACATTTCTTTTACCATATCAAAGTGAGAGATACCATTTGATGAGATTATGGAGAAAGAGGAGGATCTTAAGGTCCATTGGGGGTTATTTAACTATAGGCATTTTTCATTAAGCAATGTTAATGAAAGATATTTTGGAGTTCTAAAAGTAAGATTTTCTATACTTTCAAACATGTTGAATTATGATATAAAGTAACAAAAATATATCGTTATTACTTATTGTGTTATATATAATTATCTTATAATGAAGACAAAGCGATTAATTATTTAACGATTGTTTGAAAATGAAGCGAAAATTATGGAAAGCATATATGAAGATGCAAGTTTTCAAGTAGAGTAAAATATCATTCCGGTACAACTTCAAAGTATATCTCAAAAGCGGGATCAATTGTTAGACAAATATGAATGATTATATTAGTTCTAGTTGATTTATGTATGTTTTTATAAGTGATATATTATGCTTTAAAGCATTATAGTATGATGAACATGTTTTATTAATAAGAATTTTATATTAGTTCTAGTTGATTTATGTATGTTTTTATAAGTGATATATTATGCTTTAAAGCATTATAGTATGATGAAAATGTTTTATTAATAAGAATTTGATTTATTTTTATATTTTATAGACTTTTATTATATAAAATTGATGTTCGATTTTCTTTTTTATTATATTAAATATTCATACATTTTAGTTCTAAGCGTAGAGAAAATAAATAATTTAATAATACACTTTGATATGTTAAAATAATTAAATTAAAATTTAAGAATACAATTTGATAAATTAAAATTGATTAAATTAATATTAACATCTAATAGTATAATTAAAAAGTAAAAAATAATAATGAAACTAAACATATTGTTGCTTTCAATTTTTATTACAAATCTTAATCAATCAAAATTTTATTTTTAAGTACTTTTAGTATAGATCTCATCTAAGCAAAAAAATATATTTTTAATAAAAATAGAAAGTAAAATTTAAAAACCACAAAAAAAGGTGGAAGTAGAATCAACAGGGTTTTAACTTTTTAAGAGTTTGCCTACAATTGATCTTTTTGTGGGAGCATAAAGTATTCATCACTTGATTTACTTCCTTTACTAGCTAGCGAGTTTGTGAATCTTGATGGAGAAACAAAGGTGGCGTTGGTCAAGGAGATATACGGCAAAAAGGTGATAGGATTTAAGTCTTCATTTTCCAAAGGAGTGCTTTCCATCTAAGTGCAAGTCCAAACTAACGTTGCATCAATGACAATGCTTATCACATTGATTTTCCGGATAATATAGACTACATTCAATGTTCATCATCTTTCACCTTATATTAACAACGGCAACCAACTAGATTGGAGACCAAATCCTCTTCACTTTGATGGGGATATGCTAGAGAACCTAACCATTCGGGCATAGGTGAGATTGCACGTAATCGTGGATTGGTATAAAAAGGCTTGGCGTGTGAGACAAACGACTATATATATAGGCTAATAAATGTGTTATAAGTTGAACACTGATGATTGCGAAAACACATGCTTCCATCACTATTCAGTTGTATGGTTGGTTCTTACTTTGTAACAAGTTACTCACAGATGATACGGAGCCTACAATGCAATTGTCAAAACTTTACGTTTTCTTTTGCTTGGCCGCCCCCTCTATTTGTCCAGCCTGATAGCCCAAATGTACAGTACCTCCAAATCTTTGCCACGTATGGAAAGAGTGAAGTGCTTAGTGTAGTGGGTTCTTTGGAGGTCATTGTGATCATTTTTCTGACTTATTCATGCTTTTTCTTGTTTGATGGAAATGTTCATGTTATCCTCTCCAAGGGCTTCAACGTCTCAGTGTTAAAAATAGGCCTGAACAAAGTCCTGTTCTGCAAATGACTCCATGCTACAGCAGAAGGCAGCTAAACAGGAACAAGAACAATGAAAGATGCTATCGTTTAGAGTTGTTTTAGTACTTGGGAAACTAGCTATCACTTGCAGTGAATGCCACTATTATTGCAGTACATGGCAGAGTTCAGGATGTCTGCTCGTACAAACTGAACTGATCTGCAGCACAACATGACCAAGATCTCCTCTCACGAGATCCACACTAGCGACTACATGCAAAATTATGTTGGAAGGCGCATATTATGACAAATCTAATTTCCAAACACAGCTATTATTCAATACTAGTATAAAACAACTCCATAGGCCAAGGATAATTACTGCCTGCAGGAAAACGCTAAAAGGTTCAAGCTAACATGACGGAACAGTTCAATATGAAGCTACTCAGCCTGTTTTTGCTGCACTCTAGAGGCCTCCATTGCAGTTCCTTGGCTTCAGTATCCGGCTGGCAAGTATAGATGGCCATGCCATCTCCAGAATAGGATACCATGGATTTAGAAGCACCGATTACAAGTAGCTTATTGCCCAAAGACTTGAAGGCCACACCCCATCCTTTGTGAGAATCAGCTCTAACCGGGACTGGCCCTAATTTCCTCCACATTTTGCTTTTTTTCATATAAACTTTCAGCTCATTTGATGATGTCTCCAGAGAGTAAAGCTCATTATTAACGACAGCAATGAGGGGTGGGGATTGAAAGGTTGCAACTGGAGTCTCTTCCAGTAGGTCCGGGATCAGTTCCCATGTCTTTCTGTCCTCATCATAAGCTTCTCCACAAGTGAGGCCTTGTCCATTCTCATTTCGTCCTCCTACCACATAGAACTTGCTATCCATATAACAGCCGGAGCAAAGCTTCCTTCTCTGCAGCATCCTTGGGAGGGATTCCCATGATTTAGTATCTGGGTTATATTTCTCAGCAGAATTTAGAACTTCTAAACCAGTTCCTGTCACCCCCCCAGCTACAAAAGCAAAGGCCCCACAGGACGCAGAAGCAAACAAACATCTAGGATCTGTCATGGAAGGACCCTTTTTCCAGCTATTTGTTTCCAATTCATATCTCCAAACAGCAACACCATCTATCTCCCTGCCAGAAACAATAAGATGGGTCCCTGCGCAAAGGGATTCCTTGTCCCCAAGGTTGAAACAAGAGTCAGCAGGTAAGTCTGGAAGCTTCCTTGGAGAACTGAACTGCTTATCAAATATCCACCAACTCCTGTCCCCAGTAGCAAAAATGAAAATGGATGATTCTCTGACCCCAATTTGCCTCCTAATCTTAAAGAGCTCACCAGTCTTCAGAAGACAAAATATGCGTTTGTTGACAAATGCCAATTTCCAGTACTCTGACCTTGGAACTCTTGCCAAAATCAGATTTTCAATCTCATCATTAAGTGGGGCTATATACGAGTAATCTGCATCCTGAGGTTCTACACTTGATGAATGGCCAATTGATCTGTCTTTGCTACAAGGAATTCCGGGACAGTTGGAACCAACGTGTCCAGTAACACCACAAACACTAACGCGTTTTGCCGTAGGACTATCAGAACTAGCCCAAAATCTATTAATTGAATCCTTTGCAAGCATCCCTTTCTTACTAGGATCAAAATCTTTTCTGTACCCAGCAACTCTTTCTTCTTCATTTTCTATCTCTTTGCCTTTGTACATGGATCAGAAAGCTTTGAACGCCAAGGGACTGCAAGTGAAAACTAAAACAGAAAATAATCAGAAATCGCAATCCCATCTTGCAGATTCTGCAGTTACCAAAGGATTTAGAAACTAGATTCTATGACAAGTTAGGATTAAACCTTCAAAATAAATGAATGATAGAAGCATGTTGTAGGTTAGAGATAATACTTTAATTAGCAAGATTCAGACTAAATACATCTCCAGAGACAACCATGACTGAACAGATGGAAACATAAAGGATATCTCCACTAAAACAAATCCCTTCCTATAAGGAAAAAGACATGCAATATTTTCCAAAAAGTCGGTATAAATTTGAGGCCCCAAATATGTTTACAGTGGGTTTATCAACATACGAGGTCCGAGAGGACGAAGCAGTACAGCAATGGATACCAAAAGTTCTCAGATAAAAAACTCGGAAAGCTGCACGCCATGAACTCATTTGATTGAAAACTAACTAAGCGATGGAGATTAATAAGCCTCTATAATCAGCCACAACAAGAAATCCACTCTCAAAATCACACAGAAAACATTGAAATGTTGTTTTCTGACACCGAGAGATTGGTTTAAGACCAATAATCATTCCATATCATTCATAGACTAGAAGAAAGTCTTCAAAACCAAGATATACGAGAAAATCAAAGTAACAGGAGATCCAGAGAACAAAACAAAAGAGTACGAAACAACATATATTGATAAGCAGGTAAGCCCACAGAACTGGAAAATTCGAAGCGAACAGATCATACATAGAAAAATGGCACTAAAGAGAGAGCAGAGCAATGGCCTCCAGGTGATCAAAAGACAGTAGGTATACGCATGCACTCACGAAACACAGCAGAGGAAAGAAGAGAACAAGACGAAGCTTACCAGGCAAGTCAAGTCCAGTGAAAGTCAGGGGAAGTAAAAGAACAGACGGTTATGGAGAGAAAACCAAGTCATCAAGATACAACTGTCTTAAAGTCTCATACACATTGAGAAAAAACCCCAGACTATGGAGTAAAGGAAGAGAGAGAAGCGGAGGAAATATATAAATACACAAACGGATAACATATATAGAGGAGAGAAGCCATTAAGTGGCAGAGATTGAGGGTACTAAGTATGTGGGTAGTGAAAGAGTTCAATTTCAAGACAACCCATTTGCTAGGTGGAAGAGAATTTATGCATACTTAATGTGATTGTCATTGTTGGGATTACAATATTCTCTCTCTGCCATTGTCATTAAACTATAGTTTTGTTATCTCCAACAACAGCACCCACAGCGACTTCTTGTTTTGAAAAGGAGAAATCTTTACACATAGGGAGAGAGAGACAGTCTCTGTTTCCAGCTCCAATACTTTACTATGGTGTAAAGAGAATATTAAATTGTTTTGGGGAGAGGCAAAGGCGTTTGCTTTACAGAAGGAGCAATAAGGGATTTTCATAACGTCTGGATAATTGTTAAGTTCAGTCATTTGTACTTTCCTTTTTTATAATTCATTTTACCATTTCAATCCTTCATATTTATGCTTTCCCATAAAACTATGTAATGGGCAATAAGAAGCGAAACCCAAACCTAGTTCCCCAAGTAAAGGAAATCATTTATGTTTCTAATGCAACCGTTTGAACAGAGACAGCTAAATTAGCATCATTGGGCTTTTTATGTAGTCTTCAGTTTTTACAAGTTATTAGGATGTTTCTTGAAGAGAAATTTCATAAAAGTCCAATCTTTTACAATCCAGTTTTGTGGCATGAACATGTAAAAACAGTTTGGTCCACCTGACATTCTTAAAGTTAAACATACAGCAACAGGAACAAACAGAAACACAAGCCATCTATGAGAACTTGGTTGCATTTCCCACTGTACTCAACTTTTTTCACTTCGCAGACCATTTAAGGAACTGTCTTGCATCTCATTAGGTCCAACAAAAAATGCAAAAGAAGTAGAAATGAACTCCAAGTTGTTGGATTAAACTGAGTAATTAACAAAAGATCTTTTAAATTGCGTAGAAGACCATGAGACTGCCCACAATCTACCTTTTTGTTGTGTTTTGTTTTGTTTTTGTTTCTCTGAAAAGAAACTTATGAACCCATATGCTGCTATGATCTATGGGAATAATGGGATGCTTTTGTAATAAAAAAGCATGAAATGAAACACAAGTGGCAGTAATTGGCCTAGAACAGTGAGCTGGCTAACCCAAGAGAAACAATACAATATGCTGCAACAAACAAGTTAAAGGAGCATTACATCTGTCCTATTCATTTGTTGTGCTAATCAAAGATTATAGCAGGGTTAGTAAACAATTTGTGCTTAATTAGTTTAATAACAACCAATGGAAGAGAAGCTGCCACGCCCTAACCCTACAAAGTGGAAGTCCATTGGATAAGGCTTTCTTTCTAAGAGAACTTTTCTTAACCTTGAACATTCTGTAAGCAAAGCTTATTTGTTGGCTCTCCACTGATTAGTTTGGTGGATTCACCTTTCTTCTTTGTGTATATTGTAATCCCAAGTTTCACTATCATAAACGCGTAGGTTTAGCATTTGTGTTGGACAGGTGTCTTAGTTAAAAGACTGATATCTTCATCTAAGCATCGGATTTGGCAACAGGGATAGAGCTTAAACAACCTTGACCCCACAGACATGGAGAAAGGATGTAAGAAATGCTTATTAATTGCCATATTAAAATGAAAACCCCACCACCAATCTGCTTTTAATTGGTCAAATTTTGTAACTGCACTTGCATTCTTGATAGAGATGAATTGGGTTGATTAAACAATGTTAAAAAAAGGACTCTTTTACCTAAACCAGTCGCATTTCAAAAATGAGACATTAACTAGTAGCATAAGTGCCTTACTTTAAGAAGGTATTTAAAGATAGGGTCATAAAACATTGCATGCTTTGATCTTATGCTTTGGACCTCACCCAAATTTGAGTAAGTACACACTTGACAGTACACACTTAACAGTACCGTTCTTTGGAATAAGAATGCATTTCCCTTACACAAAATCATGCAGATGCACTCATTATTCTACAAATGTGTGGCCACTAAGGTTATAGGAAAAGAGAATGCAACCATTAAGATCATCGGCTTGAAAAGAATATTGTTGATTGTCCAGTTAATGTCATTTCAGAAGTGGAACATAATCATTCGGACATATATGCTGTTTTCAAAAAAGGAATCATTCACCAATTCCAATTCTTCCAGGGCATTGGCTGATTATTCTAAGCTTAATATGTCATTCCTGTATGGTTTTCATTTCAGAGCTCTTCACTAACTCAAGCCATCTTAAAATGCAAATTCATCATCCAATCTTGACAGAAATATCCATTCTTGCTTTGATGAATGGGAATCTATGTAGTAACTGTAGCGTGCGTACTAGACATGGATTATTCCTGAACTAATGCTGTCATTTTAATCTTATGAAGCATCTCACTAGATAGAGAGAAAACCAAAGCATGGATGTGAAGTAATGATCATTGATTAATTTTCTGTTGCTTGTCTCTGTAAAGTGGAATATGGTCAGTAATATTATGGTCACCGAATGCTTCAGTTTATTACCTTATTTGTTATTTTCTTGTACGACCTTTGCGTCCCAAATATCGAGTGTTTGCATTCCTGCCTCAACAATATTCTTTAAGCTTTTAAGGAGCTTAAAAAATCTGCTTGATCAATACATCCATTTTCTAGTGACTGTACAGCGGTCAAGCTAGATCACAGTTACACGTGATCCTCAAGTTTACTTTCATTAATACAAATATATAGAAATGATCTCAGAGACGTGAGGGGCACATGCACTTGACTGAAACAAGCACAGAAGCGGTTATTTGGAATTTTTATAAGTTGACAACCAACCGCGGATTTGGTCTACCCCAATGGTGTGGCAATGGCGGTGCATGCGACGCCACCTGTAAATTTTAGCATTGATATATGTTCCGTTCGCATAGATGCAATCCTGAATACCCTATCCAGCCGCCTAAGCCTCCCAATCCAGTGAATGCTTCACCTGAAATCAACTTCTTGCAACACAAATTAATATAGTAGTAAAAAGTAAGGATTGTTCCTACGAAGAATTCAAACGTTAGTAATTAACGCAATAAAAGGGAGGTTTTAAATTGTGAATTAAACTGAATTTAATTGAAATATAAAATTAAAAAAATAACTAATAGCAAAACAATGAGAATTTAACAATCAATAGAAATAAATCTTACTTTTCGGTCTCCTTCATTATTGAATTTACGTTAATCATCGACACTAAAAATAATCAATTTATTGGTTAAGCATTCATCGTAGTAAATTTCTTTACCTATTTTCTTTCATGTTTAGTTAACCGAAACATGTATTTGAATTAACCCTTATTAATCAATAACTTGGATACGGTCTCAGATTTAATTAATTAATAGCTTTACGAATCAAGAAAATCAACGAATTAGACAACACACATACGATGTATATTTAGCTTAGACAACTATTTTTCCTAGAATCATATCCCTAACATAGTAGACAAAAATCTTAGTCACTACTTTTGATTAAAAGAATTGAACTTCAACCTGTTTAATCTAACAATTAATTGAATAAAATTACAAACTAGTTGCACACTCATCTGTAAAATCAAACAATCAAATAATAACCCAGAAAATAATTAATACTTGACTAATAAATCGATTCAAATAAAGAACGAAAGTCTCACAATATTCAAAGTTCAATTAACTGGATTACGTAAACCAAGAAATAAGAGTTTAGTTACCCAACATCACAATTTTTCCTAACTATTTTGGACTGTCCACGTTTGGGGCGTTCTTGATTTTCTTCTTTATTTCCTGTCCAACCGCCATCCTTGTTGCTTGATTTTTCTCTTTTTCTACTGGGCGTTATCCCCCTCTATGGACGTGTTCTGTTCTCCTCTTTTCAACTGCACCCCCTTGGTTCTGTTTTCTCCTATTTTCGTTGCTTGAGCCACCACTGTTCTCCTCACGCTACTCTATTTTCTATTCTCTTATCTTCGCTACTGTAGCTTTGATGTGACAAATAACCCCTTGGTGTCCACCTTGCTGTTCACTTGTGTTTTTTTTTAAACCTATGCTGATACTGTGCATTGTTAGGTTCAAAGCCTGATTCAGCTCTTTTTGTCCCAAAATGTTCGCAGTTCTTTCTATTTGGCTCCAAAATATACCTTGAAATAAAACAAGAATAATTTCCATTAAGTATAACTTCAAACCTCAAAAACAAAGAAAATTAACACATAAAAAGATAGAAAATAAAGACACTAACAAACTCCCCCACACTTAACTTTTTGCTTGCCCCCGAGCAAATTAAACACGACCATTAAATTCTATCAATTTGTTTTCAAAAAAACCAAAGTCATGCAATCATTCAAACTTTGGCCAATTGAATGTCAAGCTACTACAAAAATGATGATTAGTTTTCATCATTGCATATAAACAAATTCAACTTATGATACTATCATTCAAAGATAAGCATAAACTCACAATGGATTTTCTTTACAGAAATCACTCATTTCACTCTAGTGTTTATAAGTTGGTGTTTCACTCAAAACTCCTTATAGGAAATCACACTACCATAGGCTTGCAAATACACCAATTCTCTTCCACAGTGATTACATGCTAAAATAGATCAAAAGGACTTTAATTGAGGTTGTAATGGGGTTAAGGTTAAGGTGAGTCAAAAGGGGTTTAAGAGGTTATTCACAGTTAGTCATAAAGCACTAAGAATATAAAGGGATAATAAAATGTATTTCTGATAATTGCATATAAATAACTAACTACTCAATACTTATTATTGCTACTATACTTGATTCTTTTCTTTACTTTTTTTTTGGTTTTTGTTTTTTGTCTTTTATTATTCTATACTAAGGAAACAATAAACAATAACAGTAGTTAAATACAATGTACTCTATGAGTAGAAGTATCTGTATACTCATCTCAGAATAAATATAGCCAGAAGTCCCAAAACTAGCTAACTTAGCACTTTATTAAACTTGTGAATAGGTAAGGCTAATGGCGTTTGATGTTTTAGAATGGGGTGTTTTCTTTAAGAAACAAAAGGGGTAAAGGCTCAAAGGGGATGCAAGGGGAAATAAGATAGGTGGGTCATTTAAGTCAAGGGTTTAAAGAAAAAGGACCCTAATCATTTCTATCTAGCATGCGTCTAGTAGATTCAAACCGATTCAAAGCAAGTTCTGAAGGTAATCACCTAAGGGAGTATCACACACAAAGAAATGAAATGACTTTTGAATGGAGTCATATAGGCTCAATTGAAAATCCATTATGCTTCTATACATTACCTAATCACTCAAGCATCAATTTCTGAGTAAGCTTATGTAACCAATTACTTTAATCGATCAACATGATTCACCTTCTATTCAATTGGCCTAATTCGACTTCAAGTACGCAATTCAATCTCATTCCCACTACTAAGATAGAATTTATGGTTTAACACACATCACATGTAAGTTAAAAGACAGAAAAGAAAAAATCAAAATTAAAATGAGCAAAGAAACAGTAAATTCAAAACACACAGTCACACAAAAAGCTTGATTCTGCTTTTTCAATATGGAATGCATTTGTGAGCATTCAAACACCCAAATTAAGTGAGACATCGTTTTCAATGCACCATAAAAAGAAAAATTCAGCTTTTGATATAATACCAATAGTTTGTCTACAACTAGAAAATTTGTAAACTAAAAAACGATGCATGTATTTCCAAGCTGGTTTGTGAAGAAAATAACTTTTGGAACTACAAGGGTTATACTTCTCATAATCAACAGACCATTCTGACCACATTGCATATGGATCAAATTTAGGCACATAATCACAACGTCCATTTAAAAATGCATTACTTTTAGCCACATATTTTTGTCATAAATTTCATTGTGGCACAAAATGAATTAATAGAAAATGAATTGCAGTGATTCATAAGTCTACACTCGATCATACCAGGTATGAACAAGCTGAAATTTGAATCATCTAATTTGAAAAGAAAAGTGGCATAAAATTCCTTAGTCAATTCCACATATGCAGGGTATCGAACATTAATGTAATGTATCCAACCCATATTATCCACATAATGTTGAATTTCAAAACGAATATTCAAAGTCTTTAAAGTTTCATCATGTATAAACTTACAAGGATTTATATGCCTATCACAAACAATTTCGAAATGATCCTTACCAATTTTTCGATGAAATGAGTTGAATGTATCAACTGTCAACTATAGCGAAAAACAACATTTTTACCTTTTTTGGTTCGGCTGCGTGTTGTAGGGAGAATCTCGCCACTGTCCACATCCACATTATGTTCTTCTGCCACTGTTTCTGCTTCTGATTGTTCTTGGTCCTGCGTTTTCGCTGCTTCTGGTTTTAGCTAGACCTCATTTGTGGTGGAGGAATCGGATTCTTCAGGAGCTACAGGTGGTTGTGTATCTGTGGATAATGGTGGGGAATTTGCAAAAGAAAGTGACGATGGACGGTCTTCAACATGGATGGGGTTGGCTAAAGAACGATGTTGCTGCAATTGTTGGGTGAGCCGCAGTAACTTGAGACGTCTTGAGTGTTTGGGTGGCATTTTTATTAGACTCTAGGTTGTATAGGATGGGGTTTTCTGAGTTAATGGCATTTGGTGAGTAGTGGATAGGCTTGTATGGAGTGGCGGTATTGGTAGAATGGCTAGTGGTGGGAGTGTCTCGGAAGTTGGCGTTGGTGGGTAGTGAATAAGCTTGAGAGGACTCGGTGTGTGCCTTGGAAGTGTTTATGGGACAATTTGTCAAATAGTTAGTGGGTGGGTGCTTAGAGTAGAGCTTTGGTTAGGTGTGTCTGGTACGTGGAAGTGGTAATGCAGGGAGCTAGCTACTGGTGGGAGTGTCTGTTGGTTTGGAGAGGGGGCTTGGGTGCTTAGATGGCGATGGTGGAGTGCGTTAGCTGAAGAGTGAGTTTGGCGTGAATAGAATCATGGACCGCAAATTAAATTTTCAAATCATGGAGCAATAGAGAAGGCAGTAGCGTGAAATAGAGCTTGCAAAAGAGAGCAGAGGCTTGCAACAGAAGAGAGGAGTACGCAGACAAATGCGTTTGGCCAAATTGCTTGGCCAAAGTATTAATTTGTCACATCAAAGTGAACAGTGGCGTGAAATAGAGCTTGCAAGAGAGAAATAGAGAGAGGTTTCGGTTGAAATAGGGCCTGTAGCTATAATTGTTTTAACAAATTAAAAATAAATCAAATAGAAAAAATAACAAGCTAACTTTTTTGAGAAAATTAAGATAAATAAAAAATGAAATAAAAAATGAAACAACTTAAATTAAAATAAATCTTGAGATGCCTCTCAAGAGTGCTTCTTTAATGTCAAATTAGCTAGACAAAAAATTCATTGACTTACTCAGAGTAAACTGGCTCAGTTAGTTCAATTTCTTCCGCAGTTTCAACCTGTAAATTCTTATAATACGGTTTCAACCGGTGTCCATTAACTTTAAACACTTTAAAAGTGTCTAAACTCTGAATTTCAACTAGACTATGTGAGAAAACATTAGTACAACAAATGGACCTATCTAACGAGATCATAATTTACTAAGAAAAAGCTTTAGTTTAGTGATAAAGAAGGACCTTTTGTCTTATGGAAAATTCTTTTCTAGTTAAGATTTTGTCGTGAAAGGCCTTAGTCTTTTCTTTATAGATTTTAGTACTCTCATAAGCATCATTATGTATCTCTTTCAACTCTTGCAAATGTAATTTTCAATTAATTCCAACCTCAATTAAATCCAAATTGCATTGTTTTATAGAGCAATAAGCCTTATGTTCCAATTCTACAGGCAAATGACAAGGTTTTCCGAATACTAACCTGTATGGTGATATACCAATAGGAGTTTTATATACTGTCCTGTATGCCTATAGCACGTCTCTAAAATTGATTTGATTTCCCTGTTAGAAACTTTGGCTTGTCCACTTGTTTGGGGATGGTATGCTGTTGAAGTTCGGTGTGTAATGCCATATTTCTCAATTAAAGCCTCAACAATTCAGTTACAAAAATGAGTTCCGTGGTTACTGATTATTGCTTTAGGTACTCCAAACCTGACAAAGATATGAGACTTAACAAAATTGACTATACCTTTAGCATTATCAGTATGAGTAGCCTTAGCTTCAACCCATTTTGAAACATAATCTACAATAACGAGAATATATGCCTTACCGAAAGAGGAAGAAAATGGGCCTATAAAATCAATTCCCCATACATCAAAATTTTCGCATAGCAGGATATTTGTGAGTGACATTTGGTCTTTTGGTCCTAAACCACCTGTTCTTTGACATCGATCACAAGACTTACAAAATATATAAGCATCATAAAATAGTTTAGGACAAAACAAATCATGTTTAAGCACCTTATGTGTTGTCCTTTTGAGACCAAAGTGTCTACCACACGCAAAAGAATGGTAAAACTTCAATATAGAAGGGATTTTATCATCAGATACACGTCGCCTAATAATTTGATCAAAACAATATTTCCATAGATGTGGCCCATCCTATGCATAATATTTAGCCTCTCTTTTGATTTTATCTTTTTCAGCTCGTGATAAAGTACTTGGTAAAGGCTTGGTAATCAGAAAATTAACTATGTTAACATACCAAGGTGTTACTTGTTGGGTGGCGAATAAATGCTGATCTAGAAATTCATCTTTTAGGTTATCTGAAGTTGTGTCTAGACAGATATGACTAAGATGATATGAAACCAGATTTTCAGTTCCCTTTTTGTCTCGTATCTCCATATCAAATTCTTACAGACCAACGAATAAGACGTGGCTTTGCTTCCTTTTTGGACAAAAAATTCTTCAACGCGACATGATAAATAAATTATGACATGTGTGCTCAATAAATATGAAAGGGAACTTCTTTAACCCGAAAACAACTGCCAATAATTCTTTTTCTGCTGTTGAACACGCGACACTTTGTTCATCCTTTGCCCCAGAATAATGCCTAACGCATAGTTGCTTGTATCGCACATTATCTTAAATAGTAGACTCCAATCCGGGGGCTGAATTATTAGAGCAGAAATTAGCTTCTCTTTTAATTCATCGAATGCTTTCCTACATGCTTCATCAAACTTGAACTCCACATCTTTTTGAAGTAACTTGCATAAGAATTGAATGGTCTTAGAAAATTCTTTGATAAAGCGTCAATAGAAACCTACATGTCCAAGAAAAGAACACACTTCTCGTACACTAACAGGGTAACGAAGAGATTTAATAATTTCTATCTTAGCCTTATCAACCTCAATTCCCCTAGAAGACACTGTATGGCCTAAGATTATCCTTTGATTAACTATAAAATGACATTTTTCATAATTCAGAATCAAGATATTTTCAATGCAATGTTTCAAAAAAATTTCAAGGTTAATCAAGCAAGTATAAAAAAACTCACCATAAACTGTAAAATCGTCCATAAAAACTTCAATACAGTCATCCACATAATAAGAGAAAATACTTACCATACACCTTTGGAATGTGGCGGGTGTATTACATAGTCCAACTGGCATTCTTTGATATACAAAGGTGCCAAAAGGACATGTGAAAGTCGTTTTGTCTTAGTCCTTAGGTGCAACAGAAATTTAGTGATAACTTGAATAAAAATCTAGACAGTAATAATGAGTTTTTCCTGCAAGTTTTTCAAGTATCTGGTCAATAAAAGGAAGTGGAAAATGATCTTCACAAGTAACAGAATTTAACTTCCTGTAATCTATACAAAACCTCCACCCATTTTGAACAACACGTGTGGGCACCAATTCACCTGAAGTGTTCTCTACTACGGTTACTTCAGTTTTCTTAGGAACTACTTGTACTGGACTTACCCATTTACTGTATGAAATTGGATAGATTATTCCAGCATCAAGGAGCTTCAGAATCTCCTTCTTGACTACCTCCATCATTGGTGGGTTCAATCTTCGTTGGTGTTTTCTTATTTCCTTAGCTCCATCTTTCAATAGAATTCGGCGCATACAAATTGATGGGCTAATCCCCTTCAAATCAGCCACAGTCCATCTGAAAGCATCTTTGTAAATTTTCAACATACCTAATAGTTGTGTTTCTTACAAAGATGTTAGTCTGCTTGAAATAATAACAGGAAGATTTTCATGCTCACCTAAGTACACATATTTCAAGTTTCCTGGAAAAGCCTTTAACTCCAATTTTGGTGGTTGTATAAAAGATGGCAACAACTTCAAATTATTTCTAGTTAGCTCTAGAAAACATACCTGTTCCTCTAAGTATTTGCTCCGCTTTAAAATCTGGATAGTGGTATCCAACTCCTCATGAATGGCAAAATAATCAGTTAGTGTTTTTCCTTCTTGAATACCCAATCTATTTTCTAATGCAGTTCATAATTTATTTGGTCCATCTAAACAAAATGTTTCCTGCACTAAAGTATCAAGAAAACTCACAGAAATAAAAGATTGTTCATCATTAGGAAATTTCATGGCATCATAAATATTGAACTTAATCACATCACCATCAAACTCTATAGTTAAAGACCCATTATAGACATCACTTTTTGTTCTAGAGGTTTTCAAAAATGGTCTTTCCCATAAAATTGGGACTGAAGTGGATGCCTCTTTATTACCCATTTGTAAGACATAAAAATCAACAGGAAAAATCATATTATCAACTTGAACTAGGACATCCTCAAGAACACCCTTAGGATAGGCATTAGATCGATCAACAAGTTGGATTATGACACCAATTTCTTTCAGAGGCCCCATATTTAAAGATTCATAAATAGATTGAGGTATAACATTAATCGACGCACCTAAATCCAATAATGCTTTCTCAATTTTCATATTACCTATTTTACAAGGGATTATAAACATACCTGGATCTGGACACTTAGGAGGTAACTTCTTTTGAAGCACAGTAGAAACATTCTTACCCAATCGCACCTTTTCATTGCCACTTAGCTTTCTCTTTTAGATACAGAGTTCCTTAAGAAATTTAGCATAAAGAGAAATTTATTTAATAGCATCAAGTAAAGGAATATTGACCAGTGTAGAGTTGTTTGTTGTTATTTGTTTTTGCTCTTACCTTAGCCGGGGGTCTATCAGGAAACAGTCTCTGTATTTCCATCGGAGATGCGGCCATGACTGCGTACATCTTACCCTCCCCATACCCTGCTTAGGCGGGAATTTGTGTATGCTTGGTTTGGTTTGGTTTAAAGGAATATTGACCTGTACTTTGCGAAAAGTTTCCAGAATTTCTTTCTCTTGCTCCTCCTTCTTTAGCTTGGCAAAATGACTAGAAAAAGGAGGTTGTACATTGAACTTAGGCATGAAAATGCGAGAATCACCCTCCTTTTTCTCTTGTGACTGCTTTGGAACTTCTTTCTCTATTTCTTCTTCAACCTCTCACTTAGAAACCTTTGTGGTAGGTTCCTTTAACTCTTTACCACTTCTAAGTGTGATAGCATAAGCACTCTTCTTTGGATTCACCTCAGGTTGAGAAGGGAGCTTTCCTGAATTTTGTGCCTCTAACCTATTGATGGCAATCGCCATTTGGCCTATTTGAGTCTCAACATTCTGTATGTTGGCTTGCGTATCTTACTAAAATTTCATGGTATTCTATTGAAAGTTCACAGTATTTGTGGCCAATGTCTTGACTATATCCTCGAAAGAATTATTTTCACCATAACTTTGTCCCATTTGCTATTGCTATCTAGGCATATAAGGCTGTTTATATGGATAAAAATTAGAACTTGTAGTCCATCATTATTGCCATAATGTAGGTTTGGATGATCTCGCTAACTCGGATTATATGTATTTGAAAATGGTTCATACTTCCTTTGAGGTTGTCCCAAATAACCACTCATTGCCTTAACTTCTTCCACTTGGTCTTCTTATAGAGTGGGACACATATTTGTGGGATGGCCAACCATAGAAAAAATATCACAAGTCTTAACTTCCTCTTTCCTAGATACCGCAAGTCAATGCACTAAAGAAGTCAAATCATCTAATCTTCTTTCCAACGTCGAAACTCCCATCTCATTAACATGTCTTAAACCATAATCATTCCAAGTTCCAAATTTTTGAGAGTTAGAAGCCATAATTGAGATCAAATCTCATGCAGCTGTGGGTGTTTTATCAACTAGAGCTCCTCCACTTGCGGCATCTATCATACTCCTCTCAGTAGGCAAAAGACCTTCATAAAAATATTGAATCAACAGTTGATCGCAGATTTGATGACGGGGGCAGCTTGCACACAGCTTCTTAAATCTCTCCCAATATTCATATAATGACTCCCTGGTGTTTTGTCAGATACCACATATTTCTTTTTTGATATTGGCGGCCCTAGAAGTTGGAAAAAACTTCTCTAGAAATAGCTTCTTTATCTCTGCCCATGTTGTAATACTTCCAGTAGGTAAATAATATAATCAATCTTGGGCATTATCCTTCAAAGAAAATGGAAAAGCCCTCAATTTTAGCTGCTCTTCGGTGACATTAGTTGATTTCATCCCCATGCAAACAACATCAAACTCCTTCAAGTGCTTATAAGGATCTTCATGTCTTGGAAAATAAGTAACAAGTGAATCAGTCCCAATTTCAACTCAAAAGTGTTATTATCACGCAAATTCGGAAAATTAATGCAGTGAGGTTGTCGGTCCTCAGTTGGAGCAGCCAGTTGGCTTAAAGTGCGATTTGCAGCCATGTTCCTTTCCCTCTGTCGTTCTTCTCTCAATACTTGTTGTCTTTCTTTTGCCTACTTTCTTAATCCCTTTGTTGTTTTCTCAATTTCAAGATTGTACTGCAAATTTTCATATTGATTTGAAAACTTAATATACATAAATCGTCAAAAACTCTCTGCCAATGACGCCAAAATTTGGTGAATGTTGTCGCCTATAACCAAATATAAAAAGAAACCAACTTCTTGCAACACAAATTAATTTGGTAGTGGAAAGTAGGGATCTTTTTGATGAGGAATTCAGATTTTAGTAGTTACACAATAAAAAGGGAAGTTTAAATTGTGAATTAAACAAAATTTAATTGTAATACGAAATTAAAAAATAACTAATAGCAAAACAATGAGAATTTAACAATCAATAGAAATAAATCTTGGTTTCTGGTCTTCTTCATTATTGAACTTTCGTTAATCATGAGCACTAAAAATAATCAATTTATTGGTTAAGCATTCGTCGTGGTAAATTTCTTTACCTATTTTTTCTTATTCTTAGTTAACCGAAACATGTATTTGAATTAACCCTTATTAATCAATAGCTCGAATACAATCTCAGATTTAATTAATTAATAGCTTTACAAATCAAGAAAATCGATGAACAAGACAACACACATACAATGTATATTTAGCCTAGATGACTATTTTTCCTAGAATCATGTCCCTAACATAGTAGACAAAAATCCTAGTTGCTACTTTTGATTAAAAGAATTGAATGTCAACCTGTTTAACCTAGCAATTGATTGAATAAATTACAAACTAGTTGCGTACTTAGCTGTAAAATCAAACAATCAAATAATAACCCAAAAAATAATTAATACTTAACTAATAAATAAATTCAAGTAAAGAACGAAAGTCTCACAACATTCAGAGTTCAATAAACAAGATTACGTAAACCAAGACATAAGAGTTTAGTTACTCAACATCATAATTTTTCCTAACTATCTTGGACTGTCTACGTTTGAGACGTTCTTGATTTCTTCTTTATTTTCTGTCCAGTCGCCATCCTTATTGCTTGATTTTTCTCTTTTTTTGCCAGGCGTTATCCCCCTCTATGGACATGTTCTGTTCTCCTCTTTTTAGCCGCACCCTCCTTGATTCTGTTTTCTCCTATTTTCATTGCTTGAGCCGCCATTCTTCTCCTCACGCTACTCTATTTTCTATTCTCTTCTCTTCACTACTGTAGCTTTGATGTGACAAATAAAGCCTTTGGTGTCCACCTTACTATTCACTTGTGTTTTTTTTAAACCTACACTGATAGTGTGCGCTTTAAGTAAAACGCACGGGCTGCGTTTTATGCCTTAAACGCATTGCTGGTGATTGTCACATAGTATCACTGCACGAGGCCACTTCTAGTTAGGTTCAACACCTAGTTAAGCTCTTTTTGTTCCAAAATGTTTGTAGTTCTTTCTATTTAATTAAAAAATACACTTTGACATAAAAGAAGATTAATTTTTATTAAGTATAACTTCCAATCTTAAAAATAAAGAAAATTAACACACACAAAAATAGAAAATAAAGACTCTAACAAAATCTCATTAAGGATTACGGTAAACCTTATCTATTTATCTATCCGTCTATTTGTTGTACAAAGGAGGATGTGGATGAAACATTTTAGTATTGACTCAAACAAAAGATATACCGTAGACAACGATCAGCACAGTTATCTCAAAAGGCTCTATTGAAATGTGAGGCTAATTCATAGGCTCTACCTTCTTAAAGTTGAAAAGGCTCAACTTTCCAGGCCCTTTTTGCAAGGTATCAGTTAAACCAGTTCTGTAACTGGATCCCTGGAGACTGATCCAGACTGATATAGCCTGTGGACCCAAAATACCGCAAAACAGAACCAGGTCAACCTTTAACCCATAACCCAACAAACAAATCTTCTTCAGAACCAACAAAAATGGTATCCACAAAACAAACTACAGGGTCTTCGTCCATCCATTGCATTCATGGCTACCTCACTCTCTCTCCCCAATTTCCTGTCTTTCTGGTTGCCTTTTAAAAACCACCCTCCCAAAGCACCACCACCACCTCAACTCTCTCTATCTTCTCCACAAATTCACTCCTTAGCCCAAAAGTCTAAGGATAAGGATGACAAAGTGGTTCCTTTGGTGGCTCAAGAGGGTCTATCCATGGAGTTATCCTCAGTAATATGTCCGTCTCTTGCATATTCCAATGCCCTTTACTTTCGATCAGCATACAATGTGCAGGTTCTTGTGGAAGAGAACGAGACCGAAGAGAGGCTTTTGAATAGATTCAGGAGAGAGGTCATGAAGGCTGGTGTCATTCAAGAGTGTAAGAGAAGGAGATACTTTGAGAACAAGCAGGACGAGAAGAAGAGGAAGACTCGTGAGGCCGCTAAGCGCAACAAAAGAAGGTTGGATCCTTTTTTTTCTTCCCCTTGGCTTCTCTTATATCTTTGATTGTTTGGTTACAAAGAAGTTTGGGAGAAAAGCACATACAAGGAAAGAGAAGTCTTTGCTAAGAAAATTAACATAATTTAAGAGCATTACCTATGTGAATGAGATAAACAAAATTGACAGAACTGAACTTTCTTGACTTTTTTGTCATATGATGTATCAGTATTCATCTGACACTGGATACTTGTCTGTACTAAGGTAACTAGTTGCGGGTGTTCTTTCCTACTGGACTTCTGTTCTTATGGTTCTTGATGGAAATACAATCTTGATTGCTCTATGTTGGAAGGCAAAAGGGCTTAATTGTGTTTATTGGTTGTAGAATGGAGTTTTGCAGATGCAAATGAACGTTAATTACTTTCATCTCTTGTCTCCTTTTCTGTTTGTTCTTTCCATATAGCACAGTGTTCCAGCTTTTGAATTGCTGTGGTTTCAGTTTCTTAATGTTGTCCTTCTAGCCTTTACTGGATTTGTTTGATTCTCTATAAACTAAAGTTGTTATCAAGTGGCTTCCTGAGTTCCTTATCGTTATAGGAAATGAAGTTAGTTGATTCATTGTTTGAAATTCGGAGTATAATTGTTTTTCTAACAAGATGAACTGCATTCATCCAACTTCAGATAGGATGATGAACTTTATTATGAGTACTGCATTATCCAAACAGAGGTGCTCTCTATCCGATTATCTGCTTGGGTGCTCTCTATCCGATTATCTGCTTGTGAAAGAGCACTTAGCTTAAAGATATATGTGGTCCGATCTTTTTGGAGGGTTTTTCTTGAGAATTCATACTGATTAACTCCATTTTCTTATTCTATGTTTAGGCGGCCTCAGTCAAGGTTTGCACCACAGAGAAAACCTGACACGGTGGCTACCAAGAGGGAAGATGAAGAAGATAACTGGGATTTGCCTGAAGGAGATATTCCTTACTGAGCATTTGGCTTTGGTCCTGACGTGTACTGTAGATGTTCTGTATTCGAATGAGAGGCTCTTTTCTTGTTAGAACTACTCAATTCTATCACGTTTTTTGTTGACGGAAGGAAGTTGCATTTTGTTGCCTACTGAATTTGTGTCTGAATTCTGATATAATCGTATTCTATTACTAAATCAATTGAAAATCTAACATGGCTTTACACACCATCCAACAATATAATTGTCTTGGCAAGTACCCGACGATCTAAGTGCTAGGTTCTGACGAAACATCTCAGTAATGTGAAGTGCTTTTGGAGTAACCAATTCTATCTGGTGAAGCACTTGGTTTTCCCCGAGGAAGACAATCTTTGTTCCTAAATTTGTACCCATTTCCACAAGTGCATTGGTCTTTCTCGAAATATCAAGAACAAGAACAAGATCATGGACCTTTCCCTCCAAATTCTCACAGCAATTTGCTTGCAGAGTGTATATCTCGCTCATGTCTGTAGTTGGCTCACAAAACTCACCATAATATATCTCCTTTACATATGTGGTAAGAAAATTAAGCGATCCAGCCAAATTGTACTGCCAAATGAAGTGGCATAGAGATTGGTTATGCAAGTCAGGATGCAGAACTTTACCGCGTTCCAAATCTTGACTGCCGGAATCGGTTGCTTGGAAGATGGCATGTAAAAGAGTCCGTCACTTTCCCTTTTGATATCACTCATTGGGTTACAGGCAATTGATATATCTGCCGTATATTTGAAGTGTTGAAGAGGGTTTCTCAACCACATGACACCTGCGTCCTGCAAATAACATATCTAGTACTCAAGATAAAGCTAGATTACCATTAGCTTAATTTTAAAATGAGAAGCACCTAACTGTATAAACAAGATTGTAACCAAACTCATGTACTTGCAACAGAAGGTTTCTTTTCTGGCTTCTGCTTCCACTAGTTCTGTGGTAGAAGCAATGGGGATGAACAGAGTTACAGAATTCAAAAGCTTCGCCATCCAAAGCAACGACAAACAAGTGATTCAAAAGGCGTCTTGTGCCATTGCCCATCCGAAAACTATCCAAGAAGAGGTCCAGAACAGAACTAGGACTAGTCCATGATCTGTCAACCATTGTGATTATGACTGTTCTCGAATCCATTGCTGACGTTATCAATAATTGCTTTAACTTTCTCCACTTGAGTCCTTATTGACAAAACACCATCGAGTCAAAATGAAAAAAACATATTAGGATAAAAGCCTGTCGAAAATATGCACATCTTACAGAGTGATTGGTGAAGATGGTGGTAGTTCTTCTGTAGGTGTATATCCAATGAGAAGAGTCACTCGAAAACAAACATATAATTAGTATAGTCATAAAAACAACAAAAATAGATATGAACATCCTCAAACTGAACATATCATCCATAATTCTACTAACAGAGGCTTGGGTCAGCCCCAAAGATAACTGTTTGTTGGGGTGGAGAGTTCAGGAGGAGATCCGAGTCATAGAAAGAATATGTGGTGTGACAGAGAACACAGAGCTAGCAGGTGGGATGAAGAGTATAAGATTTAGAAACTTATGTTATATTTCAGGGGACAAACAAAGAAGCCTAATCCGTAATGCGTTGCATCGCAATTTGCAAATGCCAAGATTTTCTTACCATGTTAATTGTCTCTTGTTACCAAAGTAAATGAGATACGCTTAAAATTGTTCCTCTTAGTGGATTGGCTCTTTAAACACTTTCAAGGCATGACGGGGTGAGTTACATATAGTTTATCTTTAACTAATCAAATTGCAATTTTTTTTTAAAGATTTATCCTATTTTGATTTTTATGGCAATACTCAATAAACTCCATAGGTGCTGCATTTGACAAAATTTTTTAAACTTAGAACAGGTTATTAGTACTTGAGCCTTCACTTTTTAGCTAATTAAAATACTCAATCGTTTCGATCGGTTTAGTCGTAAAAATCTTGAATCTATCAATTTTTTAATTCGAACTTTAAGTTTTTAGTTCGATTTACTTTCACAACTCTTGTTGTTAAAAATTAATCAGTTAATTAATTAATTGATCATTTTTTATAAATTAATAATTTTTATAAACTAAAATAAATAAATTCATTTTTATTTAATATTTTTTCAACTATACTTCAAATTCTTCGGTAGATAATTACAATCTCTTTTAATCATATTTTAAATTCTTTAATTTTAATCAATCTTTGGCTAGTTTTATGACAATCTAATACTGGTTGAATCTTTTAAACCTTAAATCTCTTGTCTTACCAGTTTAACTTTAGATATTGTTTTTAAAAACATTGTTTTTTAGTGAAGTTCAATACTAAAGTAAATACATATTCCAACTTGCCATCTTTCTCATTAATTAAGCCCTTAAAAAATAAATTGTTATATTAAGACATTAGATAAGCTAAACATCAGAGTACACAAAACGCTTAATAAAAATTAAGATCAATTAAATATTAATTGAATAAAAATATACTTACTCCAAAAATTACAATAAGTCAAAATGTTAGATTCTGATGAAACAACATAATTACGTAAAACATGTTAACCACAAGATCATCTCCATATGTATAAATAACAAATAATCATATACTTAGAATATTGTTTATTTCCACCGATTAAAGAACCACTTTTTTGCAAATCTTTGTTTTTCTTTTTTTTTTATTTTGCTCTTGTTCTTCGTACGAACAATCACGTAGTAGGAATCACAACACACACCCAGCAGTTTTTACATATTGTTCTGTTGTTTTAAACATACTAAAACATTAACTAACTTATGTAGTTATTTAAAGAACATTTACTATTATACCCCTCATGGGTGTATATGTGTCGTTACAAAAGAACATGATCCCTCCATAACGAGGATAGCATTGATCATGTCTTGTTTGTTCCATCTGTTATGTTCACATTCTAGATCTAGACCGTTGCTATTAATGTCATATCCTCTGTAGCGTCTCGAAAATGCTTTTGTTCCATAGTCATACCTGCAACGACTACACTGCCAATCTTTTGTTGTTTTATTCAGTTCTAAGATTTATCTTTCTTTTCTTATTTCAATATAAAGTTATGAAACAATAATAAATAATAAATAAATTATTATATATTAATTAAAAATAAATCGTCATGGACGTGGGACCCAACTTTCCATCCCTCAATTACTCTTTTTTCTTATTTAATGCAGAAAAATTGTGGAAAAAAAGATAAAGAGAAAAGTGAGTGGCGTTTCACTTAGCTGAAGAGCCGTTTCATTGTGGACCGTCGATGGGAAGTAGACTTATCCCGCTAGATTTTCACACGTGTTTCCTGTAAGATTGTTTGATTTTGAGGATTAGGCAGATTGGGTTGGTCGGAGGATCATGAACAACTATGAAGCCAATATAGCAAATAATTTTATTTATTTAAAGATTTATTGGAATTTTGCCAAACCAAAAAGGACCTCTGTCTTGTGGGGGGTATGGACTATGGACCATGTTCTATGGTCTATGGATATGGTTGGCTGCATGTGGAACCAAATTTATATATAAATAAGCAAGTATTTTCACTTATATTATGTTGGATGACATGAAGAAATTTTAAATGGAATATTTTGTTTTTAATTATCAAAAATGGAAATAAAAGTTTTCAACTTTACTTGATCAAGAAAAAATAAAATTTTCAACTTTCGTACAAATTCTTCATCATTGTTGTCTTAAAAGGGACAACTTTGTTTTCATCATGTAAGAAAAATCAACTTGCAATCACATATGTAATAAATAAACTTTTGATAGATGAGGATGATTCACGGGTCATTTATTATCAAACGTCAAAAACACTTAAAAACCATTACACTCATCATCTTGGGACCCAATTTTTTTGGAGAAAAAGGTTTTAATACTTAGCATAATCATACTACTCAAGACAAAGATAAACAGGAAATAACAGTTGAATTGGATTCATTTATCCAAGTTTCCATTGTTAAATTCCTACAACCGTGACGATAGCTTGTCTACATGTTGGATTTTACTTTGCTGATCTGATCTGTATCCAAACGAAATAAACCGGCAGCTGCAGAAAATTTTTGAGGCTGTCTCTGCAACATTTTTTAGTTCATTTCCAATGGAGGAGGACTCCAACCAATTGTCTGAAGCAACTACACCTCGTGCCATGGAGGCTCGAGCAGAAGAAAGAGACCCAGAAAGCAATACACCACGGCAGCCACTTCTCAAGAGAAATAGAACACTGTCTTCCAGTCCACTCGCCATTGTTGGAGCCAAAGTCTCTCATATAGAAAGCTTGGATTATGAGTACCAACTTCTTTCCTTGTCTCTTTGCATTTCCTGAATAATGTTCATGCTTCTCTGAATATAAGCGTCTTTGATGCAGGACAAATGAGAATGATCTTTTCAAACATGACTGGAGGAGAAGATCCAAAGTTCAAGTTTTGCAATATATTTTCTTGAAATGGACGCTGGCCTTCCTTGTAGGACTTTTAACAGGATTAATAGCCACCCTCATCAATCTTTCAATTGAGAACATCGCTGGCTACAAGCTTCTTGCTGTTGTCCACTTAATACGAAATGAGAGGTTTGTGATATCCAGACTCGATATACTCTTTCCAATCCATAGTCATCTTTGACCAAAAGTTTTGGTCCCATCTTTGCGATTCAGGTACTTGACAGGTTTAGCCTATTTCACGGGGGCCAATCTTGCGTTAACCTTGTTTGCTGCTGTATTATGTGTGTATTTTGCTCCCACAGCTGCAGGACCTGGCATACCTGAAATTAAAGCTTATTTGAACGGAGTCGATACTCCTAACATGTACGGTGCTACCCCATTGATTGTTAAGGTAATTGGTATGTCCCAAAATCAGATTCTTTACGTTACCAGAGACAAGGAGATTTAATTGTGATACCACAACAACACACGTTTCACTGACCCCATAAAATGAGCTTTCTTTAAATGGAGTACACTGCTACTAGATTCCATAAGCAGTTTGATCATTTCCTGGAAATGATTCTCCAAATTGAAGCAGCTTATGTTCATGACCTGCTTCAGGTATGGAAGGAGGCTGATATCGGTAACCAGAACAATCTCACGAGTTCTGTGCACAAAAATCTTTTGCACATTTTGTTCTTCTTTCATCTTTTCAATGCAAGATCTGCATAACGCATTAAATTTTAAAAAGTAATAGCAACGTAGAAGTCCAAATTGGTCAAAGAAAATATCTTAATCAGGAAAATCTTAAATCTATTTGTGGTTTCAACTAAACAGACATGCATCATTTCTTTGTGGCAATACAGATATTTGGGAGCATTGCAGCCGTCTCAGCTGGGCTAGATTTAGGAAAAGAAGGACCTTTGGTTCACATTGGCAGTTGCATTGCTTCCTTGTTAGGCCAAGGAGGACCTGACAATTATCGTCTTAAGTGGGTCTGGCTTCGCTACTTTAACAATGATAGGGACCGCCGGGATCTCATCACGTGCGGTGCTTCATCAGGTGTTTGTGCAGCTTTCCGAGCTCCAGTTGGTGGTGTCCTGTTTGCCCTTGAAGAGGTAGCAACATGGTGGAGGAGTGCACTCCTCTGGAGAACTTTTTTCAGTACAGCAATTGTCTTGGTAGTCCTTAGGGGCTTCATAGAAATCTGCAATTCAGGAAAGTGTGGGCTCTTTGGTAAAGGAGGATTAATCATATTTGACGTAAGTGATGTCACTCTGACGTACCATTTGATGGATATCATCCCAGTAACAATCATTGGCATAATTGGTGGAGTTCTGGGAAGCCTCTACAATTACCTCCTCCACAAAGTTCTCAGACTATATAACCTCATTAACCAGTAAGCTATCACTCCAACTTGTGTTTGTAGATGGCATAAGAATCAATGATCTTAGTTTGATAAAAACACTCTGCTGAAGGTAGCTCGAGTTTCTTTTCTTCAAGACCTATGAAACAATTCGCATTTTGGAACTAGTAAATGAAAATCTTATTTTTCAATTTAATTTCAGGTTGGAGTTAAAGGTTCTGCCAGGTTGATTTGAAACTGAATGTTGCACAAGTGCGTGATAATGTTTCTTTTGTGTGTTACAGGAAAGGAAGGATGCATAAGCTTCTCTTGAGTCTGACAGTTTCAGTTTTCACCTCGGTCAGCCTATTCAGTCTTCCATTCCTTTCAAAATGTCAAGCTTGTGATCCCTATGGATCAGAGTCTTGTCCTACGAATGACCGGTCCGGCAACTTCAAGCAATTCAACTGTCCAGATGGCTACTTTAATGACCTTGCCACTCTCCTCCTTACCACAAATGATGATGCTGTTCGAAACATCTTTTCTTCAAACACTCCTAAAGAATTTCAGATCACATCTCTCCTCATTTTCTTTGCACTCTACTGCATTTTAGGATTATTTACCTTTGGAATTGCTGTACCTTCAGGACTCTTCCTTCCAATCATCCTTATGGGCTCAGCATATGGCCGCCTGCTCGGCATTGCAATGGGATCTTACACTAACATTGATCAGGGGCTCTATGCTGTTCTTGGTGCAGCTTCTCTCATGGCTGGCTCAATGAGGATGACAGTTTCGCTCTGTGTAATTTTCCTCGAGCTCACCAACAACCTCCTCTTACTTCCCATAACCATGCTAGTCCTGCTAATAGCGAAAACTGTAGGAGACAGCTTCAACCCAAGCATCTACGAGATTATCCTGGAACTAAAAGGCCTGCCTTTCTTAGAAGCAAACCCCGAGCCATGGATGAGAAATATAACAGTTGGTGAACTTGTTGATGCCAAACCACCAGTTGTTACACTTTCTGGAGTAGAAAAGGTGTCCAGGATTGTAGATGTCCTCAAAAATACGACTCACAATGCCTTCCCAGTCGTCGATAATGGGGTGGGGGAAACAGAATTGCATGGATTGATACTAAGAGCTCACCTGATCAAAGTTCTCAAGAAGAAGTGGTTCCTGCAAGAGAAAAGGAGAACAGAGGAGTGGGAAGTACGAGAAAAATTCGACTGGGTTGAGCTGGCTGAAAGGGAGGGAAAGATAGAGGAAGTAGTTATTTCAAGAGATGAAATGGAGATGTACGTTGATTTGCATCCTCTCACTAATACAACACCTTACACGGCTGTGGAGAGCATGTCAGTGGCAAAAGCAATGGTGCTCTTCAGGCAAGTGGGCCTCCGCCATATGCTTATAATTCCCAACTATCAAGCTGCTGGGGTAAGTTAAAACGAAAGACAACACCTTCATCTTAAGGAGCAGATTACATTCATCACCACTAAGACAACTTGAAATAACTGGGAAATGTAAGATCATTCCAGTTTGACTCACTCCATGTGATAATATTTATCATTTGTAGGTTCCTCCGGTGGTCGGAATCCTGACCAGGCAAGATCTGAGGGCACACAACATCTTGACTGCCTTTCCTCACCTGGCAAGATCCAAAAGCAGATAAAAGCTCTACTAAGTTTTGTCACTGTATTTTTGACATTGGCGACTTATTTAGAGCCCCTGCTTGAGTATGCAATTTTTTAATCAAGTTCCGTGAGAGATTTGATGAGATTAAAAACTTAACGAAGAACATTGTTCAATTTTTAATTTTTATTATTTTTACCTGGGTAACCCGCTACATTTGTTAATCCCTTCCCACAAAAAAAGCTAAATTCTTCGTATGTTATTAAAAAAAAATGTTCGTGAAGTGAGAGGAAGTAGAGTGGGTGGGCTGATTGTAGGACACTCCGCCGTTGGGTTTGACGGGGTATAAACCAATCCGTCACAGCTGTTGGTGGGATGAAACACGTGGAGCGACGTATCCACCCCGCCATGGAGGATGGTGGGATGGCCAGACGTGGCATTTTTAATGGCGGGATGACCTGACGTAGCAAAGCCACGTGACTACCCCGCCATTAAGAATGGCGGGGTGGGAAGGCTACACCACAGGTGCAGCCCTTTCTGCACCCATAGGGTGCAGAGAGCCAGCAATAATACTGGCTCTCCTCTGTCTTATAAGCAGAAGTAAATTTAGCACCGTAGCACCGTTCTTCACTTCTTCTTCATCCTCTCCTTCAGAATTCTTCATCCTCTCCTTCAGAAGCAGAGCCAGCTTCGTGCTTCTTCAGTTTGTAGTATTGGTATTGCTTCATCTTTTGTTTAGTGTTGTTCTGATTTTGCTAGTTTATCAGTGAATTAATTAGCTTTTTTGCTCTTCTTCAACAGTAAGTCTACTAACATTATTTGCTCTTCTTGAAGGTATATTATTTCATAATCTATGTTTTTTAATATATATAACGTTTATTTTTAGTAAATATGTTATTTTTTATATTAGATATTTATGATTTTTTGCATCTGATATTTTATATTTTATTGTTAAGCGACCACACAATTATTTGTAGATTAATTAGTTGGGACCGATATATCACTCATTTTAAATAACATATTAAGTTACAAATCATGTTGGCTTTTCTTCTTTTATGTCATGTATTTAAGAGAATTAATTAGTAGTGCGTTAATAATACCATCAAGTCAAATTTTGTGGGTATGAGATAAGTGATAATAATTAGCCTAAGTTGACATTTGTTGTCTTTAGTCTATGAGAATGATGTCATGGATTCTAATAATAAGTAGAAGCTTCA
>JAOQMS010000008.1:9178053-9228052 GCA_027563885.1 Erythroxylum longipes
GAAAATTATTATATTCGTTATATTTTTATTAAAATTACATTTGGGACAATTAAAACGAATTAAAATTTATAACTAAAGTAAATGCCTTAGTTTTGTCTAGGGTTGTCAATTTTTATTAGCATTAAATTTTTGTATTTTAGGGTTAAGTTTTATTTAGGGTTTAGAACATGTATACAAATTAAATTTGAAGTACAAGTTTTAATTTGTTATATGGCAGCAGAGGTTCCACCCCGCCATTGTGCCGCCATGCACAATGGCGGGATGGAAGAGATTACACCCCGTCAACGCCCATTGCGGGTTGAGTTACACGTCCATCCACGTGTTCCACCTCCCCAACGGCGATGGCGGGTTGGTTTACACTCCGCCAAATCCGATGGCGGGGTGTCCATCTAACCCAACTTTTTTTCCCCTACTTTACGGACTGAATTATTTTTTTATCACAGACCGAGAATTTTACCGTAGACAGCATAGTATCCACCCCTACTTTACGGACTAAATTGTTTTCTTATCATACACTAAGAATTTTACCGTGAACAGCATGGTGTCCATGAATGGCCAGGTAGAGAGCCCACAGTGTCCACCCCGCCATTTCAAATGGCGAGGTAAACACCATGCTGTGTAGCCGGGTGGACAGCTTGGCTTCACTCTGCCATTCAGTAGTATAGCAGGGTGAAGCCACTGTATCCACCCCGTCATTTTAAATGGCATAGTATCCACCCCGCCACCATAGATGGAGGGGTGATACCCACCCCGCCATTAACTCCGTCAGATTGCCCCATTTTCAGCCCTCTCCTCTTTTTCAGCCATAAATCACGGATTGAAAATATTTTTACTCACAAAGCGAAAATTTAGCCCACAAAAAGAATACAACGAAGTGGTCCATGACAAAATTTCATTTGTAGCCCATCCCCTTCCTATTACGTGTATTTACACTCGGATTTCTTTTCTTCTTCTTCGCGCAGCGTAGCCGGATTCTTGGACAGAACCTGTTAAGACCTTCTAATAAATTAGTTGATGAGAAGTCCTTAAGAGCGCTTTTTCTTCTTTCCTGATTTCTTCTTGAGCTTGAGGTGTGCTCGTTGCCCTCTCTTGAAGACAGCTAGGACTTCAATGCTGCAACCATAGTCCAAATTCACTTTTAACTATGGGTACTTATCATTCTCCTTCTCAAGGATGAATTACAAAATGCATTCGAGATTATATCATCAGGGCACTATTCTATCCTGCCATAATACTAAGTGTTAACCTCCTCTTGGACAATTAAAGAATTCCAAGTACTATTTCCTTCCTAGTAAAAACTGTTGACCTGAAAAGACATTTGCAGATGCCTTGATCAAAATTTTTTTTTTGAAAAATTTGTATGCCTTGACCAAATTTGCGTTCAATATTTCTTGTTTCTTCCTTAGTTGCTACCTCAGCTACAGGGCCAACTATTCTCTAGACTCTAAGGAGAGTCTGCAACTATCTATTATAGACTTCCACTAAGAAATAATGGCACCAAATGCAGTCATAGTATCATACCAAGAATAGCATAACATATAGTATCATACTAACAAGTCCCCTGAAATAGCATTAGATAAGTGAAAGTAAAGGAAGAGCACATATCATAGTTAGATCAAAAAATGTCATGGTGTAAGAGGATCATACCTTTGGGTACCAGGAAAGAAGTTAAAACCATGAGCCTTTTCTAGATGCCATCTCTTGCTAGACAACAATGACTCGCAGTCCTGTGTACGACTGGACCAGTTAGCAAAACAAAGAAAAGGAAAAGTAGTCTATATACTTCATGACATTTCTATAGCAGCAATTAAATGCAAAAAGTACCTGCTTGAAACTTTCCCATCCACAGCTTATATAGATGAGTGTTTGGGGTAGAGACTGAGGATCCCCCAAATTTGTTTTGGTTCCTACTTGAACTAAAGCTTCCCTTGCACGTAAAATCCATGGTCTCTTCTCATCTTTGAGTTTTAGGTGAGAACTGTAATTGGTTATATGATTTCTTATAGACATGATTACAAGAAGCAAACTTGATTGAAATAACTGCAGTGTTAAACTGATAAACATATTACGACAGAAATATGTCTACCCGTCAGGTGATGATTTCTGCCCTTTTTCGTCTGTTGATATAGTCTGTAATGCATCAAGAAGACGTGCATCTAATCCTTTTCTAGGTGGATCAACAACAATAACATCTGATCCCAAGAGCCATGAAAAAGGTTCCTATGGAACATCATGGAGAAGAAATCGTCAGCTTTGAACCATTTGAAAGCAGGTTTAAAATGCACATTTTGAGAAAACCTGGAACAAAAGTTAGATACTAACATCTGAAGCATCTGCATGATGCCAGCTGATGTTTCTTTCTACAACATTTGGAAAGCGTTCAACCGCCTTCTCAAAAGATAACTTTGACTCTTTATTAACTTCGACACATTTGACAGATCTGTAAAGCGATTAGAACAATGTTCAATTGAATTTCTTTTGTATCAAATGAAAATTAAGATCTTAGGGACTTCAGAACTTGCACAGATCTTGCCTGCATTTTCTAGTGGCAGCCAATGACAATCCAATCACACCAGCTCCTGCATACAAGTCGGCAACTGATGCTCCATTAGGAACAAACTTTTGTACCTTCCGCAGCAAGGCATTGAAAGCCTGAATTTTAGGGAATAAAAGAAGGAAAATTAGATAATTGAAGTCAGGCTCACAAAACATTTTCCAGATAATATGTGGACCGGGACAGATGGATAAGGAAGTGAAGTTGTCAACATATGTGTGTGCAATTGCTTCATATTTTTATGGGAATTGATAAGAAAGTTCCTCAGGAAGGTAAACTATGAAAAAAGCATAGTTAAGTTATGATTGTTTAAAAAACAAAATCTTCTCTCTCTTTTTTTTTTTTTGGTTTTGATTACAGACACAAGAAAGGCTGACAAATAATTTACGTCATTACCTGTGTGTTTGCTTGTCCAAAACTGGATGGAGCCAAGGATATGTCAATTCCTCCAACGTGTTCCCAAAAGTCTCTTTCACCCAAGAGATGCCTCCACCTATTCCCAAATATAATCTGCAATAATGACAATAACTTCTATACAAGGGAGGTATTGAAAAGACGAGGTGATATTTTTTTCATTTCTTAAATATCATTCCACCTCTAATGCTATACCTTCCGAAACATTTTTCATGAAGAATACAGTTGTCTTACTTTTAACTGTCATTTCACTCATAGTCTTTACCGCCCAACAAAGAAACAAGCTTAGAACAGTTATCCATAGACACATAACACACAAAACAGGTAATATTACTCTATGCTCCATCATTTGTTATCTCTAAGCACTTCTCTTCAGGAAAGTTGTGACTCACGTTGTTAGTTGATGTTTGAAAGTTAGCCCACACAGAATGAATTAAATGGACAGCATTCCTCGATCCTGCATTTCTCCACAAGAACTGCATAATGTTTATTCGATAAATACACTAGCAAACGTGTTATACACAAATCACAAATAACAGACACATAGGATCTCACATTAGCCAAGGCATCTAGTTTTTCATAGTTACGAGACCGTTCATTTCTTGAATTCCAAACTAGGGCAACCTGCACTTTACCTGTGAGAAGATATGGAATCAAGTTAAATACTGAAAAAAAAATACAAACAATTTCCAAAAACCAAAACCTTTGAAAAATCCACTGCAACATAAGCAAGTTCAGGATGTAACCATTTTTATATCTGTCTGAGGCAGGAAGTGACGTGTTGTAAGTTGTGACAGCCATCTGGAAGACAACACATACAAGTTGTCTCAAACACAAGAACCACAAGCTACCATGATTCTACATTAACAACAGACCTCCACACATTTATTTCAGGTCAATTAGGTATGTTGATTTCATAATCACCTGAACATATCGCAAGTCACCAGTTCCCTCATCTTCATCATATGGCTCAATATGCAACTCAGTGATACCTAAAGATCAAGCAAACTGTAAGAAGCACATAATTCAACAATCAAACACCCAAACCAGTACACACTGATTAGGTACTTGCCCCCTAATGTAGGAAAATCGAAATTAGGTGGTTTAACAGAGCAGTGGTATCAATTCACCTTGTCTCAACAGTTCAACCGCGGCATTAATACTTGGATGATGAGCTACAAAAACCGATACTTGAACAAATAAGCTATGCAAAAGAAAAATAAAACACAATGCAATTGCCTTAAGAGCCATTAAGAACCCAACAAAAGTACCAAAAGATAGTAACTTAAATATGGACCTTTACACTCAGGAATGTCCACTACGTCATGTGTGCCCTCCTTGTACAGACCAATCAACGGCTGCACCGAGGAACCGCGAACAGCCAGTTTCGCTCTACACCTCCATCCCCACTGTACACCGAGAGCATAAAATCAAACAGCTCAACGTAGTAAAAAAAAAGTAGGAAATAAAGAACAAAACTTTCATGTATAATCAAACAGAAACCAGCATATAAATACCAATCTACAGCTATCGAAAGTGAAATCAGAAACTCCCACTCCTTCAAAGAAGTTCTCGACCTCCTCCAGAACAAGGGGACGGTGGAGATTCAGCTCTTGGGTGCAACCAGAGCATCTAATAACAAGAGAAGCAAACTTTCAACAGCTTTCAGACAATTCAACAACAGAAGAGAGAGGTCAACAGGATTGTGTGAATGTGTAAGAGCATACGATTGGAAATGAGGGCACTGAAGGACACAACTTTGTCTGGACGAGGGAGCTGCATTGAGGTTTACTAGTGGTGGAGGAGGAGGCTTAGGAGGCGAAGGAGAGGTGCGAGCGGGGGTGGAGGAGAGGCGGCAGGTCGTAAGCGGAGAGGAGGAGAAGAGGCAGAGAGGCATTTGTACTTTGGAAGAAATAGGCGGTGAAGTAAAGAAGGTGCGGAGAATTTAACGGATAATATCAGTACATGCCAATAAATATCCTCACGATGCGTTCACCGGCGTCTGCAATCTACACAAGCATACCGCAAGAATTGCACTTTCAACCGTATATGGCATCGGGGTTTTAGATTTTATACGGTAAAACTAGATATTTTAAAAAACTGGATCGAAATAAAAATTTTACTTTATAAAATAATAAAAATTGCATCATTATTAAAATGTTTTAATACCGATTCAAAATTGAATAAAATCGAAAATTTTGAAATATTATTAAAATAAGTATTTGTTACCAACAAATAATTTACAGCTTAATTAAAAATAAGATTTATAATACTAATTAAAATTTAAATAAAATTGAAAATTATAAAATATGATTAAAAGATATTTTTGTTATTTAAAGAAAAATTTAAAGTTTAATTAAAAATGAGACTGGTTAATGAAAATTAAATAATTTATTTTAGTTTATAAAAATTAATTAATTAATTAATTAATTGAAGAGTTTTTAATATAAGGATTATTAAAATAAATTGAATTGCATGGTTGAAAATTTTATCAAATCATTCTTAAAATTATGATAAGAATTATTAAAATAAATTGGGAGACAAGTTTAGGTCGATGGATTCAAATCATTTTTAAAAATTAAACAAAAAAATTTCTTTTATTTTTTGTTTAATTAAATAATTTTTACAAAAATTAAAATCAATGCTATTGAATATTAGAATGAAAAATTTTATCATAACATAAATGTTATGATAAAAAATATTTATTCCTAGACATATCCTATTTTAAATCGATATTATTTAATCTATCTTGAATATGATAATATTGAATTTGCCTAATAATTCTTAAAATCAATTTGGAAGATGCTTGTTGGTAAATATATCAACCGTTTGAATGTATAGTGCCTTGAGTAACATGTTGAAATACAAATTGGCGGTTAGTTTCAACGTGTTTTATACATTCATGGAAAACGTTATCGTGATAATTTTGATAGCAATTCCATTTTCACAACGAAGCAAAGTGGCCGAGGAATGTGTAATACTCATATCGGTTAATAACCATTGTAACCAAAGTAATTTGACGTAACATCAACAAGAGCATGATATTTTAGATTTAATACCGGACTGAGTGATACCAATTTATTTTTTTCTATACTAAGAGATCAAAAAATTCCTCAAAAAGAAACAATAACCAATGGTGAAAAAAATGATATGTTAAATCACCAACCCAATCGGTGTCAGAATAGCCAAATAGTACCAAGGAGGATGTCGGATTGTCAAAGCCCTCAAAATAATACCGATTCTTCAAAATCTCTTGTAGTAGTCATAGAATCAGGTTGAATCCTTAGAAAATTGAACACTAGTTTCTTAATTTCAAGCAATAAAATTAGATTGGAGGATTTTTTATTAAATAACTTATTAATTGAAATTAATACGAAAACAAATTTAATCAACTGAAGTTAAATGGGATAAAGTCAAGATTACCAAACTCCGATTCAAGGGAAAGATTTCATCTAATTATAATATTGATCATTAGTTCAAAAAGAATATTTTCATGATTCAAGCAGTTAGTCTGAAGCATATTAGGATAGCTGTAATAAGTCTCAAATTTTCCTAAATTAATTGGTTCAAACCCATAATCCAAACCAAAACTTATCATCTGTTGGATGGGTGTGATAACATTTCATAGCAGATAAATGATAGCAATAAGTTCCGTGCAAAAGACTAAACTTCAATTAAATAATCAAGATAGTTGCAATTATTCAATTTAGTTTTCTTGTTTATCATAAGTTAAATATGAAAATTCATAAATAACTTATTTGCTACTTGTACCAATCTTTCGTAACAATTACGGATCACTGAATTACTAGATAGCGATAGAATAATCAATATTAAATTAAATTGTCAGATTAATTGAATATTAATCATTCATAAAATATTGGAACTCAAAATAAGAAATACTTGAATTAAAACGTGAATAAAAGTTTGAAACACAAAACCTCACAATGTCATAATTAGAGTATTGAATCCCCTTGAATCAGAATGATTAGTTTAGCCACTCATGGCTTTCGCTTCGATAATAAAAATAAAGAAAGACTAAGAATTGCTAAAAACGTAAAAAGAGAGAGAACTTCTTTCTGTTGTGAGAAACGTCCCTTTTATAGGGTTTTCTAATTTAATCCTAATCTAACTCTAACGTGTAAAGATGTCTATCTAAAACGAATTCAAAATCAAACTCCTTCATGATAAGGATAAGGTGAAGTCTTCCAGTCGAATTCCGACTCTTCAAGTGATCAGTCTTATCCACTGTATCAATCTCTTCACTTTATCCAAAATTTGTTATTATCATCAATAGAATCCTAATAAAATGCAATCTCCACTTTTCATCTCCTAAAATAAAGCAAACATTAATTTTCATATTTAAGTACCAAAATAAATTTAAAACAAAGGAGATAATATCTAATAATATGTCAAGATAAAATCTTATCAAATTCTCCCACACCGGACTTTTGCTTGTCCTCAAGCATACGTCAGTTCAATACATTAATCATCTTCATAATAGCCTCTCATCTCTTTTCATGTCATCCAAAAAGATGCAAAAGCTAATTCACATTTAAGGGCTAAGATAAAATAACAATCGAGAGAATAAGTACTCATAGGACACATTATTAAAACATAGCATCTCATCAATTCCATCAAAATCAATTAAACAAGACTAGACACCTTTACAAGGATTTCACTCTATACGCTCAAAGTGTTTAGGGTTCATTAAGCTCTCAAATCAAAACATAGCAAGTTGTTTCCATAAGCTTGCTCAAGAATCATATCTCTACCACTAAACAAAATGAACCTAATTTATAAATCAAAGGAGCTTTATAAGGGTTGTAACGTGGCTTAGGTAAAGTATGACAAAAGGAACATTTTGGCTAATAAATTGAAGGGAGTCATACAAACTTATCTACACAAGTTTCAACTTAAATCAAAATTCACTTGATTCAATTGATATCTCTTTCAGACACTTTTTCTTTTCTTTTCTTTTCTTTTTTTCTTTTTCTTTTTCTTTTTCTTTTTTTTCTTTTTCTTTTTCTTTTTTTTTTCAACAACAATATTAAAGAGGAGATTTTGTTTTATTTTGTTTTTGTTTTTGTTTTACTTCTCCTCCATTCTAAAAAGAATAAAATTAAAACAATGCAACTTGAATAATCTAATTTACTTTTCACGCGATTAGTCAAAATCCTATGCAAATAAGCTAATACAATCGTTTCAATTTAAAGGTTCAAAATTATTAAGGATATCAACAACAAAAAGGGTAAATTGGGTTTGTAACAAGGTTATTATGCAAGAAAGAAAGGTTAAGGCTTAAATTGGTTTTCTAAGGATAAAAAGTGAGGTAGGTTTGTTTAGGTCAAAAAATCGTTATCCTAAATGCCCTAATCATCTTTATACGCAAATTCATTAAAAAAAATGTGGTCTCAATATGTATTTAAAAGCAAGTTCTAGCATAAACAATCTATGTTTGATAATACACAACAAAAAGATATATGAGCACATATGTAATGAATGCTTTTAGGCTCAAAACTCACGTCGGTGTCAAAAATTTTATCAAGTCTTGCACACTCTCATTCAACAAAATCAATGAGATACTTGAAATAATTTAATGAAAACACTAATCTTGCTTATCTCACTCATACATTAAATCTTAAACTAAAAATGTATCCTAACTTAGGGATTATTCATAAACATCAATAAAAAAAATTTGAAGCTATCATGAGGAATAATTAATATATGAATCAACATATCATGAGTCCAAGCACAAATCAGAAAGTTTATTAAAATGAAAACACTTGCTCCCCCACGCCTAAATCATACATTGTCCATAATGTATGCATAAGATACTCACACTTAATAAAGTTAATCAAAGAAAATAAATAATCGAGGACTTCCCTGAATATTGAGCATCTGAACATTATTCGTGCATGCTTCTTTGTAGTCCTGGTTTTGGAGCCTACAGTAGATTTAGCATTCATTGGTGGGTTGCCTTTTGCTGCGATCTTGGTTGTAGCCTTAAAACACCCCCATTAGGCTAAACTACAACAAGATAAACAAAAATTGTTGGGTCCTGATTTTCTTATGATTTATTTTATTAAATTATCAAGCATGAAAAAAAATTAGAATTTATGAATTTGAAATTTTTTTGAGCTTAATATGGTACATTATAAATTTTATATGGTTGCATGAATTAAAAAAGAAAGAATTAAAATTGAGTTGAGGAGTTAGTAGGAATTTGATTTAATAAGGAAGGGTAAAATTGGAAAATCAAAACTTTTGCCTTAAATTAATAAGATAAATAGAAGAAAGAGTTGTGAGAGTTAAGAAAACAAAAGAAGAAGAGAGAGTCGTAGAAGAGACTAGAAGGAGAGAAGAAGAAAGAAAGGGAAGAAGAAGGAAAGAAAGAAAAAGGGGAAAGAAGAAGAAGGAAAAGTTTAGGTGAGTTTTTAAGTATTCTTTGTATATTTTTTTTGTTTTGATAGATGAAGGAAGTAGAGAAAGTAGGTTTTATGTGATGAAAATGAAGAGAGAGAAAGAAGAAGAACAAGAGCTTTATATTCTTGGATTTTTATAACTTTAGTTAGATCTTAGTTTTTTGAGTTATATAAATCAAGAATAGATCAAGCTTAAGTTCATTTATGGATAGCTAGGTTTAAGGAAGCTCACTCGTGTATGTTGATTTAATGAAATATATGTGTGTGTTTTTAGGGAATCAAGCTAGTCAAAGTCAAGAGCAAGGAGAAGAACAAGCTTGATCTTGAAAGTATCAAGTAAAATAGGTGAGTAATATGTTTATAGTTTTGTGATGATGAGCAAAAATATTTGCGTGTATGAATGCTATAAATGTTTTTCTTGATTCATTGTGAATGTAGGAAAAATGTATAAATGTTTGTCTTGACTTATTGTAAATGTAGGAAAAACATTATCTGAATTTATATTATGTTTGTTTGTACATTTGTATTGCTTTATGCTAAGGAAAAACATAAAATTTAGAAGCATGTAAAATATGATTTTGATATGTATGCATCTGAAATCTGTTTATGTGGGTAAGAGAGATACCATTTCATTCATTACGTGCACGTCGACTTAAAGCCTTCTCTCGGTTGCCCGCTTATGGCATATGAGCTCCGAAAAATGGACTCATTTCATTCATGGTGTAAACTTTGGTTTCGCCATTTCGTTCTATGGGATTCTCTCGAGCCATTTTGTTTGTGCATGCATCTTGAATTGTTGGATATGGAAGATATTTGAATGATATTTTGTGATGATTGAATGAAAAATATAAGTTGAATTGTGTGGCAATGTGTTTCAAATATATGTGAAAGTTTTAAATATATATATATATATATATACTTGAATGTGTGTGGTTCGTTGTCGCTGGCTATAAACGTATTAGCCACTGAGCTTCCTAGCTCACCCCACTATTTGTCTACTCTTCAGGTGAAGAAAAAGCATATCAGCAATAAATTTTGCAAAACTTCGACAGACTCCAAGGATTTTTTTTAATCATTTGTAACTTATCTAGGTAGTTCAGAAATTATTGGCATTTAGAATTATTTCAAGCATGAGCATCCATGAAAGTGTTTTGCATTTTGCTACTGATGTGGTTTTGCGATTTGTAATATGGAGTTGTGCAAGAACTCTGTTATTTGAAAGTTGACAGAAAAGTTGCAGAGATTCTCTTATGTATGTGTAAAACGTTATATTCTATCAAATGAAATTTTTGTTGCTTGATGGCTTTTGGGATAGATTTTCTTTAAGCAAAATTTTTTATATAGAAGTTTTATGTAAGGAATTTAATGTTGGATTTGGGTCTTATGGTTGCAGTTACTGGTTTTGTATATATATATGTATATATATATATTGATAGCAGATAAATGAAAATAGAGTATAAAGGTTAAAATGACGTCTGAAAACTTTGAGAAATAAACTGCACTGACCTAGGCAAAATTAGATAAAAGTGCTTCATGAAAGTTGTAGATCTTTTTCTTAGCTTTCTAACGACATAAAATTTGTAATTTTTGAATTTGTGATTTGAAAGTTATGGTAGTTTGAAGAGTGGGTACGCAACTGGTAAGTTGCAGGAAAGTCGCGATCGCGACAAACCAAGTTCAAACAGCCTCGTTGCAATCGCGACGAGCTGAGTGGTGCTTTTTGTGTTATTGTCTCATAGGTGTGAGATTTAAAACTCACACTCGTGAGTTTGGGTTCAAATGTCACGGGTGTGACATTTTTATGTCAAACCGGTGACATTTTCATGGGTTGGTCAACAAAATCATTTTGTTAACTGAAATTATTGGTTTTTATCCCTATTGGTGTTATTTTTTCTTATCATGTATTATTAATTGTCTAGAAAAGTCCCACCATGAATTTCCTTTATCTAAATTTTAATTAAATTATATACTATCATTTTATTGAATATTCCCAATTTAATTATTATTTCATTAAATCACAATTGTGGCACGAGTTGCCATGAAATCTGAATCGAGACACGGGCCTAACAAAAATAACTTTAAAAAATAAAAAAAGAAATATTAGCAACAAATTAATAATAATTGAAATTAAACTAAAAGAAAGATTAATTAAAAGTAATTAATAAGAATAAAGAGATAAAATAAAATAATTAAAAACAGTAAAAATAAAATTTTAAAAAAGAAAAATTGGGTATGGGTGTGCTCCAGCTGGGTGTGCGGCGTGTATGGAAAGTTGAGTGCTGCTGCATGGGAGTTTGCTGTGAGTTGGTGAGGGTTGTTGCATGTGTGTGTTAGAGTAGTGAATGTTAGTGATGGTGTTGCAGTAGGAGAGTTGGTGAGGGATAATGGAGTTTTAATGTTCTTGCAAAAAGAAATAAAAGATTAAGGTCTTTTTTATAAAAAATTAAATAAATACTAATAACATGAAAAGGAAAAAAATTAATTACAAGGTGTTTTTCTTTTTTTATTTTTTGGAATAAATAAATAAATGAAGTAAAAATGGAAATAATAAAAAATTCTGTTTTTTATTTTTTATTTTTTGATTATTAGAGTATCAATCCAGATTACTAAATCTCATAAGGCGAGATAAGGTGAGATTGAGTAGTCTGAAATTTTAAGAGATCTTGCCTTATGAGATTTATTAGTCTAGATTTTTTTTTGTTTATGTTTCAAAAACAAACAATACATCCTAGAAAGAACTAAAACAAAATAAAATAAAATCATCATATTTTGGGTTGCCATTTGAAAAGCACAATTGTTTAACGTCGTTATGCTCGACGTGACTTTTTCCTTTCCAACTTCTACGTAATTGCAGTTTTGTACTCCTCAAGTAGTTTTACTAGCCCTTCCTCTTGCTCTTTAGTCAACCTTTTTGAAATGATTCTGGGTATGACTTTCCATCACCTAAATATACATACTTTAGGCGATTAGGTAACACCTTTAATTCTATATTTGGAGCCTGCAAAATAGAAGGTAAAATTTTCTTGTGAGTTATTGTGAGTTAATCATTCAAAGTTTCTGAATCGATTAGCATCGTTAATAATGATTTTGTAACTTCACAAGTTTCAGAAATTTGCTTATTCACTTCCGATTTAGCCTTAAGCTCAAACTCATCTTCGTCAGTTTCTTCCTTAAACATATCCAGCACAAATGAATCCACAATATCTATATGATAAACGGATTGAAAATCATTCAAGTACTTCACTACTTCATAAATGTTGAACTTTACTATTTTTCCATCAAACTCTACAGAAAGAGTACCCTCGTGCACATCGATAATCATCTTAGTCGTCTTCATAAATGGCCTACCCAATAAAATCAAAGTTGAATTTTCAACACTATCTCTATCTATTTTCAAGATGTAAAAATCCACTGAAAATACCAAACTATTTACTTAGACTAAAACATCCTCAATAACTCCAATAGGACACACAAGATCAGTTAGTTGGATTATCACATTAGTTTCTTACAAAGAATTCAGATTTAAAGCTCGATAAATTGAGTATGGCATAACATTAATAGATGCACCTAAGTCTAGCATGGCACGCTCAATATTCTTATTACCAATAACACACGGAAGTATAAACATACCTAAATCTTTGCATTTTCTGATAATTTCCTATTTATCACAGCTGATACATTTTTACCCAAAATTATTCTCTCCTTGTCCTTCAGCTTCCTTTTATTTGTGCACAACTCCTTTAAGAATTTTAGATATTTTAGAACTTGCTTGATGGCTTCAAAAAGTGGAATATTGATTTCCACCTTTTTGAAAGTTTCTAAGGTCTCTCTTTCATATTCATCGTCTTTTGGTTTAGTCAACCTACTAGGAAAAGGAGATAAATGTGCACTAATTGATATTGATGAAGATGAATCATTTTTTTTACCTTTTTTTTATTCTTGAGCTGGAAGTTCTTCCTTCTTTTCTCCATCATCATGCTTTTCTTCCTCCATTGGTAAAGAAGTTCCAGATTGAATTTCCTTACCACTTCTCAAAGTTATTTCACTCACATTCTCCTTAAGATTTACCACTATTTGGGAAGGTAATTTCCCTAATGCTTGAGCTTCTAATTTACTTACCGAGGTGGCTAATTGAATGATCTGATTTCCCAAGTTTTGAAGGCTTGCCCTTGTTTTCTGTTGAAATTGTTGGGTATTATTAGCAAGTGCTTTAACAATTTCATTTAAAGACATACCTGAATTTGAAAGTTGAGGTTGAGCATACATAGAAGCTTGAGGTTGTTTATTAAAGTTGTGAGGTTGATATCGTTGTTGGCCACCTTAATTTCCATAGCTCAAGTTTGGATGATCCCTTCATCCTGGATTGTAGTAATTGGAATAAGGGTCATACTTTCGTTGAGGTTGACCAGGAAAGCCCCCTATTACGTTAGCTTCTTGAAGAGAGTCTTGTTACAATGTAGGGCACATATCCCTAGGATGTCTAGGGAATGAGCATATTCTGCACACTCTTGTCAATTGCAATTAACCTACAGCCATTTGACGAACTAGAGTGGTTAAATAAGATATTTTATCTTCAAGGTGCGTGTTACTTACCTTATTCACACGCTTAATAGCTCCATCTATCCTTGTCCCAAACTGTTGAGAATTTTCGAACATAATTGATATCAACTGTTTGGCTGTCTCAGGTGTTTTGTTTACCAGAGCTCCTCCACTAGCTGTGTCAACCATACTTTGATCCATTGGCAATAGTCCTTCATAAAAATATTAAATTAGAAGTTGATCAGGAATCTGATGATGTGGACAGTTGGCATATAGCTCCTTAAACCTTTCCTATTATTCATATAATGTTTCTCTAGTAATTTGTCTTATCTCACATATCTCATTTCCAATATTTGTTGCTCTTGATGCTATGGATGTCAATGGGCGGCCCGGGCCCGGCCTCAAAAACGGCGGGCCGCGGGCTGGCCCATGGGTTGGGATGGCCCGGCCTAAAAAATGGTTGGCCGCGGGCCGGCGTGGGCCTGGATGGCCCAGCCAACGGGTCGGCCCGCAGATGGGCCGACCGGCCTGTGGTCGGCCAGTGGCCCAGTGTCCAAGGGCGGGCCGGGTTTGTATTTTTTAATATAAAAAATACAAAACGGTGTCGTTTTGGACAAAACGACGCCATTTTATCAGGCTGCAGGCTGGGCCGGGCTGGCCCGCGGCGCGGCGAGGCCCAGGCGGACCATGGTAGGCCCGTGGTCAGCCCGTGGCCCACTAAACTCGGGCCAAAAATGGGCTTGGCCGGGCCGGAATTGACATCCCTACTTGATGTATGAAATAACTTCTTCATAAACATTCTTTTCATCTCGTTCCATGTTGTTACTGAACCAGGTGGAAGATAGTATAGCCAGCCTTTTGCCTTATCTTTGAATGAGAACAGAAAGGCCCTGAGATTAATTTGTTATGGCCTCATTCCAGAACAGACAACATGAAATTCTTTCACTTGTTTATGTGAATCTTCACCTGCAAGATCACAAAAAATAGGCAGTAAGTGAATCAAACCAGATTTCAATTCGAAATCTACCCCAACATCTGGAAGTTGAATGCATAAGGGTTATTGATTCAAATTCGGTGCTGCTAACTCCTTCAATGTTCTCAGGTTGAGATTTGCCATCTTTTCGTTCGCTTCTTAAAAATTAGAGTCTTCACCAATTGTTAGATCTACTTCAACTTTCACGTCTGAAGGTCAACTATTGCTTCCTTGCTTAGTTTCTTTTCTCAAATGACACGTTGTCTTCTCAATTTCTAGATTATATTGCAATGTACCTATATGAGAAGCACGAGTCATACAAGATAAGAGATTAGCAGTAACTGTAAAATAAAAACGCAAAGAAACTAAGAAACTTGAAATAATTCCCCAACAAAGGCGCCATATTTTGGTCGGATTGTTGAAGCCCCCAAAATAATACCGATTCTCCAAACTTATTGTAGTAGTCATGGAACCAGGTCGAATCTCTAGAGAACTGACCACTAGTTTCTTAATTTTAAGCAATAAAATTAAATAGGGGGGGTTTGATTAAATAACTGATTAACTGAAATTAATACGAAAACAGATTAAATCAACTGAATTTAAATAGGATAAAGTCAAGATTACCAAACTTCGATTCAAGGGAAAGATCTCATCTAATTATAACATTGATTATTGGTTCAAAAAGAATATTTTCATGATTTAAGCAGTTAGTCTGAAACATATTATGATAGTTATAATAAGTCTCAAAATTTCCTAAATTAATTAGATCAAACCTAGCATCCAAACCAAAACTTATTACCTATTGACTGGGTTCATATTTAACTTATGATAAACAAGAAAACTAAGTTGAATAATTGTAGCTATCTCGATTATTTAAATGATAGTAATAAGCTCCGTGAAAAAGACTAAACCTAAATTAAATAATCGAGATAGCTACAATTATTCAACTTAGTCCTCTTGTTTATCATAAGTTAAATATGAAAATCATAAATAACCTATTTGCTACTTATACCAATCATTCATGACAATTGCAAATCACTGAATTCCTGGATAGCGATAAAATAATCAATATTAAATTAAATTGCCAGATTAATCGACTATCAAATCATTTATGAAATATAGGAACTCAAAACAAGAAATACTTGAATTAAAACATGAATAAAAGTTTGAAACACAAAACCTCACAAGGTCACAATTAGAATATTGAATCTTTTTGAATCAGAACAATTAGATTAGTCACACATGACTTTCGCTCCAATAACAAAAATAAAAGAAAGACTAAGAATTGCTAAAAATGTAAAAAGAGAGAGAGAGCCTTTTTCTATTGTGAGAAACGTACTTTTTATAGGGTTTTCTAATATAATCCTAATCTAACTCTAACTAGTAAATATGTCTATCTAAAACGAATTCAAAATCAAACTCCTTCATGATAAAGATAAGGTGAAGTCTTCCAGTCGAATTCCAACTCTTCAAGTGATCAGTCTTATTCATTGTATCAATCTCTTCAATTTATCCAAAATTTGTTATTATCATCAATAGAGTCTCAATACAATGCGATCTCCACTTTTTATCTCCTAAAATAAAACAAATATTAATTTCCATATTTAAGCACCAAAATAAACCTAAAACAAAGGGTATAATATCAAATAATATGTCAAGATAAGATCTTATCAGAGGAGTTAGTAGAGAAGTCTAATCCATAGAAAAGACTTCCTTTAATATAATGAACTATTCAAATTATGATAGAAAAATAAGATGAGTGAAAAGTAGATATAAATTGACTAACCAAATAAAAAACTTATGAGATATTCGGCTGAGTAATAGTGAGATAGACAAGACTACTACATGTTATCATTATAAAGTGGGATCATCAAAAGAAGTGTCATCTAAAGGAGTAAGCTTACACTTGTGATCCATAGGAGTTTATACAATTTTATTGTTGGTGATGTTTGTGTGAGAAAGTAGTTTAGATGCATTGCTAAGAGATCCCAAATTTTTCATTTCAAAATGTTGACTAAGATGACACTATAATTATGAAATACTAAAGGCATCATCACCTATTATTACATGTTATCAACATAAATTAATATAAGGACAATACCCTAAATAGTTTATCAAATAAATAGTGAAGAATCATACGGACTAGAAATAAATTCAAATTAAGGGTGTAGTTGAATTTTGCAAATTAAGCCCTAAGAGCTTGTTTCAATCTATACAAGGTATATTGAAGCCTACAAACCTTACAAGGAGAATGATAACTTGGAGAAGGATGCATGTAAACTTCTTCCAAAAAATCACCATAGAGAAAGACATTTTTGACATTCATCTAAAAAAGCTGTCATTTTCTACATTACAACAATAGCTAATAGACTATAAACAAAGGTTAATCAATCAACTGAAGCAAAAGGTTTCTTCATAATCTATGCTATAATTTTGACTGTACCCTTTGGCAACTAAACAAGCTTTGTAACATTCAATAGAGCCATCAGAAAGAGTTTTGATTTTATAGATCCCTTTATAACCAATAGTTGTCTTATTAGGAGGAAGATCAACTAAGTCTAAAGTATGAGTTTTCTTTAAGATCTAAGGCAATATCTGGTTAGGGGTTTATTAATGGAATGAAATAGAATGTAATATTATTCCATCGTCTGAGAGGAGGGTTTATAATGAAATGGAATGAAATGGGATGGAAGAGAAGAGTTTCATATTACATCTCACTCTATCCTAAACAGTAAAAATGAAAAGCCTCTGATTTGGTAGTTTAGGATGGAACGTAAAATGATAAACAACTTTACACTATATTACATTATAAACCCTTCATCCAAACAACATTGCACTATATTATATTATGAACCCTTTCATCCCTCCTAAACAACAATTTTCTAATATTACATCCATTTACATTCCATTCTATTATAAATCATTATATTCCATTTTCTTACATTTCATTCCATTAAAAACCTTACGTCCAACCAAACATAGCCTAAAGTTTTACAATCATAGCTTGTTATTAAAGAGGGTCAATAATTGCCTCACAACTAGAGCGAGGCCATTGGAGAGTTACAATAGCATAATAATAGTGGCAATTAGTAATATGAGGAGTTTGTCTTACCTGAGTGGAATGATAAAGAGAGGTATCAAGCATAAGTATAGGTGTAGGATCAACAACTAGTGCATATTCAATGGGAACAGATGGATTAGGAATAATATTAGGCATATTAGAGTTACTTCTATCATAACTTGAAAATAACTCAATGGACGAGTCAATAAAGAACAAGGTTTTGGCAGTGACAAATTAGTGAAATTTGGAATGAGAGGAGACTATGATATTTTATTAAAAGGTAAAATGACGAGAAATGTATAGCATATTTGAAATGCAATCCTATTAATGATATTTATGTTTTATGCCATAACTAAGGAAATAACACAAGCGAGCATAAGGTTCTAATTTTGTGTGTTCACAAGGTTGTAAAAGAACAAAAAAAAGCACATCCAAAAGGATGTAGGGATGAATAATCAGGAGGCTTACCAAACAACTTTAAAAAGAATATAATTTTGAAGAACTAAGGTAGGAATTCGATTCATGGTATAGATAATAGTAAGAATTGCTTCTCCTTAAAATTTTTATGGATATGGAGCAGAAGAAGATCAAGAACATAATTAAGAATAAAATAGTGTTTCTTTCATCTTGCCCATTCTGTTGAAAAGTACAAGGACATAAATGTTGAATAATAGTTTCTTATTAACTAAGAAACTGAAATAAAGAAGAATATCAATACTACATAGCATTGCTTTCGATAATGATTTTAATAACATGAGTTAATCATGGTAGCAAATGTAATATAAATTTATGACAACTCATAACAATGTTTCAGAAAGTATATCTAGGTGAACTAAAAATAACCATCAATAAATAATATAAAATAAAGAAATCCATTAACTGAAGAAATAGGGAAAGGTCCCTAAATATTATAATGAACTCAGTCAAATAGACTGTCAGAAATATAATCATTAAGGTAGGTTGTTTTAGAAGTTGACAATTTAATATTTAAATGACTCAAACTTTGTAAAACCAAAAAGTCCATAAGAAATTAAAGGTTGAATTTTACTAGCTAAAGTATGACCAAGGCAAAGAGGCCAATAGTGAATGGAGGAGTTGGCAGTTGTGTCTACAGACACAAGTTTTAAAGGAAGTTGAAGAGAAGTAAGCTCAAATAATTGACTCACCCTGCGACATGCGCAAAAATTCGGCAATGCCCATTTTCCTTGCCTACTAGTAAGTCTTTGCCTTATTTCATGGCCTTAAGTGTTAAACATTAGTTGAGACTCCTCAATGCCTACACAGTTTCTCCATTAGGACTTAAGGGTCTAACAAACCACCTTTACTGGAAGTACTCGACACCCTCATCGAAATAATTTGTAGGCACTCCTCTAAATATGATTTTTTCAAAGACTCCTTAGTCATTGGCACATCTGCAATGTGCCATATTCCCTCTCTATCGGGTTTATTCTTGATTTTGTACGAATGCTCCTTGACAAGACTCATTGTACCCAAACATAGAATTGAGATGAGTAGGAAGTGAACTATTTCTCCCCTAAATGAATTAGCCCTATGAGTGCCTCCACTCTATTGACACGCTTTGTCAAATTGTTGCCTCCCGCCATATCAAAATATGGCTCTGATACTAGTTGTTAAAAATGTTTTCCTAAACATCAAACTTATACCGAAGGTGTGTCTAATCCTTTACATGGTAATCTCACTTAGGTCCATTTAAGCAAGACTCAAACTTTCCACATGATTGTTGACTAATAAAACCTTATTCTCGAACACCTTACAACCCTCAAAGTGTTTAACTCTCGCACTCGAGTAAGAATACTATGAAAGTATTAAATAATCATAGGCAATAATAAACGCACAATAGCTACGGTAAAAACCAACATTTATTACTTTGCCAAAAGTACAGAAAGGAATGTTGTCTCTCAATGTGTTTCCTTCTTCTCTATCTCTCTTCTCTAAAGGCAAGGCTCAAGTAGGTTTATATAGGCACCTTTGGCTTTATAATTAAGAATACTAATTAAACTGAACTAATGAGATCACCTTTATCCTTATTGGATTACAACACACTAACCAATTGAATGACACCTCATCCAAATAGGTCTTTATCTAGTAGGATTTAACTACATCACAACTGACAAGATAAGAGATTACATTCAACTATGAATGATACATCCATATCCATGAAGAATGTTATTATCTTAAGATGATCCTCCTATATAGTTTTAATCTTTTAGAGTTGATGTGTATCTACTGTAATCTTATCTGCTACATCATCTAAAATCTCTCATTGACCTCTATCCATTGAAGATAATAATTCATCCAAGCCTAAAGCCTTCCATAGCACACCAATCCAGTCGAGTGATTACCCATTGCAAGTCCATTAGTTGTGGTCCGTCTATTTAAGTACACATTAAGTCCTTAGAGCTCTCACAAGTCTCCCTCATACATGTGATCCAGCTAACTTTCAACCCAAGGTCCATCTCAAGCTATGTTTTGAGTTCACATTTGAATCTTAGATCTAGTTGAAGATTTTCACCAATATGCACAAACACATGCCCCCTTATCGACAATGCCCATTTTTTGTACCTAGTCGCAAGTCTTTACCTTTTTTCATCGCCTCGAGTGTCAAACATTGGTCAAAGCTCCCTAATGCTTGCATGATTCTGCTATTAGAACTTAAGGGTATAACAGTAACCTTGACAAGACCTTGTCAAGGTAACCATCTTTCCTCCTTATATAAACTTCATTGTAAGAGTCCTAACTTGCATAACGCCTTATTTAGTGTCACTAGTCACTGTATTCCTAAGACCATATCGCAACCCCCTAGGTTGATGACCAAAATATATATTGTAAACTTTAGCCCTTGCATACTTTAAGTAACTCTATAGATCTCGTGATAATCTAGTTCCAACCCTCCTCTTGTTGTAATTTGCAGTAGTTGAATTTCCTCTACCATTCCACCTCCTTTCTTAATCACAGAAGGGTCTAGAAAGTTATGAGCACTGTCATTGTCAATCAATATTTTTAAAATTCTCTTTTGATATCTCCTTATGACCCTTATATGTTATATTCTTCCTTATCCCCTAAGTTAATCATGGCTTGCAATGAAATGTTGGGTTTTGGTTACTTCTCCTCTTTATTTTTCCTTTGATCTTCTGTTTTATGTCAAAATATTCATCATCCTCAATCATATATAAATGATTTTGCTTCTTTTTAAATTTGTGCCTTGGTCCATATTTTTCATTACACTAAAAGCATAACCCTTTCAACCTTTTTTCATCTATTAATTGTTCTTAAACCTTATGAGTTTTAATGAATTTACCTTTAGTAGTAATTCTTAAGTGAAGTGTAGGTAGGATTTCACTGGCTTCATGCACTTTTGCTTGTGGACGTAGGGGGAGATTGTGTTGATCCATATAACTCCTCCATATTTAGGTAGAATTGAACTTCCTTCCTGTCAAATAATTGAAGATTGGCCTCAATTATGGCTTCTTATTTCCTTGCTAATATGTAAGCATGTTGATAATAAAAATTATAAGTTCCAGGCTTTTTAAGAAGAATGCTATCAAATAACTCTTTGATTAGGAGAGTTTATTAGAGTGTTTATCCAATCGCCTAATTCCTTCTCTCTTTTTTTACGACTCTTAATTTCTGACAACAGTTTCTCATTTCTTATCAGAGCTTCAAGCAAGCACTACATATTCTCCTTAATCCTCCACAATTCTCTCTTGTGTTGTTTATATGACTCTTGATTTCTGACAACAGTTTCTCATTTCTTACCTGAACTTCAAGTAAGCATTGCACATTCTCCTCAATCCTCCACAATTCTACTCTTCTAGTGCTTTCTTCCATGTTCTTCACTAAGGATCACCGACTCTGATACCATATGTTACCAGAATTATATGAAAGAATTCCATATATGTATAATGATGTAGGAGAAGATGTAAGGAAGAAATGAGAGACAGAGTTGAGATGATCTGGGCTTTAAGAAATTAAAAGACAGAAAATATAATAATTTCATTTATATTTGATACGTTAATTACAACGATTATATAAGGATATGCCTTATTGGTGAAATTGGACACATATACATAGTTTGTTACGATGTTGGTTAGTTATGCAGTTTACAATTTCGACACTATTTTAGTATTCTTCTTCTCTCATTTTCTTGTAACACATCCCAACCTTAGCTTCCTCCCACAAGATGTTGATATGCCATAAGTTCTTTTGGCATAAAAGCAACAATGGCTAAAGCAAGTACAACTTTGTGTTCCATATATATATGCACATAGTTCTTTTAGACCTTTTTCACAATCATATATCTATTTATAGTTGATAGACCTACAAGTGTCTCAGCTGTTCCTTTCTCCATTTCATAATTCCTCCATCTCATCATATCATAAGATCTCTAACCTATATATTGATGACCCAAATAATAATTTGACATACTGAGCATAATCAACTCAAAACTGTACCAAATTGTCCCTCAAAAGCAATATGCTTTAACAAGTTGTAGCCCCGTTAATCCAATAATGTCCATCAGAAACCTATAACGGTGCATATTTTGTAATTCTGAAACAAAACAGGCATATTTTAGTCTCAAGAAACTCAAAGTAAACATGTCTTAGATTAATTCCAAAGGAAAAACTAGTAGATAAAGGGGAATCTTTACGTTGAAATCGTGACATCATTGCCATTATATTAAGTGGCGGCTATGCCTAGTTGTAATTCTGTTTTAAGAAGATGAATGGATTTATAATGTCCCCTGAGAAAGTAAAGTTCGAGAAACTCTTAGTTAATCCTTACTAAATATGGGTAATTATTGGCAAATCATTTTTTAGTTAATGTATAATTTGGAATGAGTAATTTGGGAAAAACTACGATTAAATCCTACAGGTAGAATAAACAACGAAATAATACGCAGAAATTTAACATGGTTCACCCTCTAATTTGGGCTACGTCCACGGGCCAAATTTTGAATAAATCTTCCACTAATGAAAATAACAGGTACAAAAAGTGAAAATGATACAACAAAATAGTGGCGTTCTCACAAAAGGGGTTTTCTAAATTTACTATCCCTAGGATAATATCCTCACTATTTTGTCACTCACTTTAAAAAAAAAGTTTCCTAAAAACACCTCAAAAATCACTCTTTCACACAAAATGGCTCTTTAAAATTCACTCTAGAACTCACCACACATCTCGACATGTTTGATATGCCTATGTATTTTAAGAGAGGAGGAAGGAAAGGTCTTTTATAGACCCTCCACTGTGTGACAGCTTGCATAGCAATCTGTTGTGTAGCAACTAATAGCTTGCATGCAAGCTGTTGATAGTCTTCATGCATATGTATGTTAAGAGAGGAGGAAGGAAAGATACTCCACCGTGTGACAGCTTGCATGCAAGCTATTAGTTGCTACACAACAGATTGCTATGCAAGCTGTTGATAGTCTTGCATGCAAGTTGTTGTCAACTTGCTTTTTACTTCTTTTTTAATACATAAATCTAGAATGGCTATACTATCTATGTCGGTACTGCATTATAATTCTCCCCCTATCGACTACATAGGGTTTACTATCATTCATGTAAATGATCAATATAACTCAAACTTTCTCCTAGGTAGAACTTTTGTTATCACATCTTATCCATTCTCATCCGTATAAATCTTCTCAAGTTGTAATAGCTTTTTCTCTAACACCTCTTTGATCTAGTGATATCTCACATCAATATGCTTTTATCTTGAATGGAATGAGGAATTTTTCGAAAGTGAATAACACTCTAACTGTCGCAAAATAGATGATATCTATCCTACTGAAAACTAAGTTCATCTAAGAATTTCTTTAACCATAAGAGCTCCTTGTATGCATTGCAATAATAAATTTCGCTTTAATGGTGGATAGAGCAACACATTTCTGCAATTTTGATTGCCATGGCACGGCTCCCCCTACAAAGATTAACCTGAAATAGACTTTCTCAAGTAAACATCACTGGCCATGTCTACATCTGTGTAACCAACTAACACAGGCTTGGTAGTTTCAAAACATAAGCATATTTCGAAAGTATCACGTACATATCCAGAATCCACTTTACAGCATTCCAGTGTTCCTTACCAGGATTTGAAAGGAACCTACTTACTACTCCAACTACGTGAGCAATATCTGGCCGCATACATACCATAGCATATATCAAACTTCCAACTGCAGAAGCATAGGGGACTTTCATCATCTCTTCCTTCTCTTCATCTATTGAAGGGCATTGCTTAGTACTCAACCTAAAGTGATTAGCAAGACGATAACTAACCACTTTAGCTTTATCTATGTTGAACCTTTGAAGTACTTTCTCAATGTACTTCTCTTGTGAAAATCATAATTTCTTGGTGCTCCTATCTCTAATAATCATCATGCCAAGAATTTGTTTTGCTGGCCTCAAGTCTTTCATGGCAAAGGACTTGCTTAGCTGCTTCTTCAAACTGTTAATCGTATTGATATTTTGGCCAACAATCAACATATCATCAACATAAAGTAAAATGATAATGAAATCATCACTAGAGAATTTTTGTAAAAAAACATAGTGATCTGATGTAGTCTTCTTGTAGCTTTTCTCGGCCATAACTGTTTCAAACTTCTTATACTACTGTCTCGATATTTGTTTTAAACCATAAAGTCTGTTCATCTATCTACACACATAGTTCTCTTTCCCTTTTTCCTTGAAACCCTTTGGCTGCTCTATATATATCTCTTCTTCCAAATCAACATGAAGAAAGGTTGTCTTGACATCTAATTGCTTGGTTTCTAAGTATATACTTGCTGCTAAACCGAGCATTGTACGGATGTCATTTTCATAATTGGTGAAAATATTTTTTAAAAATCAATACCTTTTCTTTGGTTGAATCCTTTAACAACCAATCTAGCTTTGAATCTTGGATGAGAATTGTGTTCATCATGCTTAATCTTGAATACCTATTTTTCAAAGCTTTCTTGCCTTTTGGCAACTTTACCAACTCAAAAGTTTTATTCTCATGCAAGGGTTTCATCTCATTTTGCATGGCTTCAACCCATTTCATCTTATGTTCATCTATCATAGTCTTTTGGAAATTTTCAGGTTCTCCTACATTAGTAAGTAACACATACTGATTATTGGAGTATCTCGTAGTGGCTTGTCTTACTTATGTAGATCTCCTTATTAGAACTTAAGTAGTCTCTAGTGTTGGTAGACATCATCTTCATTAGAATCTTCATTTAATTGATTTTGAATATGAGTAGCACCATTAACTACGTTCACCTGGCGATTTTCAAATTGATCTCCAAATTGTCTTAGCGCTATTTTTGGAGGAATTAACTCTAAGTCCACTGGGTCACCATCAATTCTTGGAACTTCCTTTTTCACTTTGCCAAGATCTTTAATAATTTGATCTTCGACAAATATAGCATCAAGGCTTCTAATCAACTTTTTCTAGACTAAATCATAAAACCGATAACCAAATTGATCTTCTCCATAACCAATAAATATACACTAACAAGTCTTGATGTCAAGCTTGGATCTCTTATTTTTAAGGATATGGACATACGCTTTGCAACCAAATAACTTTAGATGATCATAGGAAACATCCTTTCCTGACCATACTTTCTACGGAACATCAGACTATATTGGGATGCATGGTGAGCGATTTAATACATAAATTGCTGTGAATAGAGCCTTACCCCAAAATGTCTTTAGTAATTTTGCATGTGAAAGTAGATATCTAACTCTCTCCATCAAAGTCATGGTCATCCTCTTAGCTAAACCATTCAATTGCGCTGTCTTAGGAGGAGTCGTCTGATGTCGAATACCATGCTCTTTGCAATAGACATCAAATGGTCCTATGTACTCTCCACCATTGTCTATTCGAATGCATTGCAACTTCTTCCTAGTTTGTCTTTCAACTGAGGCATGAAATTGCTTGAAAACATCTAGCACTTTGTCTTTAGTCTTCAAGGTGTATACCCATGGCTTCCTAGAATGGTCATCAATGAAAGTCACAAAGTATTGAACACCACCGTGTGACTTTGGCATTGACCCACATAGATCTGAATGTACCAAATCTAACACATTCTTCATTTTAGAAGGAGGGGAACTTTTGAAAGTAACTCTTTTTTGCTTCCCTGCAAAACAATCAACACACTTCTTTAAATGTACCTAGTCAACTCTAAATAATGCATTATTTTTACCAACTGAGTCATCTCCTTCTCGCTCATATGACCGAGTCCACTGTGCCCTAATTCATTTGCATCAACTTTTTCCACTAGATTCACAACATCATTGGAGACCTTTACTTGCACTACATACAACTTTGAGCACTTCTTACCTTTGTCAATTACCAAGGAGCCTTTAGTAAGTTTTCATTTACCATCTTTGAAAGTGCTGCAAAAACCTTCATCATCAAGTATGCCAATCAATATCAGATTTAGGCGAAGATCAGGAACATGTCTAACATCTTTTAAAGGCAATCTCATGCCATCATCTGTCTCTAAGTAAATATCACTTTTTTCGGTGATTCTAGCCAAACTGTTATCTCCTTGTGTATGAGAAGAGTTCTTTATGTGATGTAGTATAAATAGTGGCACCATTGTCACGTATCCAGTTGAGCTCACAAGATGCATTATTCACATCATTATCATATGAGACAACGTGAAAGTCATCAATGGTGGTAGATATTGATGTGTGTTCATCATCACTGCTATCATCTTTCTTGACTTCTTTGCCTATGTTCTTTTCTTCTTTAAACTTTCGACATAACCTTTTAATATGACCCTCCTTCTTGCAGTGATGACACTCAACATTTGCATATTTATTTGATCTTCTTCTTCTCTTATCTTTGAAATTTAGACCTTTAGATTTACTCCTCCCCTTAGAACTTCTGACTTTGTTAAAGAAGTCAAACTCTATGATCTCTGTCTCATCTCTTCATTCAGAATTCCACTTTTTACATATCCCATGTTAATAATACCGTCAGTTGTAGAATTGGTGATTGAAATCTTTAAAGTCTCCTTAGACTTTGGCAAGAAGGTAAGCATGAAAGGCAAGCACTTCATCATCAAACTTTATGCCCATTCCTAATAATTGATCCACGATCTCCTGAAATTCAGTCAAGTGATCTGTCATAGAGGTACCTTCTCGATATTTTATCTGTACTAATTTTGTTAGGTAAAATAATTTATTGTTACCAGTTTTTGAGGCATACAACTCCTCGAGCTTCTTCCACAATATCTGTGCATGAGTCTAGTTACAGATATGATTATACACATTATCTTCAACAAATTGCCGAACAAAACCACATAGATGCTCATGCTCAAATGCCCATTCCTTGTCTGATTTATTTTTGGGTTTTGTTATGGTAAACACCAATAAATGCATTTTTGTGACAAACAGAAGATCTTTCATCTTGTTTTTCCTTTTGTGGTAGTTGGAGTCATTTAGGCTAATCGTCTTGCTTATTTTTGCCTCCATCTTCGATGAGAAATGCTTTAACACAAAACTAAACCTAGCTTGATATCACTTGCTGAGAAAAAGTATGAATTAAATCCCACAGGTGAAACAAGCAAGAAAATAACACGTAAAAATTTAATGTGGTTCATCCTCTCATTTGGGTTATGTCTACGGGCCAAACTCCGAATAAATCATTCACTAATGAAAATAACAGGTACAAAAGGTGAAAAATAATAAAAAATAGTGGCGCTCTCACAAAAGGTGTTTTCCAAATTTACTATCACTAGGATAATATCCTTACTATTTTGTCACTCACTCTTTTTTTAAAAAAAGTTTCCTAAAAATACTCCAAAAATCACTCTCTTACATAAAATGACTCTCTAAAATTCACTCTCGAACTTACCACACATCTCATGCATGTTTGATATGCAAATGTATGTTAAGAGAGGAGGAAGGGAGGGTTTTAAAGACCCTCCACCGTGTGACAGCTTGCTAGCGACTAACAGCTTGCATGAAAGTTGTTCATAGTCTTACATGCAAGTTATTGTCAACTTGCTTTTTACTTCTTTTTTTTAATACATAAATCTAGAATGGCGGTACCATGTATGTCGGTACCACGTTACAATTGTGATACCACTTGTTAGATCTGGGGGGCCCACTTTCATGGGAGATTTTCATCATGGATCTAATGAGGGAACATACTCATAGGCTTTGGCACCATACTTCAACTCAAAACCTTAAGGCATTAGGTTTATGGATCTTTTCCACTTATATGTCCTTCACTAATTCCATCTTTTTCCAATGTGAGATTCCTACTCATAATTGACATCCCAACAATCTGCTCCTCAAGTTTGAACTTCCACATTGAGCTTAAGCTCCCCCTTGAGTGAAAGTTTTTTCTGTCTTTTTCTTAACAATTCGAGTATATAACGTCACCAAGGATCCTTCTACTTTACTGTTCTGGGCCCACCAGCAGTTTCCTTGCTCTTTTTATTGGGGAGGCAACCACTGGATCGGACTACCTTCTCGATACTCATCTCTTGCCGAACCATCAGCTCTGATACCACTTGTTGGATCTGAGGAGCCCACTAGATGCTTATCGTGGATCTAGTAAGGGAATATATTCATGGGCATTATATTTATGGGTCCTTGATATCACTTGTTAGATTTGGGGAGCCCACTTTTATAAGAGATTTTCGTTATGGATCTAGCGAAGGAACATACTCATAGGTTTAACAACACACTTCAACCCAAAATCTTAATACATTAGGTTTATAGGTTCTTTGCACTGATATATCATTTAATAGTTCCATCTTTTTCTAACATGAGATTTCTATTCACACTTTGACATCCAATGTAATTAACCCCATGAGCGATGATAGTAGGATGATATAATCTTCGTGTAAACAACCATATATTTCTATAATAAGTTCAATTATCTCGCTGACACATTGGTGCAGGATTTTTCTTGTATATCAGGTAGGAGGATCTCTGCTATGTTGAGCTTCATTGATATTGACTATCGAGCTAATCAAACATTTGATATTTCAGTTAAAGAATTATTTTCGGGGCGATATATATCGGTTCTGATGAACAAAGCTTGTAAAATATCAGTGCTGAAGCTTGAAGAAAGAAACTACTTGATTATACAAAATATCTTTGGCATTTACCCCCATGATGAAGTCAGCATGAGCAAAATCCTTAATATATTGAATGGTGAGCTTGTCAACGTCATGGAACTTAAGGTTGTCAAGCAAGAACTGGACGTCTCGAGCATCAGAAAGCGCGTCGGCCCCTCCATAGCTGATAAATATTGGAAGGTCATGCGGGATATTTGACAAGTTATAAACTGGTGGTTGAGCTTCCCCATAATGCATTAAGTTGTAGTTTGCAGTTCCATAGTTGTATTTTGCTACGACCCCATCTCGAACAGCTGAAAGTTCATAATGCAAATCATCTCTTCACCCTCAGCAAATGATTTTGCTGCGAAAGCAATGCTTGACTTGACAGCAACGTATATAACAAGAGTATTGGCTCCATCAGTAAGCTTGGCAGGGTGAGATACTTACTTTGAGCCAAGTGCACCATATTCTTGGTCGATGTCGACTGGGGCTCATTTTTCAGAAATAAATCAACCGTGGAAGCATTCAGACAACAGTTCTTACCTTTAATTGGCAGAAGTAAAGTGCATACAGTAAGTACAAATGGTTTGCCCAGAAACTTATCTCTTCAAATTGCAGTAAGAAGTTGTTGGCTTGTTGATTAAGAGATCAAACACCAAACTAACTCGCTACAGCAGTTAAACAAATATTTATACCAGTAATTGCAGACAGCAAATCATAGCAGTCAACTCCAGGATAAGCACATAGCGCTTTAAGAAACTGAGCTACTTGCTTCCTGCCAAAAATTAGATACGAGAAAATTAAGAAAAAATGAATCCAGGAAAGATTTTAGGTAGGAAACATAAAATCTTTTTTTTCTGTATATAGATTTTCCTTCTAGCATCAGATACTAAGTTTTTCCCTCCTTACCCTTTGGGATTAAACTCTGCAAGACCGAACAAGGTAGTAATCTGTAGGCAGCAGACAGATTTTTAATGCTTGTATATGCAAGTGAAAAGGAGAAAGAACAAAATTAAGAATGCATTACCCTAGCTCACCTCACCAACAAAGGCTCTAGCAGCAACATCACCAAGTGCAGTGGTCATGTGGCTCAAGTACGCTATGGGACTCAACAAAGCAGCTGATTTCAGCTTGTCCACCAGTAGCCCTTCTGAGAAGGATGCCAAAGCTATCAAGGTTCCCTGCCGAAAACCAGTAACAAATCAAGAACAGATCATTTGATAATTTTGATTGAATGATTTGCACCCAACAAATTTAGAACATTTCTAGCAGATAAGCAACAGAACTAATGATTAAACTACTACAGGTTCATCCTTTAACACCCGAAGAAAAACTAGCATGCTGTGGAATACTAATGAAATTAAAGGAGAATATGGGTACTAAGGCATTAGGGGAGGATCTTACCAGGGAGTGGCCAACATAATGCATCTTCCGCCCCGTTTGATGGTAAATATAGTCAAAAACAGCAGGCAGATCAAAGATAACCAGTTCATCCCAGGACCAATTCCAGAAATCCTATCAAAGCAATATAAGAAAAGGAATTGAACTCTGACTCTGAGACCATAGCATAGTTAAAAGTTAAAACTGGGTGCAGTGCAGGAATAGTTCCATGAATACTTCAGCTGAAAAAGTTCACTCAACTACTTCCATTTCACTGGATTTTTTTTATTATCCTTTCGAAATGAGGTCAACGTACCAGCTTGTACTATGATATTTTTAAAACCACGGGGGTACTAGTTTACGTGAATTGCAAATGAGATAGCTTTGACCCTAAAACTATGATAAAAATAGTAGCATTGTGTACTTTTATGATTATGCATGTCCTCTACTGTCTAATTTATCGTAAAAGACCAATGAAACAAAACAAAGTGACTGTCCATAGAATTAGAGATTTTGAGAAAGAGAGAACCGCGTCATTGGGATCGAGGGAGGTGTGTCGCCTGCTAAATCTTGTTCCTCTAGTGTTAGCAATCCAAACATCAAATCCTTTATCAGCTAGTATCAGTGGCAGGTTTTGCTCTGGTGAATTCAGGAGCCATGTCATTCCATCCTGCATACACGCACAATTCATTTGGTGACGAACGGGAACAGATAAACCATCATAATTCTATCAACTACAAATGACAAGAACAAACTTAAATACCCCGAAGAACAAAGACCTTAGCAATTAATTTTATTTAGAGATGATAAATTTAAGTTAACTCAGTCAATTTAAAATTAATAAATAACAATTGAGTTGACTAAATCTTAAAATAGACTCGAATTTATAAGTTAACTCAAATTAATTCACTGAAACGTCATCATTTTAATATAAGTTTTTTAATCTATTAATCACGTTAGATCTTAACTTACGCTTAAATTGTGAAGACGAAAAATTAGGTTATGAATTTAACCCGACGTTATTATTATTAATTAACATTATTTTGATTAAAAATATTAATTTCTTGTAAAGAGATCGTTTAGCACTTCCCAAATATCCAAAAATAAATCTTAGTAAAATTTGTGATACCTTGGACGAATATAGCAGACTATCAAGTAAGGTAGGACTTGACACATATAAATATATTTCCTAATCTTCTCTTTCACCAGCTAATAGAATTCTACGTCCCAGGATAGGCTATAATAGGCGGCTAGGCGGTAGCCGAACATATAAAAATCAGCAGCCCATAAATGTAACTGGGCAAGTCTAGAAACTAAAAAGTCTGGTGGGATTCGATGAATTATATACAGCCCACGTTAAAATGAAGATAGAGAAATGGAGTGATGCATGGATTGCATGTGTCCATCAACCAGAAGATGAAATTGTAGGCTCTGTCCCCTGTCCCCTGAAACGGTGCTTGGTTTTGTGGACCATCAATAAGCCCATTCTTTACGTATCCCCCTGACAGAAAGTACCAACAAACATCGACAATGACGAATGACGATTCCCCAACTTTACCTACGAATTTGATGATAATTCCCTGTTGAGATTCTTATCCGTCAAGTTCAAGTTTTGATCAAGTTTTAAGCTTTTCAATGTAAAGAAAAACTATTCTTATAATAACGTGATTACCATGCGTGTCTAGTTCATCACCTTTAGAATAGACCAAGCTATGGAGTATATGGCACATGCTTGTTATTATCTTCATCTTTTTTGCTCTTTTGGAGTTCTCGAAAGTAACTTCGTTAGTGCCAACTATAGAGTCCCTTTTGCCATTTCCTCAACCTAAGAGTGAGTTCACTTTCAGATGTGCATTCTCCATTACGTTGTTCTTCATCTTTTTCTGCTGCTACTTATTTTCTTATTCGTTTTCTACTCAGAATCTAGCTTTACAAGCACAAAAACCAACTTGGCTTCTTTAAAAACATGTTCGTATACAAAGTTGTGCGAGCACTTACCACTAAAACTCCATGCTGTACTAAAACTGGCTGCCTGTTAGCAACATCGCCCCCAACACGACCTTCTGGTATTCTTTGCATGTTAAGTATATACCCATCTTGAGTTTTTACCTGAAAGCACGAGCGTCCACAACTATGTTAGTCCTTTATTCATACATATAACTTTGTTTGTAATGGAGCTGGCTGTACGTACTAGGAAGCAATGAACTTTATGAAGGATACATATAAGATTACAAATTGAAGGTTTTGCTCTTACTTGGATCTCTTGGCATTTGTACCCATGAATGATCACTGAAGAAGCGCATATCCCAACTATGGAAGGATCCAATACGACATCATTAGTCTTTAGACCTAAAGGACCACGGTTCAGGCCATATGCTTGACGGGACAGAATCATTAAGACCAGGAGACAATAGCTAAAGCCAGCTGCTAGCAGAGACATGTCACTTGGAGTCGTAGCTTTGCCTTCTGAGATTTGGTGGGTGAGAGTTTGAGAATGACCCCTCTCCTTTATATAAGAGAAGAAAAGGGAATATACAGTATGGGGAAAAGAATTGTTCTCAAAAATCTTCTCTCTTGGGCTCAAATGCTCAACTGAATAGCTCGGCTTAAAGTTGGGATCTTCAAGACACTATAAGCAACGACAGGAGAATGGGTCTGCGGGACCATGCTAGCCGTTTTCGTTCTTATCGTGAAGAAACCTGAAACCTGGTAATCATCATTCATCATGTATAATATCGACTCATTATCTGCTAAATGCGAAAGCTTGAACAGATCGTAAGCGCTGGGAGTAGGTGGTCGAATCTTTAAACATCCTCAACAGGTTATACGAGGCAATGTTTTGTTTTGCGTATATGACCTAAAAGAGCAACAGAACTTGCGGGTCCATAAAGTGATGTTTTACTTCATGTTGGGTGTCATTATTCTATTAAAAAAAAAGAAGCTAAATCTAGAGACCTGTCTACATTGAGCAGAATGTGAGACTGCCTTAAGCTCCTCATTCTTGCTTTCTTGTACGCTTTATGCTACCTATCCCTTCCCCATTTCTGTTGGATTGTTTTGGTTGCTAACAATCCAATAGTTGCTAGACAAATCAATGATTGGTGCAAATGGGATGGGAAAATGAGTATGCACAGTATGGGAAAAAGTAGAATGGGATTTGGCAAAATTTTGTTAAGACTTTATTAGTTGCATAAACAAACTTAGACGTGCAAGGTCCCAATTGAGAATCATTTGAACAAAGATATCAAGGCAACTGCCAATGTGTCAAGCATGTGAGAGCAAACAGCATGCAGACGAATCTACGCTGGTTCTTTATGCCATACTCTTTTCTGCAAAGGCTACCATCGAAAGCTTTGCCATTTCTGCAGTATAAAACATACCCCCATTAAATAATTGAACGTGTCATTTGATAGAAGGAATGGGATTTCAGGGATTGATGGAAACAGATCATGTGCAGATAACAATTCTGGTGGCTTCCCCATAATTTCATTCTGAGTGGTGCTTTGACTATGTTGTGGCGTTCACACTGCTGCACTATTGGTTTCTGTAGTATATCTAGTGTGGACCAAAATTTGACCAGGGTTCTAGTTATAGAAATGCCTATGGTCCATATCTGCTTGTCTGTCAACTGTTTCCACTAAATATTGATATTATAAAAACTGTATGAGTTACAAATGTCACGGATTTCTTGGAGGAATGTAGAAAAAGAATAAAAAATGGAAAACTACTAGCAGAATTACAAACTTTTTGATGATTATGCTAAGATTCACATGTCCGTTATTCGCAACTTCACTATAAGCTTTTGAGATTAAAAAATCAAAATGTTATTGCCAAGCTTTTTGTGGCGCCAGGGATGGTCAATTGGGTTCTGGCATTTCGTTCGTCTGATTTCAGCCTGCCCAAATGCTTGAGGGAAGCTTTTTAGTGTAAAGTTGGGAACTTCATCATTGCAGTGACCATTTCGTAGATGACCCTTCAGTTAAAGCAGAAAGCGGTTGCAGAGAGAGGGTATTCGATCCTCATCTCCCCTGAACGTTCACGTTTTGTGTATCATGCCCCCAACTGATAATTCAAACTATAAGACAAGAATAGGTTGTCTGAAAGATGAGATCCTTAGGCTAAAAGGTTTTATGATCAACGAAAAAGCAGACAGGCATGTAAAAATATCAACTGGTCCCCTAATTCAGTGGTCCACAATCCACATCATACAAAATAATTAGTAATCTTGGTAGCTTCTGCAATAAAACCTTGCAAGACAGATTATTACGCAACAGGAAGGCATTTCAACATTGTTCTTGCTCTCCTTGAAAACCTGGGAGAAAAGTTCCTCGAGTATGGAATTTATGCGTAATTGACAAACAACCACCTTTCTTCTCTACACAGCTGAGTTTAAGCGTAGTCATTACCTATACCTAAAACAAACGGTGCCCTTAATGCATTATTTGTCCAGCTTGCATGGTACTTCAGTTCTGTGATTCACATAGCCGGATACTTGTGTTAGAGCTGGACGGTCTACTATGAAGCATCTCTGCAGTATATAGGAAAAAGCTACCAATTTATGTAAAGGTAATGACGATCTGCTCTGATGGCATGTAGTACACAGTGGAACATATAAGCCACCAAAATTTAATAAGCATCACATGCATGGTTTTAGTTTGCTGTAGAGCACCTCAAATTACCAGCCTGGAAACTAAAATATCTATCTCCACTTACAACAGAACTGCTGTAGAAAAGACTTATAGAGAAGGATGATCACAATAGTACCTCCGTTGCAAGTGCAGATTCGTCTCTCTTCACTTATTACAAGAAAGATATTTGGCGAATTTTCATCTAGGATTAATAAATTAAAAGCCTGACTAACTTTGGCACTTACCACCTTCTCTATAACTTTGGCTCTATACACACCCTTAACCCATTATAGCGAAGTCGCATTGTACTTTACACACAAAGATTCTGGAGATTGGTTACATGTAACATATGACCAAATGGGTCCCACATCATGTTCCAACTGTCCGGCAAGCTTGCCAGGATCTATGTCTTACCATTTACGGCTACAGCTGGGCTCATCTTTTTCCTCTCGCTAAAACTTCGGCAAGAAATCAAGCTTGGGAGACAACAATGCACAGATTTTTGTGATTTGTCCTTCTCAAGCAGGGCGTGTCCATTCGGTGTTCTTTCACTGCTACAGACAGAATTTGAACCAGATATATAAGGGGTAGTATTTGCAGATTTAGGAAGTACGTCGAGTATGGTGGCCTTAACTCCTGTCTTCTCATTGGCAATGTTCTGGATGCCTGACGAACGTGCATCATCAATGGGTTCTTCTGGGAGACTCTCTTGGAAAAGTTCACCTAGCCTCTTCTTTTTCCCTGTTGGGGATGGTTCAGGTACAAAACCAGGACTAGTCTCCTCCATGGTTTTGTTGACTTTAGGTGTACCAACAGAGAACCTATGATGGACTGGAGTATTGCCTCGAGATGGTGTAAAATCTGTATTGCGGGGGAAAAGCATCATGAAGAAATACAAGCTGAAATTCCTACTACCGAGTAGGTGCCGTGAGGCAATTGCAGGATTGCCAACTTTACAGCAGAATGAAATCTAACTGACAAAGTCGCAAGCTATTTTAAATTAATTATATTCTCCTGTATCTAAAGCTAAGTAATATCATACTCTAGAGGGCTAAATCCTTGAAAGCTACACAGACAGTATAGCGCAATGTGTGGGAGTGATATCACTACAAGAAACAGACAAAGGTCCAAGCAATGGGTGCTAGAAATATTTAAACAAAATGCAGACATTGTTTCCTTACCACCATTGACACTGTAGAAATCATCTTCACAGTCGGAATCTAACCAGGGCCGGGAATCAAAAAAGGTTTCATCTTTACTACCTGCAACGTAAGTAAAACCGATATCAACTTCAAATATTGAACAGATAAATAGAGCTAATTTATGGATACATCCATCACCTGCCAATGATTTTGTGCCTTAGAAAGCTAAAGTCACGGTAACAATATTAAACATTTGTAGCATAAATTCACAACAAGCATGGATCCATGAGCAACCAACTTTCTGTCAAAGACTATACTCTATTCAGACACAAGAACAGATCCTTAATCTCAGTTTGTTAAAATCCGCACAACCTATTTCATCCAATATCACCACGGCATTCCTTAAATTCAGCTTCAAGAAACTATGTTAAACATATTAATTAGACCTCCAATGGGCTGCTTAAGTCAATGAAAAACAGCTGCATTAATGAGCAAAATTTGAACTGGAGTGGGATGGTTGTTTCAATAAGGGGAAACCAACAGGCAAAATCTACAGTAAAGATGTCTTCTTTCAAATTTTCTTTTCACTGTTCGGCATCCCTCAGTTATCTGTAGAAACAGTAACAATTACTTACCAACTCAGGACCAAAAGGTCTTATCCATTCATTGAGGATAATTCACCATCAAGCACCTCCTGAATGACCAACGCCCCAGCTAAAGGAGCAAACCTTTCCAAGTCGGCATAATTGCCAAAAGATAAGCCATACATCTTAATGATGCAAACAACTAGTAGGTATAATCCAAATCGAGATGGATTGTCCCATGGGGAATCAAGGATTCCAGAGTCAATAGAATGCTGTGTCCAAACAAATGAGTCACCCGTTCCATGCTCCTTTATGTTAACAGCTAGTTGAGATAAACATAGAGTTCAAGATTCTAACACAAGTTCAATACTTGCTTTCTTATAGGGAAACTGAAGTTCTTCATTCACAAGTTTGATTTCAAGGGAGAAAAGTCTCTTCTTTTATATTACGATGGGACATGGGAACAACCTCATCTCCAATCATTTATGTTCTTCTAATTTATTTGTTTATCTAAGATCACTCCAAATTAAAATTTTCTAAATATCCCCATGCCTCAAAAGGGTTGTACAGTCCAGTTCCATCACTTTCTCCTCGTCAACTATATCGGAACGGAAGTGAAGAGGCTGGCTGAGGGTACTGGCGGCTATGAAGATATAGATGAAAAACGTGGAAGAGATTGTATGGAATGCACAAACAAAGAGGGTCAACGTTTCTCAAGATTGGGCCAGAAACGTGAGGCATGATATAGCACTTTACAGGGAAAAAAGATCAAACAAGTATGTCAAACAATTAACAGAACCATTGCATCAGAAACTTTAACATATATTTCTAAGACGGATGAAGAAGCCACCCTCGATCAAATAATTAAGAAAATCACAATAAAAACGAACATTGCATCAGAAACTTCAACATATATTTCTAAGACGGAAGGAGCAGCCAGCCTCGATCAAATAATTAAGAAAATCACAATAAAAACGAAAGATATAATTTTAAAAGTCCAATATCGATGCCAATTAGTAGTATAAGATATTGATATCATCAAAAACATGGTCGTGCAAAACAAAAATAACAGGACACACACCCACCACCCACTGCAAATCATACACCGCGAGGAAAGCTTTAAGAAGATGATAAGTTTATTAATATTGGACACTCGTGATATAAATGAAGAGTATAGAGTTGAGCATAAGACCAAGCAAAAGCAGAGACTAGAACATACCAAAGTCCTCAAAAGACTTGTTGGAAAGGTCAACAGTTGCCGGTTTATCTTTGATGGGTGATTCTGGAATCACGAGCTTGTCCGTTTTGGAGCCAAAAGTCACTCTCATTTTCATGGTTGAATCAGAGGTATCCTTATGAACAGAAACACAAGAACCCATGATCCCCCTGAGGCTATACCAACAAGAGCACCTCTCTGATCGTCGTCAGACCCTGAAAAAGGACATGTTTTTTTAACCTTTCACAAAGAGGTTAAGTTGAAGCAGAAGGAAGCAGAGAAAGGGATTAAGACTGGCAAGAAGAGAGTTGCTTTGGTGCTATTGTAAAAGCAGGGGAAAATGGGAGATGGCTTACAAGAAAGAACAGAAAGAAGAATAAAAAAGAAAGAGGAGAGAGAGAGAGAGAGATTGACCTTGAAAGGGAAGTTATGAAGCTGATGTGTATATGTATGCTACTGGTATGGCATGGATTATGGAACATGGTCTAAAGATTTACAAAGGGATAGTCGGACCCACTGAATTGACAAAGCCTTTGTTGAAATTGAGACTTGGAAAAAAGAATGGTAGAGGTTTCGGCTTCATTCATTGGGAGTGGCTGCGGCTATTTACCATGTGAATTGGTACTCATTTTGTATTTGTTTATTGAATGGCATGAATTGCCTATACGTCTTCATGGGTTTGCTAAAGCATATCAGACACCTCACAACAAGACAAGTTAACAAAGTACTACCTCAATCAAGCAGAATAAGATGGGATGTTCACATTCCATTTTAACATTCTGTCTCTCGGCAACTTCAGGGGCCTTAATCACCATGGACAATTATCTCACCTGCATTATGAATCAATTTGATGTTTGAATTATTTTTAAGAAATGATCTTCAGATCTAAATCAACCCGCCTTAGCATGGTTGTCGTATAGATATAACTGATTCCACTTTTTCTATGGGAAAATCCAGACAGGAATCTACAAATTTAAGTCATGCTTTTGTAACATCTCCACATTTACGCCTGTTTCTTGTAACATCTCTATAGTTAAGTCATGCTTTCATTGCAAGTTAATCCGTTTAGAACCTGAGAGTTTCATGATATAACTCAGAAGAATGTTTATGAGGGAGCTTTCCTTTATTTTGTGAATTTCAATAACAAGACTGAGGTCAATGGTCTAAAGCAATGGTTGGCAATTTACTCAAATGTGTAATCATATTCTTAATCATCTTCATGATTGGCATCTTTTATAAATATCCTTGTCTGGTTCCCCAGAAAAATAAATAAACAAACAAAAGCAGATACTTTAGAGTAAACAAATAAAGAAAATTGGAAGGTGGGTTGCATAGAGAGACCCATAAACATGCATGTTCAGCATTTTCTGCCCACTGCTATCTACCATTCATGATCAGCCTAACAAACTCAACGTTGTTTGTTACCTGTACTAGCCTTATTCATCTGTGAATTCCGGCGTCTATGTCCTAGAAATTCTTTAACACTATAAAGGAGCGATTCGAGAGAGTGACTTCTCTGTATTCTAAAGCTGATGCCTTTGGCTATACGACAAGAATGGGATTTTACATTTGATGATCCCATTTTCTCAAGGCCTTCTGATGATGACTCCTCAGGCTATCAGTGGACATGCCAACTTTCATGAGCTTTAAAATATAGACATGAATCGTACTGTAGGATGAACAATACTGTTCAGTAAGCAATTCTTCTTCCATTATGTGAACTGTAGAAGACAAAGATCGCAAATTACGTATCTATGCGTGATGCCGCACCTGCTTGGCAAATTTACGACCATGGGCGAAGGTGTAGTCGTTTCAATAACTTTCCCCCTAATGAGACAAGCGTGAGGATGTGGCTATGAGCTTAATTGAAATGAGGGAAAAAGGTTGAAGCCAAGATTTGTCATTTGTGGGCATACTTATAAAAATCTATTTAAGAGTGTTAGATTTAAAGATGGTCATAATATATGCAATATTTTTTATATTTTTGATTATTTTCGTAACTTCAATTTGTGATTTTATAATCACAAAAGAGTAACTTAACCTGTCGTTTCAACTTTACCTTAAATTTGTTTTCTTAAATTAATTAAAGTATTTTTATAGTATTAAAAATATTATGATTATTTATTGAATTAGTTAATAAGACTAGAATGTTACTAATTGTTAATTATGTAATTGTTTAATACAAACATAGTAATTTTAATATATTCTTAACAAAATAAAGTGCTTTCAAATTAATTTTAGACAATAAAATATATTAACATAAATAAAAAAGTATTGATTTTTGCATAATTTATTGTACGACTTAAAAAGTTGCTTGGTGATAAGCAATTTACTGTACAGGCACGCGTAAAGGATAGCAGCTATTTGATAATAACGTGTAATGAAAAAAATATATGTCGGCATTGGTCATCCTTTCAGCTAAACCTGACAGTATCGTCCAAAGTATGCACTGAGGCTCCAAAAGATCTTACGAAGGGTGGCATACCAAATCGCTTATACAACCTATGCAAACAATCCCTGTAATTGAAGAAGATGAAACGATGATGCAAGTGTAACGTCCTTTCTGTTTCATTCATTGTCAAAGTTGGGATTAGCCTTGGTTTCTACTGTCTACGGGGTTGGTGGATATCATTTTCAAAGAAGTTCACTCTTTTCCATTTATATGGTGACACATCCATAAATGTACGTGTCATAACCCAAACAGAGAAAAAGATGAATGGAGAAAATGAAGCCACAAATAGTTGCTTTCTCATTTTGATGTTAAACTTGTGTAGATTTTTACAGCAAATCCCATGGATAGTTTGTGATGGATAGACATTAATAGGTCAACGGGGGCCTAAATGATAGCCTTTACTCAATCCCATTTTCAGTTTCAAATTTTCGATTCATTTTATTTTAATAATTTTAGTGATTAAAAATCGATCAATTTATTAATTAATCAGTTAATTTTAATAAATTAATAAATTCTTATGAATTAAAACAAATCAATTAATTTTATTTAATCGGTTTAACTTTTAATTCAAATTTTAAAATATGGCTTAATGTTTCTAACAACTCCAAAAGTTTGCAATCCATGTCCAAGGTGATGATTCACCTTATCACCTTATCTACAAAGTGGAGTCCTATCTTGTTATTATATGATTACCAAGTGCTGAAAATTTGACAAACAAAACTGGGGACATGGTTATAAACCCATTCTGCAAAGCTACAAAAGCCTAATAACAACAATTAACTGCAATAATGAGATTGTGGCGGTATGTATGAGTAGCCACAGAGTGGGGCTGTCGGCTGTGATTACCCTCCAAAGCCTCCAAAAAGAAGAGACTTAGGGTCATTTCTTAAAGACAACAAACTTCAACTAAAGTAGATTGAAGTAAATGGATAGCTTTAAGAGAATTCATAATGAGTGCAAAAGGTTAGGATCAAGGAATGAATAGATTGTCTTTCTCTCACGTCTTTCGCTAGCCTTGACCCTTTGTTTTTCTTCTTTTCCTAAAAAAGAGAAAATTGAAATTAATTAAAAAAATGAAGAAGGATAAACGTGGCAGACTTGTGATACAAATTTCAGGCACCACGCCGTCGTATGATTGACCATGATCGGATTAATAAGACCCCTTCTGATTGGCGAGAGATTAGGCGTGGGCTCGTAGTAGGTGAGGAATATCAACTATCAAGGACTAAAACCGACGTCGTTACAGGTTTCTAACAAAATCAAAAACGAGAGTTCTATCTTCTAACGGGACATCCTTTTGGTTTTGGACCGTTCTATCGGCTCGCTGTTCCTCGACCGCTCCGTTTCAATTCCCGGCAACCATGGGGGTGGTGCCCAAAATCGCACCGTCGATGCTGTCTTCGGATTTCGCCAACTTGGCTTCCGAAGCTCAACGGATGATCGGTTCTGGCGCTGACTGGCTTCACATGGACATCATGGTACATTTTTCTCCGTATCTATATTTGTTGTCTATTTGCCTGTTTCTGTAGTGTAATTTATAAATTTTCTCTTCAAAATGGTATTTTGATTTCATAGGATTGCTTGAATACCTTCTTAGATTGATGGGTCTTTGTCTAATTTTCTGCAGGACGGGTACGGTTAATACTCTGTTTATGTGTCATATGCTCTGCTCTTTGCGATAAGTTGTGGCCTGCGGGTTCTTTTTTCTTACCTTAAACATATTTCAGTTAACTTACGGTTTCTTTTGCTTATGGATACTTCGTTATAAAGTTGCTAACATTTTGTTGTCTGTTGATGGATCCAAGTTCAATTGTTTGATTGTCCAACGATCTCGAGCAACTTAAATTTCATATAAAATTTGAGGAAAGAAATAGGATTCTGAAACTTCATTTCGGGCAGTATATGTATTTAGCCAGTTTGGAGCTGTACTTTGGAAAACGGACAAACTAACTTGTAAGATGTGAATCGTCAGATACGTTTTTGGAAGAGTGAGAGCCCCTTAGGGGAAAGGACTTGGAAATAAATGAAGGACCGTGTCAATACAAAGCGTAGTTGGTTTTCATTGGAGTAGGCAGATTTTATGCTAAATTCATGGTAACATGATTTTATTTGGTTTTACTTCTTACTGAGATAGTTCTTTTTATGGAAGTTTGCCATCTTGCTTGGTCTTTTTATGCTTCATTCATGTCATAGGATTTTATTTGCTATTATTTCCCTCTAAGATAGTTCATTGTATGGATGTATGCTGTCTTACTTGGTCTTGTTGTTAAGATTTAAGTTATTTGCAATTTGAGGCTTAATATAAGCTTTGTTTCTCTTGCACTGAATGTCAAGCTGGTGCTTTTGCAAGTATGGCTGGATTTTTTTTCTTCTTATTTTTGCATTTTTCTAGGCACTTTGTCCCAAATCTAACCATTGGCGCACCAGTTATCGAGAGCTTGAGAAAACACACTGAGTAACGTCTTTAAAGCTTTTCAATTTATGTTATCCTTTGAATGCTTCAAACTCTAAACAGGAATTCCTTGCAGGGCTTATCTTGATTGTCACCTTATGGTCACAAATCCTTTAGATTATGTTGAGCCCTTGGCTAAAGCTGGTGCTTCAGGATTTACATTTCATGTTGAGGCAGCCAGGGGTTGGTTATCTCCATTTTTCCCATTTCATGTTGCTGCCATTTCCTACCCCTTCTTTTTTAATTGAAACATCTTATGAGGCTTCTTGCAGATAATTGGAGAGAACTTGTCCAACAAATTAAGTCAAAGGGGATGAGGCCAGGTTTAGCGTTAAAGCCTGGGACTCCAATCGAAGAGGTCTATCCTCTGGTATGAACTTGGCACTTCTTTCCTCTTAGAGAAACAAACATTGCATCTGAAGCAGAATATTTTATCAAGTTGCATGCTAATTTTGGTGCTAAGTAAAAGATAAATCAATTTCCCTGAGATATGCGATATTATTTTTAACGGACAGGTTGAAGATGAAAATCCTGTTGAAATGGTGCTTGTGATGACTGTAGAACCTGGATTTGGTGGACAAAAATTCATGCCAGAAATGATGGATAAGGTTCCATATCCCTTCAATCTTTTAATCCAGTCTCTAAATTATCTGACTAAAATAACTTAATGTACCTGTTACTAGGTAAGGGCATTGAGGAAGAAGTATCCATTGCTTGATATAGAGGTGAGAATATCTCGTATCTTACAATCTAGAACTTGAATCTTGGTTACTTTTGTACCTGTTTCCTTGCTTTTCCTCAATAATTGTAACTGATTTACTCCATTGGCTGTATATAAACGGATGTGGAGAAGTAGAATTAATTTATTCTGTTATAAAACATCCTTTTGAGTTTTTGAAGGGATTTGATCATATATAGGCACCATGTAGAACCTGATCTGGTGTATGGGTGTGTTAGTACACAATTTGCTAAATCTTTGACGACCACGTACATTCTATAAACATGGTGATCTTCTTTTGAATGTTCTTTGGACTTTAGTAACCCATTCAAGGATTTTCTTTATCTGATATATTGCAGTTGAGATAAGTGCATATTATTCTTTGTTTTCTCTCTGTTGAATACTACGTAGGATTTTGGTTACCTAGCTTTTTGTCCATGGCTCCATTTCATCTTTTCAACCTGTCTCTTGGTTCCATTTTCCATATGCTGCTTGTTCCTGAATATATGGAAGGGGGAGGAAGTCTCTCTTTATGGCGATCTGTCCTGGATCATGCGTTTATGCTTGCCTGCAGTATCTGTTTACTGCATATGCATAATATGTCTTCATCCGTTTGATGCATTAGTGTGTTTGAGAAAATACGCAACTGTTGGTTTTTTCCCCACATTATCGCTAATTGAATTGTGTTGAAATTTATTTGGTAGGTGGATGGTGGTTTAGGACCTTCGACAATTGACGCGGCAGCTTCAGCTGGAGCAAATTGCATCGTTGCTGGAAGTTCAGTGTTTGGAGCCCCTGATCCAATCCATGTGATTTCTCTCATGAGAAATAGTGTTGAGGCAGCACAAAAATAAAATCGTCACCAGACAAATAGGAAACATACTTCATGGTTTAATTTTTACCATGTACGTGACAAATTTGCATTCTTGATGGTTTGTGGAATTTTGGGAACAAATAAGATTCAATATCACCGTTTACTTTTATAAAGAAACGTGCCTGTGCGCAACGGTGACAATTTGACATCCTAGACGCAGTTATTGGAAGCTTAACTTTACCAATACCAATTCCTATGGAATCGGATTTCCTGTTTAATACTTGTTTCTATTACAAAGAGTGATGGGAATATAATCTTTGCATTTGTGAACAAGTTTGGCACGAAATCATTTGAACATATTCTAGCAATCAAGAAAATTCTGGCTGTCTGCGGGTCGGTAAGCCTCTTCATATATTATTGGGCTGTTTCCTGTGAGAACATATTTTAGGTTTGCGTTTACCATTTCCGCTTGCCATTGTAGAACATTGTGGTTCGATTGATTCATATAGCTTGCTTAACACCTCTGCATTAGCAGTGCAATAGTTGAATGCTTCTTTAATTCCATGTTGCCGGACTTCTTTCCTTAAGCATAGGAAAGGCACCGAATTTCCACATTTTTAGTTTCCCCCCAACTTTTGGCATGATACCCTCCGAGAACCATGTTTATCCTGCTCTTTGAATCACCCACTGTCTTCCTCCGACAAGTGTGTTAAAAAGAGTATCTGGATCATCCATGGCTTTCCTATTCACTTGAAAACTTTATTGTTCTCCCATAAAAGTAAAATTTGGATGCATAAATTCCATTTGCATGTGTATATGCAGTTTAACCATCTTAGTGCACGTGAGGGACAGTTTGGTGACATCCTCTGCTAACGAAACCTCCCATGTCGGAACCAAGGCATGTTCTTCCGAGCACTCAGCCGTGCCAAACTAAATTTAGTGTCTTTCCAATCTTAACGCCAACAGAAATTAGTGGCTTGCACGTGATAACACGTGCTTGCTGCAACCTTGTCCTTTCACCCCATAGGTATTAGCGTCTTAAATTTGTCAACAGTTTTACAGAAAGTTAATCTTTTGAGATGATGCTTCTCTCAACGCTTGAGCGGTCATTTCAACCACCTTTTGGTTTTGGGTATTAAAAGACATTTTTCCGATACTATCTTTAACAGTGAATCTGGGAATGTCGATGGAAGGTATCTTGACCACTAACTAGGTACCAGAGATTTCAAGAATTTCTAGTGGTTGGGCTCAAATGTGAGCAACTAATCAACTTGTAAGCATATAATTGCATAAAAGAAAACCGAAGCCTAATGGTCTCTTGCATGACAGAGGTGCCTCTATGGCATGAAAAGGTCATTAAAAAAAACGAAAATTTCAAGATTGTCAGCAGGGGGACGCTTTTACTGCTCTTGCCAGGTTCCGGACACTTATGAGGCCCCATAATTTTCTAAAGGCCCGTGTTATGCTGCGCTTTGTGAGTGGTTCACTCGTAAATCCAGATCTGTTTGTGAGCTGTTCTTCCAGATGCCATTGCAATGGATTATGGCTTTTGAGAAAAAATGAAAACGATGCATGTTTGTTTATGCGATGATAATTCACCGTAGCCTATGCCTTTTGAAACATATAGTGCTTTCAGCTCGAGTTATCCATGGCCAGGTTGACCTATCAATCCATAGCCTTTTCTTATCTGCCTCAGCTTTACGATGCATCGGCAACTCTTCATTGCTTGTTCATTTTATCTCCTCTCATTTGATCAAGATGTCATCATTTCTATCAACACTGATATTGACAACATTGGCAGAACCAGGTTTCCTTCATTGTAATCCTTGGAATTGCATACACGCATATCTAAAGAGATTTTGAGAGTTTCCTCACCAATGCATGAATGCAATATCTCGTCATAGTTCATGAAAAGTTAATCCCAAAAGATAGTCTCACATGTTTATGTCTGAAATTTCTTTATTGGAAGAGGCATTTTGGTCCTTTTAATCATGATAAGTGAGGATGAAAAAGTAGCATTTCTCATCCTGTCCTTCAAAAGCTCATTCTGATGTGATCTGGAAAGGAAACTGACACCAAGTTGAACAAATTTGACGTAACCATGAATGTCTGCCATTATGTTTACGTGCTATGGTGTTCATGATAAATATCATACGCTTAATTTTCTCCACTGTTTCTTTTTTTTTTTTTTTGAGGTCCTTGTTTCTTCTATTGTTAGAAGTAGGACCTCAGCTCCATAGGAGCTTGCTAAACTTGATAAGATACTAATTTTCTAAATGTATGGACAACTCGATAGTACAAACAAGAGTTTCAACGTCTAAGTACATGTATGTGGCTGAAGTTTTGTGCGTATCATCGCATATAAAAGCAGGTTTGAAGCCCAAGAACATCTCATCTTCAGCAGTTAGTAGCAATGGTTATTGTCACCGGCCATTGAAAACTTTGGGATAGATAGCCACCCCCGTTGTCTTATGTTGTGGAGCCCGAGGGAAAATACTTACGTAACAGCTGGAATCATTAGACTAAACTTATACAAATTCTTCGTCAACCCCAAGAGTCTTGTCTATGGGAAAAACAATAACCTACTTTGGCACCAAAGTTGTTATTGATCCAATATATTCACCCTGAGAGTTAAAAGGTTGTTTATTTTAATAGGTCTACTTGTATAGAAGTGAGTGGCAAATGAAAATGGCAGCTCTACTGAGTTTGTTCAACTTGATAGTTTTGGTCTTTTCAACCTGTTTACTCGTTCCTATACTTGGTGAGAATTCATTGAGCTGTGAAACTCAGTCCCCTGATGCTTGGGGCTACACTTGCAACGGTAATGGTTCGTTAGAAAGGTGCGAGACGTTTGCAGTTCTTCGCACTAATTCCTACTTCTCATCTCTATCCAATTTAAGCTTTTATTTGGGATTGAATCGATTGGAAATTGCTAAAGCAAATGGCTTCTCTGCTGACACAGAGTTTCTGCTCAAAGATCAGCCTCTGTTGATACCAATTGACTGTAAATGCAGTGGTGGTATATTACAGGCTGAAGTTACCAAAACGACCATAAAAGGAGAGAGCTTTCTTGGAATAGCTGAATCACTGGAGGGCCTGACAACTTGCAAAGCAATCCGGGCAAAGAACTTGGCAGTTTCACCGTGGAATCTTGCTAATAAGGTACGATTGGTGGTACCGCTGCTATGTGCCTGTCCATCTTCATCTGAAGCTAATCCAGCAACAAGGTTCTTGCTTTCATACCCTGTGAGCCAAGGCGATACTATCTCCAAACTGGCCATTAATTTCAATACTACTACAGAAGCCATTATTAAGGCAAATAACAGATCGTCTACAACCTTTAAGCCTGAGAGCCTTATACCTCATACGACTCTTTTGGTACCACTCAATGGTGAGCCTACCTTCGGTCCCTTTGCAAAACCAAGTCAACCCAGTTCGCGTTTTCCTGCTAGTACAATCCCGATAGTCGATCGACAAAAGAAAAAATCCAAGATGAGGATGATTGGAGTCTATATAGCTGTTAGTGGGGTTGTAGTCGGAGTAAGCATTGCCATTGCTGCAGCTTTCTTGGTGATTCAACTTAAGAAGAAGAAACAGCAAAGTTCACTCAAGGAAGGAGACTTGGAGCTGCAGCAGCTAAGTTTGAGTGTGAGGACCACAAGCGAAAAGAAAGTTTCTTTTGAAGGGTCCCAGGGTTCTCTCAATGAACAGATCGTTGACACCACACCAAGAAAGCTGCTTCTGGAGATATACACAATAGAGGAGCTGAAAAAAGCAACTGAGGACTTCGATTCGAGCAATCATATAGAGGGCTCTGTCTACCATGGTCGTCTCAATGGCAAGGACCTGGCAGTCAAACGCACCCGGAAAGAAACTATGTCAAAGATTGAGTTCAGGCTATTCAATAACTCAACTTGCCATCACCCCAAAATAGTTAGGCTGTTGGGCACATGCTCAAGTGAAAGTCCTGATTCATATCTGGTGTTTGAGTACGCCAAAAATGGATCTTTGAACGACTGGCTTCATGGTGGGTTGGCCATAAAGAGCCACTTCATTGCCTCGTGCGATTGCTTCCTGACATGGACTCAAAGGCTTAAGATATGTCTTGATGTGGCGGCAGCCTTGCAGTATATGCACCACATAATGAAACCAAGTTACGTTCACAGAAACTTGAAGAGCAGGAATATTTTCCTGGACGAGGAGTTCAACGCAAAGATTGGAAATTTTGGAATGGGAAAATGCCTTGACGACGACATCAAGGGCCAAGAACACCATGAAACTAATCCCGCCTATTGGAATCTTGGTTACTTGGCTCCTGAGTACGTACATCAAGGTAAAGTTTCTCCAAGCATGGATATATTTGCTTACGGGGTAGTTTTGCTAGAAGTCTTATCAGGAAGACCTAACAAGAGTGGAGAAGATAACGTTTTACTGTCTGAGAAAATCAAGTCGATATTGCTGTCTGAAAATGCAGATGAGCTCAGGGAATGGATAGATACTGCACTGGGGGAAAATTATGATTTTGATGCAGCTATAACATTGGCCAATCTTGCACGAGCTTGTGTTGAGGTAGATCCTTCTTTGAGGCCAAGCTCAGGAGAAATAGTTGAGAAGTTAATGAGATTGGTGCAAGAATCAGCAGCAGAGGAGCACGCTGCTGTAGTCTGCGAAAGTTCTTCTAAGCCTCTAGTTATGTGACAAGTCTGTGAAAAATCTGATTGAAGGATATTCAAATTATCTACGTTTCTCTCGCTTATTTTTCTAGATGTCCTATCGCCACTGGTTTTAGCTAGTTTCTTGAGTACAGGAGTTCCATGTATATATGTGTACTAAGGAAACCAATGAAACATAAACGCAGTTAATAACTATTCTTATCTTCCTCAGCGAAAAAGTAATAGAGCTCTTAATCTCAAGTCGACAATCCAACTCTTAATCTCAAACCATGAAGGGCAGTATCAGTTTTACATTTTTACTCATTCTACTTGCACTGACACTAAAGCATTTATAACTTCGCAATTTGCATTCACTTTGTTTCTTTAAAAGCCAACTCCCTTTGGTAAGTACGACTGAAACTCAAAAAGCCAACCCGTTGTGCGGTTCATTATACGAGAATAGAGTATCTCATGTTGCTTTTCTCCGTTGAAGAATGTGCTAATTTGACCAACACAGTCAAAGATCCGCTATTGAAGAACGAGCGCTATGAAAAAGGACCTGTACAAAAGCGTCAGACGACAGACATGCAAATACAGAATATACTGCCAGTCTGCCATAGTTATAAAACCAACCATAGGCTGCAGAGAAATCGTAATTTTGCTGTCTGCAGATCTATGGATATATATGCACCAGACTGATTTAAGTAGAAACCACAGTGACCTCGGCGACATTTGGATAAATCAATTCTATGAAGGTTTCCAGGTCAAGTTAGCAAATAAACAAATTGGGTTTGGAATCACTCTTAACAAGTCGACCGTTGTCGATGTTTGAAGCTGCCTCCTAGTTATCACCAACTGTTTTTCATTACTCGTATTCTCATGGCAACTTACTTTCCCCCCCCCCCCCCCCCCCC
>JAOQMS010000008.1:9228152-9241917 GCA_027563885.1 Erythroxylum longipes
TTACCAATAGCACCCCCCCCCCCCACTTAAACAAACTTCAAATCTTCTGGAAGGAACTCCAAGTAAAGCATCTGAGTTCTGAACGAAATGGTCCTAAAGTTCAGGCTTACCAGCAAGTCAGCAACTATGTGCTTATATGTTCGTATCATAAATAAAACAGAAAAGAATATCTGTTCTACTATGATGTCACTTTTGTTTATTTGAAAATACAATTCAGTGCTTTTGCTGAACTTGATTGCTGGAGGGCTAAACCTTAAAATGATTGGTGGAACAAAAATGAAGGTTTTCCATTGCTTAATTTCCTGGTTGCATGATCATGCTTAGTTTACTTACAAATAGATGATATCCATTTTCTTTTCTTTTTCCTCTATCCAATCTTTTTCTTACTCCGAACTTGAATATACTTTATGCCCGTTAAATATTAATGATTAGAAAATTCTAATTCGGTCGGTTTAATTATAAAAAAATTTTAAATATCTAATTTTTTGGTTTATTTTTTTTAACTTTTTTATTCTATTTACTTTTATAACTCTTATTATTAAAACTAATCAATTTATTAATTATTCTGTCAATTTCATTAAATTAATAAGTTCTTGTAAATCAAAACAAATCAATTAATTTTTCATTTAACAATTTCTTTTGTAGTTACACTTCAAATTTTTCAATCATAAGAATAATTTCTTTCAATAATATTTCAAATTCTTTAATTTTATTCAATTTTTAGTTAATTTTATAACAATTTAATACCAATTAAACTTTAAACTTGTTATATTACCCGTTTAATTTTTGGAAAATATTGAAATCACCAAATTTCATAATACTTGTAAAACAAGTCAAAGACAGCTTAGGTATCATTTTGATATATTTCTCTGACCTTTTTGTTGTCACTATAGCCATCACCATTTTGTTTTCTTAATCAATGGATATGTTTAAGGATTTTTATTTACGGTACAGTTTTGAATTTGCAACATTATGTATTTCCTAAATGTTAGAGAGTGACTCTCAAAATAATTTGTAAAGTTACTTCTTTGTGATCATAATGTTATATATTTAAGTTACAAAAATAGCTTCTTTGTAAAAATACAGGAGAGAAGGCTATTTATATTTGACACTTCCTAAACCCCGTAAAACTGGAGCGTGTGTATTAGATACCCATATGAATTCTTAATAATTTAGCATTGTGAAATCCCAAGCAAGTGCAACGCATTCATCACTCGAAACTACAATGTAGTATAAAGAGATAGATGACTTTCATTAGTGTATATTGATTATCTATATATTTTTCAAAGTCTTGGAAAGTTTCATGCATGCATATAGAGACAGAATGTATCCCAAGTGGTTGATCTTCCACAAATAAATTTGCAGAAAAGAAAAGGAAAAGACAGATGAACCGTCATTGCAAACAACTCTACCATAAATGGCAAGGCAAATCTATATGATTTTTTTTTAATTACAAACCAAATCATGGTTATGAACGAATGCATCTCTCAATATGCACAAGAAAAAGAATGTCCGAACTCCTAACCAATAAATCAGAACATCATGACCTTAAACTCATCAAAATTGAGCACCCCATCCCCATCAAGATCGAACTGAGCTATCATATTCTTGCACTCATCAATACTTTTAGACTCACCCATTCTACTCAACATCTTCTTCAAGCTCTTGGGTGTTATACAACCACTTCCTTCCATTTCATACATCTTAAAAGCCTCCTTCAAATCCTTCTCTTTATCTTCCTGTTCACCTCCTTCCACAAACCTTATAAAATCTTCCAACCCCAGAAACCCATCTCCGTCCGAATCCGAATACTTCACCGCCGCCTCCGCCTCCGCCAACGACAGCTCTCTTCCGATGTCTGCAACACATCGTTGCAGCTCCAAAGGTGATATCTTTCCATCTCCATTCTCATCGAAGTGCTTGAACACTTGCTCGTACTGTTTCAACTTTTCCAACGTATGATTACACATCTATAATCTATTACGTACGTAAAGTAGGCCAAAACAAACACACAACTACAAGGATAAAACTGATGATGTTTATGAACAAAAGAAAGAAGTTTAAGAGAACAATGGAAATTGTATCATTAGCTATGGAGGGTGTATATATATAATAGAGAAAGAGCAATAGGTCGGTATATATGTCATGGAACAGATAACCCATCCGTGGAGGTGACGCGTAACGTGACTGACCAGCTAATGAACTTAAGGAGGTTTGGAAGCTCACGGTGGGATGATGTTCTCTGGAAGGTAAATGGAAGATGCAGGGTGGTTTCTGAAATAAATTAAGAATCGCAGAGGCCAGCGCCGACTTTGTGGGCCGAGTTTTGATGATATGGCTCATGTCATTCTCATGCATGCGTGAGTCGTGAGGCACACACAGGATTGGATATTTGGTTGTGGTGCGGTTAATTTTGTGTGATTGGCTTGGTAAAGTTAGGTTTTTGGTAGTTAAATTAGGTGTTTGACAACATTAGGAAAAAGAAAAACTGAGTTTTGCGACACAGTAACAGAAGTTGACACAGACCAACCGCGGAAAACTCCTTATCCACTAAGACAAAAACAAGTTGCCTTTTGTTTCTTTTACAGAAATCAGGAATTGACTCAGGAATTGACTTCTTTTTCTGCTGGTTCCTGAAAATTATGAAGATGCTTCTAAATTCAGTTGTGGATTGCACGAATGTTTTCTCAAATACATTGACGAATTTTGTTTCTTGTTGGTGGTTTTGAGTTAGTGGTAAGCTTAAATCTCATCTATCTGAAAAGAAAATGTCAACGGAATCTAATAAGATAAAAGTTCTTTCTTTCTTTCTTTATATATTATATTACTACTAACTTAAATAAGTAAAAGTAAAACTATTCATTAATCATTTCATCTATCGATAAAGAAATGTCAAAGAAAGAAAAAAGTTTCTTCCTTTCGTTGTATATTATATAAAAGTTAATTATAAAAAAAACTTAAATTTGGCTCAATTTTATAATTATATATAGTCTAAATTTTAAAAGTAGCAATTAAATACTAAAATTTTTATGTTTTTTAAATTATGACCTAATATTATTGTCTGCGTTACTTTTACTAATATGATTTGTCATGTTAACTATTAATATTCTTCAGTCAAAATTAAAACTAATAATAAAGATTAATAACAGGATATGTCATTTAGTCACGTAAGCTAAAATGCAAACAAAAATTTGCACTAAATGTAACGGGTAAGTTTAAATTTTCACCTAATAATAATTATAAAATTAAGTAACTTTTGATATTTTTTTCAATTATAACTCAACATTATTGTTTCCATTATTTTTACTAACGTAACTTGTTATGTATTTAAAAAACCTTAATTATTAATATTCGTAAGCTAAAATTAAAACTATTAATAACACAATGTGTCTTTTAGTCACATAACTGAAATGCGAAAAAAAATTTGCAAATAGTCTGGTCAATGAAAATTGTAATTTGACTCGAACCAAACTTAGACTACATGTGCTGAGTGTGGGGTTCCAACTCACGCGCACTTGTGTGCAAAAGATCTTAAATTTACTTTTCCCCCTTAACCTCTCGGGCAAACCAGCGGGACAAATGTCGATCAAGATTTCTTTGACCTCATTCCTGCTCCTAATAATTCTTGTGTAAACATTATGCAAGACAGATTATGGATATAGTATGTAATACACAATACTCAGACCAATTAATAGCTACTTTACATGGAACAAACAACATCAAGTAGTGCGTACTTAACATACATGACATGAAAAAAAGGATTAGGATGCATTTTCACGCCAAGAACTCAAAACATTGCATTAAGGCTTCTATTTTATGGCATCGAGTGTCTACGGGAAAGTCGCGATCAAAAGGATTCCACCAACTTGAGAAACAACCGCCAATGGGCTGCGACAGTACTTGTGTACATATGCTGCTCTCCATGTACGTATTCACTTGTTTGCGAACCGCCAGATAGCATACCTTCTTCACAAATGCATCCAGGTAGAGCTTGCTGAAGAACTGGGTTGACACGTAAGGATTCAACCAGTCGACCATGATTCCATTCTGGCATAGTATGTCCATGTCCTCAGGAGTGTTAATAAGGTTGTCTAGTATTATAGGATAAGGTGTAACGAATGGTTCGTATCCCGGGCTACACTGCCGATAGCTGATGAGGTTTCTGAAGTTGGTTTATGTTCTCTTGAATAAGCAGAAACGGCATTTCAAGGATTCCGTCGACAAATTTAAGTTTCAACATGCTATCTGCATCCACTTTCTTGAAATTGATACCTACCTCTTGCATACTAGTGGCTGATGGTAGTTGTTGCCATCTTGATTTTTCCTTACCATGACAAAGAGGTACAATTAAACAGTTCCTCAAACAGGTCAAGGGGATATGCTTATGCTTGTTTTTCTTCTCCACAAGTCGGGCATGTATAGAAGTTTGAGTGGATGAGAACATGTTCCTAAAGAATTGGAAGGCAAGTTTAACCAGTGGGATATCTTCACCATGTTTCTGGGTCTTTCCGAACAAACACTCAACAAAAGGCCACGGAATTTGATTTTCAAGCAAAATCAAGTCATTATAGAGGAATTGAAACATACAAGACATGGTGAATATGGGATCATCTTCATCCCCAGACACCAATTTAGCTTTCTTGCGAAACAGCTCAACGGGGCCAAAATCGAGTACCAACATTACAAATCTGTCCGGTTCGCAATTCACCAGTCTTGCGTAGAATGCACGAGCATCGTTGTTAATGTGCCCTACCGGCTTTCACCAAATCCTGCAGACCTATTCGTTGTTGCTTTAATCGAGGAATAAGTCCTTTTAGGTACTTGAACTTGATTTTCTCTGTCGGTTTTAGGTTGTGTTTGCCACGGTGGAATGGCCCAATGGAAAATGAATTGGCTTGTAAGATTTCTCATTATGCCTGTGTAAGTATCTGAGGTGTTCTGAAGATGCAACTTTCAGGAGCCATGGCAGGATATCAGAGATGACTGTTGGTAGGTCAGATACCAAATTGATTTATATTTATCGTCACTCTACTAGCTCCTTCACCTTCTGCCATGTAAAAACGTTTCCTCTGAGCTTATCCTCCCCTCTTGGCCTCCCTAGAATGCACGTAGGCAACAAAGGGCAATCAATCAACTAATAGAGGAAGTTGAATAATTCATCAATTTAAAGTAATTAAAAAAAATGTTTTTGTTGTTTTTGATTAGTATTAAAGAAGTTTAAATTATGTAATCTTAAATATAATTTAGTTTAAGTTTTAGAATAATTTATGGATAAATATTTATGTTTTTTATGATTTATTTATTAATCATTTTATAGAATTTAAGTGATTTTGTCTTTTTAAAAATTATATTAAAAAATTTTAATTACGAAATCGAACAGTGCCCTGATTGTTCATCAGTACTACTCTAAAGCAGGAATTTGTTCAATAGAAGACAATACCATAGCGAAAATTTATAGCGTCAACACAACAGGGCTGATATCTGTTATGTGAAATTTACTTCTTTCTTGTATATCTCTTTCTGAAATTGCAAGATTGACAAGTAAAAGAAGATGATATTTAGATATTTAAAACCTTTCGTGCAGATTATGACAGCAGTTTCGCACACGCAAAACAGAATTACAGAATCAAACTTTCCAACTTTTGTTATCCCAGTATGTCTTTTGCAACCTGCGGAATAAAATATAGAACTGTTTGCCTTTTCATTTAAATTGCAAAGAACATGTATGGAAAAGAAACGATTATTATATCCTGAAAGGTTATGCTTTGCTTCAGGTTGCAACAAATAATCAGAACTTAAATGCTGATTCTTTTAATCTTTTCTTCAACCTTTACCTATGTTCCGTAAAGTGACTACTTATTCTGGTCATCACGGCACGTAGAAGTTTTTATTAAAGCTTATTTCAGGTGGGGCTGCTTTAACAGCTGTCTTATCTGATGCCATTGCTAAAGAGAGATTAGAGGAGAAATTAAGTTGCAATTTATTGTAGTTAAACTTAACAAGTTCTGTTGTCTTCCATGCCCAAAATGCCTGTATCCAGAAAATCAAGAGAAAGCAATTGTTCAACATAAGCTACTTGTCCATCAGTGATTTCTTAGGGGAAGTATGACATCTATATCGGGCTGGCTTTTTTCACCAGAGGCTACAGGGATGCTTCTAATGAAATCTTAATTGCTTTACAAGAAATGGAATTTGTATTGTGATCAGTTTAACCCTGATTAAATTATTAGCTTTTATCTCATTCTAATTACTGTTTTTCTTATCGTAAGTTCTTTCTTATTTTATTTTATTTTTCTCTTAAGGAACAAAAATGAAGGTAAGGAAGTCCCATTCTGACGATCAAAAGGAAGACAAGATGAGAAGTTTCATCAGTTTACAAATAGAATGGACTCTCCCTTGTTTTTGATGCAAGCAATCATTGTGCAAGCCCTGAAGGACAGTGATGCTACACTGTTTGTTCTAAGTTTTAATAAGTGATACAGTGAGGACAAACAGTTGTCAAACAAATGCAAATGGAGAAGTCAGTTCAAGAAGGTATAATCAATCAATCTAAAAGCTCAAGCTGATGGTTGAAGCCCATGAATGAATCATATATTATTCTAAGAGTGTCCACGAGCCCTCGAACTAATCCTTGATTTGTTTACAATAAATCCTACCAAGAAAAGTATCTGGAAGTCTATGGTGATGCTTTCATCGGTTAAGGCGTGACTAAATCTGTGTAAGAATGGTACAAGACATGCCTGAAGCCTTAGGTTTGAGTTTTCTCTCACTCAAATTGATATGAGAAGTTCAGAGATTGATAATTAAACAAGAAATTTATACACCAAAGATAGAAAGAGTAGAAGTATGATCAAGTAAGCACAAATCAAAACATGACCAAATTAGCACAAAACAAAACATAGTATGATTACAAGGAAAAGGAAAACAGAGTTGGATTCCAAGGCATTGAACTGAGCAAATAATTTGACATTTATAGTCCTCCACATAACCTATGCAAGCTCGTTTGATCATCTTATTTAAGGATAGAAAACACTGTCTGCAAAATGGCTAAGATCAAAAAGGTGGCGGCAACAATCAGTGAAACAATTGCCCATGGGGTGCCAAAATAGTTGCGCATGAGCATAGCCCTCCATTTTGGCCACCTGAGGTGGCAGTAATTATTGACATTCTCACAGAGATCCAGGTAATAGTACCTTTTAACATATGCATCATGATAGAGCTTGTTAAAGAACTGAGTTGCATCCTCAGGATTGAGCCAATTATCGATAATTCCATTCTGGCAGAGTATGTCCATGTCCCTGGAAGTGTTGATAAGGTTATCTAGGAGTATAGCATATGAAGTGATTCTAGCACTGCAGTTGGGGGTACACTGTTCGTAGCTGATGAGGTTTCGGATTATAACTTCAGTTGTTTCCTGAATCAACAAAGGTGGGATTTCTAGTACACCATCAATGAATTTGATGTCTAAGATGCTCTTTGACTTGCCTGGTCTGAATTTGATGCCAGCATCCAGGAGATTTGTAGCAGATGGCATAGGTTGCCATCCAGGTTTAACATGTTCCTCTTTCCCAGAGGACAAAACCAACCAAGCTCTCAAGAGGTCGAGCACGTGCTTGTGTCCTTTGTGATGCTGAACTGAAGGAGGTGGTGTGGATGAGAAAATGTTGCTGAAGAATTTAAGGGCGAGATGAACAAGGGGCTGTGATCTAGGCCCCGTGGTCATGTTGAACAAGCGTTCAAGCACCATCCAAGGTATTTGGTTCTCCAGCAATATGAGGTCATGATATAAGTATTGGAGCATACAAGACATATTAAAAATAGGGTCATCTGAATCTCTAAGGTTCTCATCATCATCCTTCCGAAACAGCTCAATGAGGAAGCAGCCATCAAGAACCAATATCTGAACGAATTTGTCAACGTTAACATCAATAGGTCCAGCGTAGTATTCACGCGCTTCTTTCTCCACACCTGCAATGGTGTTGATGAACTCCTTTAGCCTGGTCTCGCGACATGGTGATCTGGAGAGTAGGCCATGTAGATACTTGAGCTTAATTTTCTCTGTGGGTTTCAACTTCTCGGTATTATGGTGCCAGGGGCCTATAGCAAAGGCATTTGGGATGTAAGCCTTCTTATTATGCCTCTGGAGGATGTATGGTATTCTGAAGATGCAACATTTATCAGACATTGTTAGCTTTTGGGACATCATGTTCTCAAATGAAGCAGCCATTGAATCAACATTGATTCTGACTTCATCTTCTTCCTCGTTAGGAGGGATGGCTATACTAATATCCTTTAAGAGATTGAAATGCACCTCATCTGCCATCAATCTGTCAAGAAAAATGATGATGAGATTCACAATTGTTCAAGGGAGCAGGAAGACCAAGTATGGGTCTAAACCCTTCTGCAAAACCTGTCGGAGGTTTCCGATACATCAGATTGTAATGCTTATTGTAAGGACATTAGCAAATCATACAAATACCTAAACGAGTACAACTAACTTGCAGACTTTGTCGGTCTTGGATGATTCCTGGAAAGACAACTCACAGGTGAAACTATTACAGTTTGCCCGGAGCCTACAAACCATTAGCAAGAAGCAACAAAATGGCATCAGAAAGTGCGATCTCTAATATCTGCATTGAATCTAAACAAGTTAAATAAAGCAATCTACCAGGCAGTTCAGAAGCAAATTAGTTATATGAATTCTGGCAAATGCATAGAGATGGGGGGTTCACTGTAGTTATTACAAAGAGAATTGATCCTTTACGTACAGAAGTACAAGTTGGACGTAAGGTCCAAATGTAAATGTTCTTTTCTTCTTCAAGGCTCGTCATTTTCTGTGCCTTTTACGACCATTAAACTAACTCAGGAGTGTGAGGACCACGCTAACACACTCGTAGACCAGGGTTCAGAATTGTGTTTACTATATATTTTCTTGAACGTCTGGACTCAAACCTGTCTATTCAAAAGAGAATAAGCAAATAGTGGTCTCATACTTCTGGCCTGAAAGGCCCAATAAGCAAGCCGAAGTCTGTCTGCTTTAGTTCTTTGGGAAAATAGGAGCTTAGCAGCCTATAGCTCACTGTTTCAGGACAAATTTCTTTGGGAAAATAGGAGCTTAGCGGCCTATAGCTCACTGTTTCAGGACAAATAAGTTGCTATGGTTTAAGTCGCTCTGTTCAATCCCATCTCATCACACGTATACAACCGAGTACGAATTGGCCTATCTTTAATATCAATTAAATGGCGCAAGTACATCATTTTGATCAATGGCTATTGCCTTTACGTAGAAACTAGCAGGCTCTCAACGCGCATATGTGCGGTGATAATTTGGAGAAATTTAATAGTAAGTTATTTTTGAAATGAAAGAATATGTATATATAGGTATTTTTTTATGAATGGTTATAGTTAAAATTTAAATTTTGAGGAAAAAAATTAGAAGTATATGGCTATAGACAAAATTTTGTAAGCGAGGAAAAAATATAAAAGGTGAATATTTAAATTAGGTTAATAAAAGTAGAAAGCAAAAATTAATAATCCGGTAATTTTTAGACTCTGTAAATGAGTCTTAGTTCCTTACCCTTTGTTAGTTGTTTATTTCACTAAAATTTCAGCATCTTTAACTTGAATTTCAATCAACTAAACCATAAAATTCTAGATTTCTGGCAATTAATTCCTAAATTTGTAGCTATAGCAACCTAAAATTCCAATAATCTTAAGTTGAAATCTTAAGCTTAAAACTCAAATTCCAATTGCCAAATTTTATAAGTTTTATGGTTCTACCCATTGATATATCTTCTACTTGTCGTACATCACCTAACATATAAGGATTAGTAAAGTTCAAAGATTGAACTAAGAAATTTAATAATTAGATGATTGAGATAGAAAATCACATTGAGTTAAAAGAAAAAAAATATGTTTTTCCCCAATGTCAAAAGCTAATTTAGAATAGGCTAGAATTAATAGGATGAATAGTTAAAACATAAGTTACATAGTATGACACAATACAAATAATAACAGTTTACTTGTAACAATAGCTTCTTGCCAAAGTTCACAATTTGACCATGATGGTATAACTTGTTGAAAAGGAATTCTATTATCCAAACACACCCTGTCACAAATGAAGAACTAACAATCCGCAAAGATAAACCACAACAACATTATAGGTAGCAATAGATCAGTCATTTTCAAAGTTGCTTAAATTGAGTAAAAATAAAAATCTAAGCCATTGGATAGTATAAGATTCCAAACATTGGATTTGGTCAAGTACACAATCCCACTGCCAAAGAGGTATAAACTTATTCGCAAAATGGTACAATAAGAAGTATCCAAGTATTTAGTGACTGATGATTTCACTCTTAGTAAAAGCAAGAAAACAAAACAATTATATTAGTGATAGTAGACTTGATTATATACTTATCAAGAATCTCGAAAACCATACACAACAATTTGACTAAAGATCATAGTTGTGAATGCCTTTATGGTATAGTCTATAGTAATTGTAACTCGATTACTACAACCTGCTCCATATTTGGGGAGAACCAATAAAAAGCAAACATTACTCAATGACTCAAATAGTATCAATAATGGAACCAAGCGATGTCAGTTCTTCCAGTTCTAGTTACGAGTCATACTTTTGTTCTATGTCAATATATAAATAATTAATTTTTTTTGATATAATTAAAAAAATTCTAAGACTAAGAAGATTTTTACATTTTGGTATAAAGCTTTATTTACCTCTTTTTCAACCTTCAGTCATATTTCATTAACTTTTTATTTATTAATAATTATAAAATGATTTTATATTTTTAAAATTTTAATATTATATCATTTTGAGAAAAAATCAATAATTAATATGATATTAAATAATGACTAAACAATATGATAATTTTCAAAATATAAAAAATGAAACTAAAAAAAGCCACACAAAAGCAAGAGACGAGAAAAAACCTCTTTCCCAGGGCATTGGAGAATAGCTCCGTCCATTACTAAATAGGCAAATTGTCCAGAGGAGACAAAAAATGGCAATAACCAGAGGCACTGATTAAAATTTGTAATTTACCAATAACTGGAAAATATTAAAGCTTCATATATCTTTCCTTCTGAATTATAGAAACATGGTACGACGAAGAAAAGTGGGAAATAAATTCATAAGAAATGTTAATGAACAAATTAGAGTCAATTAGTTTCTAAAAAGGAAAAAAGGCATCATAACAAAATGAAATAGAGTCAAGACTACAATTAAAGATGTCAACGATGAAGGGACTCATATGAGGAAACAAAAAACTGAGAATAATGAGATCATGTCTGAAAATCTCAATGATAAGAAGAAAAATGTTGAATTTACACCACCAAAGTCAATATTCCTGAAAGCATAATGTCAAAAGATTCATAAGTAATCCCATGCTTTCATAGACATTCTAATCACCAAGTAAAAGCATTAAATTTTACAATTTGTGAAGAGACTTTCTGTTATGCTTTATTGGCAGAGGGTGCAAATATTACAGAAACTTGCAGTTGATTATGCTTCGAAACCATGAATAACTTTATTTCTATAAGGAGCAAATCTTTCAGCTTTATGCATAAAAATGGAAGCCTAGTATATTAGAATCTTGAGCGCACCCAAATATTTTTCCCACTTTTTTAAGAGAGAAAATATAAAAATTAGAGTGTGCAGTTACTTAATCCATTAAAATCTTCAATTTTTATACTCTTTACTTCTGAAATGCCGAAGTTTTTGTTCAATCAAGATATAAAACAGATACTCATGAGGAACAATAGCTGAACCTAGAGGAGGTAAACAAGCTACCCACCCACTTTTTGCCCAATTTTGAGATCATCCTTACTACAAACTATTGAACATGGACAATCAAAAAGATCAACAATACAAAAAGAGAATTCCTTACTTTTGGTTGTTCCAAAAAGCATCAACAAAGATTTTATTATATTTGATGGCAATTGGGAAAACAGTACAGCCAAGTTCAAATACACCCTATGAATCACCATGAATAAGTTAATAAAGCTGGAATCGTAAGAGCTTAAATGAAGAGTGAATTCTTGTTAGAGTTCGTGTCTTCTTGAACATCACGGTGTAATGGTTATTCACACAGGTTCCTTCAGGAAATATGAGTAGAGGATTATTATCAACCCCGTGAACATGATCCCTTAACCTGAAAATTTTGCAAATATAGTCATGATTAAAGAGAACCAAAGCAAGTATAGCTTGTCTAGTGGATAGGAATATACTTCTTTGCAACAATTTCACGATCTTTTGCCTCTAATCGATTGAACCAGATGGACCCTACACTCTCCAATATGGTCCTCTGCAATAAATCTAGATGAAAAGCAATCAACAAGTAACTACTCCATTATTTTTAAATCGATATCTCTAAAAACCTAACTTGCAATCTAACAATCAAATACATATTATTCATTCATTTCAAGTGACAAACACCAAATCACAAAAGATCACTTTCTCTATTCTCAATAAAGTACTCAAGTACACACGCTGAAATCCTATCAGCCATTATAGTACATGTCACTGGATTCATTTAAGAGAACAAAAGATAATGCTACATCAAACAAATTTCTCAGTTATCAGCCTCAAGGATTGAATGACAAAGCACAACTATTAATGGGAAGGAAACCGAATTTAGGTACAATGAGCAATATTTATTACTTTGAGATTTAGTCGGTTTCCCACCCAATTCTCTTTAACGTTTGTGCCATTTGATGTCAAGTTTTGGCATTCTGGCTTTTCTTAAAAAGCTCCAGAAAGGATGAATCCATACATATTTCTCCATTTTCATATCAGAAACTAACAAAGGAAAAAGAACATAAAATAAAGATACCCATTATATATAGATTAAATCACGAAGAGTTCTATTAAGTTTCACCATATAGACACACAAAGATCAACTAGGTCGTTGTGATTTGCTCATTTGAACTTCACCAAATACCTAACAATATTATTTTTCTATAGTCTAAGAATCAAAACAAAACTGGTATTGCTAAAACAAAAGAAAAGACATCAATAAGCAACAAATCACCTTCAACTATGAGATAATAGCCCACTTCACCACATAAGGAGATAATAGATGCATACATAAGATTAATACATAGTCTCCTCAAAGCATTCTTGAAACTTCAATCAATTTCCCTTAGAAATGCTTTTAAAGATAAATACATTGTCTGCGATGTTAAAGCACTTTTGAAATTTTGCATCAAACTCCATTTGATTTACTTGCAGTTGAGTTCTTAAAAAGAATCTTAGTATTCCAAATATCATTAATAATATCACATGCAGTGAAAAAATTTAATGAGAAATGCACATGCTCCATTTTATCCACAATATGCAACATCTTGCAAACAAAATTGAAGTAAAGCAAACTTGTGAATTTCAACATGCGAGATTATGTCTCTCTTAATGTAAATGATACCGACATCATGGTAGTAAAGAAAAAAAACAGCGACATTATAAGCATCCCACACTTTGTCACAAGATAGTCTCGATGGAAAACAATTAAGAATTAAACTCATGGGACTCTATAATCTGAATTGAATATAAGGAAAAAAATTGCATTGTGAATAACTAAGGGGCAAAGATTGATAATATTTAGATAGATGTAAGGCTAGAATGTGGCAATGTAGACAGGCATAAGACCGACATGTAGATAGCACCAGGGAAAGCCTGTAACACCCCATTCCCGCTGGACCCGAACCCGATACCGATGGTGATATCCAAATCCGTGCCCCTCGAGGGTGGCGT
>JAOQMS010000008.1:9242017-9254062 GCA_027563885.1 Erythroxylum longipes
GTAATCATTCCTTCCTCTTAACCAACCATCATAATTATAATGATAATATCCATTCCTATTCCTCACTATATTCATTCCCATTCCTATTACCATTCCCCCATACGAACCAACCGCCCCCTTAATTTTTATCTCCGTACATTAAAGAATTTCCTGACCTTGGTCAAATTATTCCTTTTCAGGCTTAGTCAAACTTTAGAATACTTGAATTGCATTTATTAACTCTGACGCTTAAATACTGAATTCGTCATTGTTCTTGGAATGTGGTTATATCTAAAGAAGATTATAGTATGCTTTGTTATGCTACTTGGAAAAATAGTTCTCTGTACTCTTTTTATTCGGTTGATGCTTTACCAAATTCTAGTGGAAATTGGCAAGTTTTCACTTGTCGAGATTTTGTTGACAATTTATTTTCCATCAGGGTAAGGCACTGGAAGATTACTACTGGAAACAAAAGAAATTTCTGGACTTTCAATTAGCAGGTGCGCCTGGAGAAACTTGGCAGGGCTTATTGGCTGCATTACGCCGCAAGCATATTACTGTATTAAACTGCTTGAGTTGTTTTTTCGTTGTTAACTGGTGACTGCTTTAGTCTAGTTCATATGTAGTAAATATGTAAGTGAGCAAAGTGTTAGTTTCCATGGCAATTTTGACATGTTTTGATGTTTTGAGTTATAGTTCTAGGTTAGATGCAAAATGAGTATGTATGTTGATGAGATAATTTTGGCGTGATATGATAGCAAAGAACTCCGGTAGATGTTTGTTCTTAAGATTAGAGCTAAAATTTTACACTTTGTTAAGTTAGCAAACCTGCACTTGCTACTGAAGATTTGCTGCAAATTTGCAAAGTTTGTTGGCTTAAGGATGCTTACATAGACGGATATAGAGAACAACTTCTTCTAGCGCCATTTCTTGATCGACAAGGATACGATTATTCATCTATCTAAAATCCAGATTTGAGGCTAGACAATGTTAAAGCTTCCCTTCAAACTTCATACTACTCTCATCCACTTTATTCAATGACAAGCCACTTAATCGCCCTCTAAAGCTACAAGAACAGCTTTTATACAAGAATAACAAAGTAAAAGACCCAAAATTTAACTACAATTTACAGCTCAACAACGTGTAAGTACAAATCTACTACTCACTCTTCATCCATATGTCCCTGAGAAGTTCATATCTAATCACACTCGGACTACCCTTTTCCTTTGATTTCCAGCTGAGCTTTGTGGAGCCAGGAGAAGGCAGAGAGTTTTCAAAGAAAATTGAAGTCAAAGGTGAATTCAGTTCATCAAGCTCATCATCACTGGTATATGATTTTCTGACAACTGAGGATCCACTTCTTCTCAATTGAGGTTGACCTCCAAACTCTCCAATAATAATAGCAACAGAAGCAGCTGAAGGTGGCAAGTACCTTGGCGGGGCTGCTGTGCATGGAATGGATATGATAGAATCCTCCCCAGATTCAGTTGTGTCCTACGCCAAAACAAAAACAAGAAGATTTGCTCAAATGATGCGCGAGAGCTCGGTTTCTGGGTCCAATATATAAAGGTCAGGTATGGCTATTTGTTTCAGGCTTACTTCAATGCAGAAACATCCCAAGGAGGCTTTGGTTATCATGTTAGTGACCTATTATCCGCTAAGCATTTGAAATTTCTAGAAGAGGCCATGCAGAATCTACCCCACGAGACCTCTCTGTTAGAGCAATCTATTATTACTTATATTGCATATAACTAGAAATTGAGATCCCTAAGTAGCCAATCTTGGAAGAGAAATTTTATGAGTTGATCTTATTAACCAACTTAACCAACCATCTAATTCACCATCTTTGGGAACAAAATCAAATCTCTAAACCGCACCAATCCCAAATGACGTGGCAAGGTTTGTCTATCAGTTGATGCACCCAATATACAGAAACATGTTAAAGGAGGTTTTATCTGACTCAAGTAATATGAGTTGGTATATAGTATGTGACTGACCACAGAGTTGAGGGCTTCAAGCACAACGTCTGGAATAGGATCAGGACAAAATTCATCCGTGACGAAAACATCAAGAACCTTCTTGATCAATTCAGTACCGAATTGTGGGCATACCTTCAAAAGACAACAAAGCTAGCCCTATAAGTGTTACTTGCAACAGATTTCATGTCAAATTATGATCAAATATGAGAGGCACTAATCAATCCAACAAACCTCCTTCCTAACGGAATTACTCAAGAGCATGTCTTTTGGAAGCATCATGAGATCACTCAAAGCATTAAGAAGATGAAAAGACTTGAAAGATGAGTCTTCTCTCTCATTGTCTTCATCTTTTTCCTCTTCAAGTAAGTCATCGTCATCCATACCAAATAAGTCAGTAAGCCATCTTGACCAGTTTCCAATCTGCTTTCGAAAAAGAGAAAGGGGAGAAAAAGTCTTTTGATTATTGAATTTTTTACATTAAGATTAGAGCATGGTTTGAAAACCTAAGATGAACTTTCACCATACACTAGCTTTCATGCTGGGTAAAATATTAAATGCAGAAAAGTTGTCTTAATAAGTAAGCATTCCTTACCGCAGTTTTCAGCTGTGCACCGGCCCCAAAACTCGATCTCCCAGCTGGAATGGGAAGAACCTTTGAATCACTAATGGGATCAGAAACTGGATCGGTTGGAATATCATCAGCTGATTCCCGGAGGATGGCATTGAACATTGCTATATCTAACCTAGCCACACATTGCTCCATTATCTACATAACAATTAAATGAAAAATGCAGCCATTAGGGTTCCATAATCACATACCACATGCAACTTGTCAATAAGTTGACCACAACCTACCAGTCTGGCTAGCACAGGCAAACAGCCACACTCATGCCCCGCAGCTCGAACAGGACAAAGTCTTTCACAGGCATCCTTGAAAGCTTTCTTCCAAAGGCCCTGTGAAAAATTTACTTGGTCTTCATCACATGAACTAGAAGTCCTTCCGAGATTCTTCTTTGAGCCAGCACCTAATAATATATTGATGGACCTTGTAGCCGCAGATTGCATGTGTGGTGTAAGCGTCTGTAAGAGAATATAGAACATAAATCACTCACCAAGTTAATTGCCCTCAAATTTAAGACAGCACATAGCGATTTATCATTTCAGTCGCAAAAAATTAGTGAGGTAGAAAACCTGCCACCAGACGGATTCAACAATTCGGGTGAAGATCCAAGCTTCAACTCTTTCTAGTGCTGATAGAAGTTTTCGTGGGTCCTCCCAGTCACCTATATATCCATAAGCTTCATTCTTGTTCTCCATTTGGCTGGCTGAAATCTTCCAATTTAAAGAAGTAGATTTATTATTCTTTCTTTCCGTAACAACGTTCTTATCCTTGTGTGGTGTTGTCGGAAGCCGTAGCACTTCATCACTGATTGCTTGACAAATTATTGTTCTCAAAACAACACAGTTTGATAACCAAAATGTCAACCTGTAGTTATAAGTTCAGTAACATTTAAGTCACCAACAAAATGTTAAGAACCCTTCTGGTAAATAACGATGATATGGATAAAAAGTAGAAGAAAAATTAGTGACTTAATCTGCAACCCTACAAGTACTTTTTTCAGTCCAAGCTACATGCTTTAGAGTGAAAATTAATTGCAAGGTTAAAGATATCAGTGAAAATGGTTGAAAATAAATGATTTTTAAATACCTAGGGACATCATTTCCACATGCTTTGGCGACTAGAACGAGTCCTGATACAGCACTTCTTGCAGCATTAGCTCGTCTGGTTTGGGAATATTCTTTATAAGTATGAAGATAAAGCCTGGAGAGACGCCTAGCTGGAGCATGTACCTTGCTCATGGAGCTTCCATGCTCAGCAACTACTGCGTAAAGAGCAGCCTCAATAGCAGCAGCTTCTCTTAGTTCCCCCTCAAGCATCTTTATTTTGTATTCCAGTTTCTGGATTCTGTTGTCCATATTGGTGGTTCTTGTATTCGTTTGATAAACCTTCGAATTTACTCGTTCGGTAACTTTAAATTTCCCCGCACTGTTGTCTATTTCTCCTGAGGCAGCAAATTCTGTCACTTCATTGAGCTGACTTTTGCTCACAAATTTGCTGCTCCTAACAGAATCTGATTGTGACCTAACAGATTTAAAAAGTTTTAATCTATCAGTTTTGGGAAGATTTTCCTTCATTCCAGTTTCTGTACTGGAAGAAAGAGAATCACTCATAGGTGAGCCATCACATCTTGTAGAAACTTGAGCCAAGGTATCGACTGGAGTTCTGGATTCATTCTCATGTGGTTGCTTTTCAATCATGTCCTGAGTGGAACTAATATTTATACTTTCCTGTGGAGTATCTTCCACAGAACATTTTCCAGCCCCCTGATATTTTCCACAATCTGCTTCATTAACTGGAAGATCGCTAGAATTTGTAAAACTGAGATTGCTTGCTGATGGATTTTCACACTCATCTGGAAAGTAACCTGTTACATTTTGCTTACTGTCCTGTTCAGTATCAACTTCAGCTATGCTTTTGATGCTAGGAGCTTTGTCATGAGCCTCCAGCACTATATCCAAATGCCTCTCACTTACTGTGCTTGTATTGGCCTCTTCCCTTTTACCTTCAGAAGTATAAGGTGATGAAGAATGGACACTTTGAGCTGCATCATTGTTTGGATTAACATAGAACAAGAGTCAGAGGAGGCCAACATAGAGCCATTACCATTTATTGTGACCCAAAAATCAGAACGTAAATGCAGAGGAAGAGCACATGAACCTTCATCAGAATTCTCTGGTGGTGAAATGTCATTTTGAACGGCAAGTTTTTGATCAACGTTGTGATCCTTGCTAACCATTCCTTTGCCCTCTGTTCCATTCTGATGCCAAGAAAAAGAAATTTATTAGGAATAATGATCTAATGACAGAGTCACAGAGGCTGTTTCCATTAACGATACCACAATTGAAATTATCAGCAGCCTGTCTTTAGTTGCATTTAATAATAGAGGTGAGCTGTCTCATAGCACTATTTTGCGGTACATGTAACTATTTATCCATCAACTCAGTCAGGTTCGTATGGACTGAAAAAATTAATAACGAGAGGAACGGCGGTAGCATAAGTTGATAGAAGCCAAAGCAACCATGAGAAACTGACATCAGATAAATAAAAGCACTGAAAAGAGATATTGAAAAGAAAAAGATAGCATGAAGAACATAGTTACCTCTCCATTTTGGGAGGCCAAACTTCCATTAGTCAAAGATGAGTGTGAGGAAACATCATCATCACTGAATGAGGAAACTTCAGCTTCCTCAGCATATTCTTCATTCATCAATGCTGAAACTGATTCTCCATTCTTGTCAAGTGAACTCACTTTTGCCAGACCATCCCTTGACGAAGAGCCAGAGCTACCCTTATCAATTAGCTGCACTTTAATGTATAACATCGGCTCAGATGTGTTCCTAAAGCTCCTCTTGCTGTTCATTGGAACACTAATGAACATAGGCTCTTTGATAACACCATAATCTGCCAAGTCAATTAAAGCAGTTGCCAATAATTGCATCTTATCCCTGCGGGGTTCACATAAGTTGAATTCCACACAATTTTTCTGGAAAGTATCACCATCCTTGCCTTTGGCAGACAAATCCCTTACCAAAATCACAGGTAATTTAAAGGATTCATTAAACTCAATTTTCCCTTCACCAACAATAGATCCAAGTGAAGGGACAACAGTGTTGGTAGATCCCGAACAACGACCACCACCTTCCCATTGAATCAGAACTGAGCGTAGAGATCTAAGTGATTGAGACGGCGGCCATGGCTTAATCTCTTGAATATGAATCAAATAATTCACTTGCAGTGATGCACTTTTCTTGCCCTTTGCACTGAGACCAAGAACCATTTTCCAATAAATACCTCCACTCTGCCAACGTAAACACCAGCCGTTATCTGCCTATCAACATGAAGCAAGAAGATCTCTGAATCCCTGAAATATTTTATATAAAAAAAAACACCATAAGCACGCAAACCAATACAAAATGTATAGATCACAAAATATGATCCATTATAAAATGCTAACAACAAATAAGGAAAACGAATCATTTCAATATATCAATAAAGAATTTTAATTTGATTGATAGAAAATAAGGTAAAAGGAGAGCATCACATAACCCAGAACTTCAACAAGTTCTCTCTAACATTTCCACAACTACCAGCAGAGTTTCTCCATCCAAAATTAGAGCACGCTTGATTTCAAGTCGGACAAGAATGATAATAAACGTTTGTCAAGAAATCAAGCAAGAGGAAAAGAGAAAACAGCAGATAATAAATGCTTTACACTACAAAAGCAACTAAGATCCGCTTAACAACAAAGAAACAGAAACTATCCGGTTCAGGACATAGCATTAAGTGCATACATAAATACTGCAAAGCTTAGAAAGCAGTCAACTTTGTAACTACAGTAAAGCAACAAACTTGGAGACTTATAGGCTTATATCTGGTTAAACAGAAGAGAAAAGAAGATCAAACATCAAATCTACGAAAACTGCGGCCTAAGTTAGCTCAAAAACCACATCTTGGATTAGCCCATCTTGAAAATCCAAGCAAATATAAATGCATGCAACAACTTTTACCTAGTGACTGAAAAGCATTGACATTCACACACTACCCACTGGATCCCCCCATTAAATCAACCAAAGAATAGACTTAAACCAGCTAAAGTTTCACTCTTTGAGCCGAAAATCGACAGGAGAAAGCAAAAACATCAAAATGCAAACGCAGCTAGAAGCATTCCACTCAACGAAAGAGCACACAGAGCAACAGAAAGAAGTAAAATTTGAGGATTAAATTCACCACATTTTCTTCTACCTGAAAAGCCAGTGCACAAGAAACGTCTCCTTTGCAGTATCTGAGAGTGTGTGTGAGGTGAGAGACAGCTGGAAGTAACTAAGAACGAAGAATGTCCGGTAATGAAAATAGTATATATAAGAGTAAATTATTGAACTAAAAGTTAGATGTGATGATGGAGAAGCGAATTTCCAAATTTGGTTGAATAATATGAAAAAAGCCTGTCCTTTAACAGATAAAAATAATTCACCTCTCTTTGATTTTTTTTTATAATTTGGTCCTCATTGTTGTGGAGAGAAGTGCCATGCCAGACTGAACGAAGCTCAAGATTAGTGAAATCAGTGGTAATATCACGCGCTTCGATGGAGCGCTTAGGACACGCTTCAATCAGTGCATTGACTGGTCTGTCTGATCGTTTGTGTAACAAAGGAATCTTTTATTTAGGATAAACTCACGAACAGTGGTCGCGCGTGGGGGCATTCACCAATAGGGTGTCGCTTTCTAGCTTGGTTGGCTTAGATTCGGCCGACAAGGCTTTGTTATGTCACTAAGCTGCCGTTAAAAATAATCTAAATAAACTAAAATAATTTTTTATTAAATTTTAATTTTTTAAATAAAAATATCCTTCTTTTATGACTTTACAAATTTTTTAATTTTATTTATTATTTAATAAATTTTACGATTTAATACTAATGGATTCTTTTAAACTTTAAATTTTTTTAATGCTGATTTAATTTTTAATATAATTTTGAAAATATTAATAAATACAAATTCCTCTAAAAATAATTTAAAACTATGATTTAAAAATGATCAAATCGATAAGAGAAAACATTTTTTTCTAAGTTATGCTCCTTATTTCTTCATGAAATGTCAAAATGTTATTTTAATAAGTGGAGTTTTTTTAAAGTTATGACTACCTTAACTGCCTTTGGCCACTACCAACATCCAAAAATATATGGTGGGTTACACACACACACACACTTGACGTTTGTTCCTCCTGATTTGGTGAAGTTAAAGAATGAAGGTAATCTTTACAGAAAGGTTGAGACGTAGCCATCCAGATAGATGCATCTGCAGAAACTGAGTCTCTCAACATCTTTCTGTTTCTGTGGGATTTGACTTCTCTCCTTCCTTCCTTCCTTCCTTCCTACCTTTCCTTCCTTCCCTTGTTTCTTAAGCATTGTGACAGATCCCTCAACCAACTGATTAGTAAAATTTTCAAGAACCTGCATTTCTAGAAGCCTAGAAAAAAATTAAATATTATATTTTAACTCAAAAGTCCTTTTTACGTATTTTTTATTGAATTTCACTTATAAATTTATTGAATAGCAATCTAGGATAATTATGTAGTTCATGCTGTAAATGTTGATGTTGACACTTCTGTAAGTTACTTTGAATATTCCCTTATAATTCAAGAGTTCATGCAGTTATTGTTTAACTACTCGGCAGTATCACGAGGTTCAATTTCATCACCATGTACACGGTTATGTTCCAGTCATTCAAATGCAACCTGAAACAATGCTTTTGCACATGCAACTAACTAGAAGTTACACCGATTGAATAAGACAACGGATCAACTGAAACAAGTGTCATTAACTTATGTTGATGAAAGGAAAAGGATAATGTCTGAATCCGCCAAGCTTGTAATGTAATATTGTGGCATTTCTTAAAAAGTTAATTTACATAGAACAAATGACATCTCCTAAAAGAGATAATGTTTTCACTGTGTTTTATCAAATTGATGAACCTCTTTCGTCACTGTTCTTAACTCCAGCTCTCTTCAGTACATCGCCATCACACCCCTTCCGCCTTCAATGTCGTCATTCTCCTTTATCTCTCTCTCTCTCCCCCTCCGTTGCTTCTATCTTGTGGAATGAGTTTGGGAGCAATATAAAGGAGGAAATATTATCAATGCCGTTGATCCACGACAAAACTAAAATGTTATGAGAAAGATATAGTAAGGTTATTTCTTCTTTTCTTTCTTTCTTTTTTTTGAAGAATATAGTAAGGCTACTTTAATTTTAGTTGGACTTATTTGTGCACATCCAGGTTATCGTGAATGTTCTTGAATTGGAGAAGCTCTTGTCATACTCAAAGATAAAGTTGAGCTTCCATGTTTTTTAATTGAAAATCCCCTAGTTGAGGACAGTGATGGAGGAGATTAATCAATTTGATAATTTAGGGTAGTTACAGTTTTTGGGGTTTAAAAGAGTTTGATTGGGGTAAAATTATATAATTTAGATTAATTCAGGTTTTATTAGATTTTTTAAAAATTAAAAAAATAAGAAAAATACAACTAAAATTAATTTAAGTTTTATAAGATAAGTGGATCTTAGTTTAATACGTAGTGTACATGTAATTTCAAAAAAAAGAAAATAGTGTACACGTATCATAATGGGATCTATTTGTCTAATAAAAATGATTACTTTATGTATTGTAAGCATTGATGTGGCATATCACTGATAAATTTTCATCCAATCACAATTTAATATCAATATTTTGCAGTAAAAGAGTAAGAATCCACAAAGACTAGAGAAAAATGCTAGGTTTTTTTTACCCATGACAATAGTTACAAAGGTATAATACTCCAACTCTTTTTGTGTTGAAAATCTTTGCTCAAATGAGCAATTTATAGGTATTTAAAACATGCCGGGCAAAAATACAAGAAAGTAAATACAAGGTCACTTAATTAATGGTTGACATCTTTAACTACTTAGGTACTAATTTAATAGGTTATTGGTGGATACAATTGTGATCGTTGACTATGTAAGTCTTTGGGATCGTGTGTATCTATGATGTAGAGTTTTTTAGGAACACAATCGCCACACATAACTGTACAAGTGACTAAAAGTGGTATAAAATCTTATCCCCTTGAGATTGGAGGAAAAGTTTGAAAGATTGAAGTTGCATAAGATAGAAACATTCGAGAAGAGTTTTTGAGTCCAAATAGCATTATTCAACTATAGTTTTATTGAATTTTGATTTCTACGATTAGTTGAGGGTAGTACAGATCTGTGTATATATATATATATATATATGGATTAATTTATACTCAATCCTAAAAGTTTCGAGGGAGAGCTAAAAGAGACTTTAGCTATGGTTGTTTTTTAAGGTGTATTGGAATAAGATAGCTCAAAACCTATAACACTTGTATCTTGATATTTGATTTAGTAGATTTATTGTTAGTTTATCTTGTGATTTCTACCTCTATATTGGAGGGTTTTTCGTGTTAAATCATATGTGCAATTTATCTTTTAGTCATCTTTATTGTTTAAGTAGTTTGTTATTAGTTGAGTGATCATACTGATCTTGAAGGTGTCATTACTTGAAGTCTAACAATTGGTATCAGAACCTTAAGTGTAAAGAGCGACAGTAGCTCTATAATGAAGTTGACATCGACTAACTACTCAATATGAAAACCTATGATGGAAGATCTCATGGATTATAAGGATCTCTATGATCTAATCAATGTGGATAAAAGTATAAAAGACAATGTCCCATTTAAGTCAAAAAGGATGACAAATAAAGACTATGAAAAAGTGAAGCAAAAAACCTTGGTAACTATTAGGTAGTAGATTGATATTACCATATTTAACCACGTATCTTAAGAGACAGATTCTTTCGACTTGTGGAAGAAATTGGAGGGTTGTTATGAAAGGAAGATTGCTTAAAATAAAGGCTTCTTGATTAAAAAGCTTGTGAACCTAAGATTAAAGGCCAGGAAATTAGTGTTTGATCATCTCATCAATTTTTAAGTATCATCAACAAGTTGACCACCATTAAGATCATCCTTAATGATCAGCTACAAATTTTATTCCTGTTTAAGTTCCACAGATAGTTGGAAAATTTTGGATGTAACTATCAGCAACTCTACTTTAAAGGCTGATTCGTTCTTTGGATGTGATTAAAGAGAGCAGTAGAGAGATTGGGAAGAAGGAGATTAATGTCAATAATATACAAGCTCTTATGGTAGAAATTGAGCAAAAAACAAAAGTAGAGGCTGCAAATGGCATGACAAGTCTAATAATATATTCAAGTCCAAATACGGTAAGAAGACCATAACGTATCACTACTGTACCAAATATAGTCATATAAAGGCATTCTACTACAAGAGAAAGAGAGACTAGAAGAAGCAAGATAACAAAAAAAGATGAAGATTACAATAACACTACAATAACAACCTCAAGTATAGATGATGAGTTGTCATTGATTCGTGTGACCAGTGAATGTCTCTACATTACTCACTCAGATTTTGAATGGCTTGTTAATAAATAGGCTTCATACATTGTGTTCCAAAGAGGGAATACATCACCAGTTATAGGATTGGTAATTTTAAAAGTGTCTAGATAGAAAATCAGAGCTTTAGTAGAGTCATCAGTATGGGTGACATCTGAGTCTCGATGTTAAATGCATGTTAACTTTAAAAGGAGTTTGATGTATTCTTTACTTACGCCTTAATTTGTTGTTTGCAAATGTGCTTGAATAAGAATGATATTGGCATACATTTGATGATGGAAAGTGGAAAATGTCTAAAGGAGCATTAACAATTACTCTTGGTGGATTGTGCCGTACCCTATACAAGGCACACTTAAATGTATGTGCCGGAGAACTACATGTAGTTAAAAGGAACAATTATCTAGATTTATGGCACTGAAGATTGGGGCATATTAGTAAGAAAGGATAAAGTGTCTAGATGTCAAATCACTCATCCTACGAAGACTAATGTTTCCCTCAACCCCTACGATCATTGCATGTTTTGAAAGCAACAAGTTTTGTTTCATAAAAGGTTTACTAGAAGGAAGACAAAGTTGGAGTTAGTATACTCTAACATATGTGGTTTCATAGAGGTGGAGCCCTTAAATAGTAACAAGTACTTTGTTACGTTTATAAATGTTCCTACTCGTAAAACTTGGGTCTTTATACTGAAAACAAAAAAGACCTTTATGTTGCGTATGGTTACTGTGATCCATAGGTTGAGATGGAACGAAACAAAAATTTGGAGATATAGCAGAACAAAAATTGGAGACAGTGAGGTGTTTGGTTGTGATCGACAGAACAGATAAAACGGACAGAAATGTGTTTGGTTGCAGTTGACAGAACAGAAAAATAGTGTCAATGACCAAAGTACCCCTGCAGTATAATATAATTGAAAATATGTAATTCATTAATTATTTTAAAACGAATAATTTGTATTAGTATTTTTTAATTGTATCTATAAATAAGGAATAAAAAATGAGGAACCTA
>JAOQMS010000008.1:9254162-9285253 GCA_027563885.1 Erythroxylum longipes
ACCATTGTGTTCCGGTGTATGCGGTGGAGAAGTATAGTGAGTGATGCCGGATGTGGACAAAAGTGAGGTTAGGGCGATCTATTCGCTGCCATTGTCAGTGTATAAAATTTTGATGGGGAGATTAAAGAACCGTTCGACCAATGGTTTGAAGCGGGGGAAAATTTCTTGAACATGTGATTTTCGTACTAGGGGGTAAAACCAAACATAGTGAGTGTAGTGATCCACAAAAATGACATAATAGTTGAAACCATCATAAGATTGGACTGGTGAGGTCCAGGCATCAGAGTAAATGATCTCGAGAGGACGAGTGGACACTAAAGTAGATTTATTAAATGGGAGTTTGTGTCTCTTGGAGCAATGACATGCATTACACGCATGCTTATTTAAAGTGCTTAACATTGGAAGATTAAAATGAGATACTACATGCTGAGAGATAGGTAGCGAGGGATGACCCAACTGACAGTGCCACTCGGACATGGATGCACGCTGACTGGAAAATGCAATGATGGGAGACTCGGCTTTTGGGGCAGAAGGCAGGGAATGCCACTCATACACACCATTTTTAGTTGGCCCTGTCATTATTGGTGTTCCCTTGTGGAGGTCCTTCACAATAAAACTAGAGGGCATAAATTCGATAGATAAATTATTGGAAGCACAGAGTTTAGACACAGAAATTAAATTCTTATGCATAGTGGGAACACACAAGACATGATCAAGTTTTAATGGGCGGGAAGATGAGGAAAGAGATGTGAAACCAGAGTGAGTTATAGGAAGACCCGAGCCATCACCAATGAGGACATCTTCATGTTCCGAAATAGGGGAGTACAGAGACAGATTTTGAAGATCATTGGACACGTGGTGAGAGGCACCACTGTCAAGTAACCAAGATGGAGCTACGGTGGGGCCAGCCTGCACAGTATTTGCCTGCGGATTCCAGGTATGAAACTGAGGTGGAGCAACTGTGCGAGGAGTAGTATAGGAGATCCCAGCCTGGTGCATTGGGCTGCATTCTGAAACGCCCAGGAAAAGAGTGGACACTATTTGACACGGTGACCCTGAGTGCCACAGCCTTGGCAGTGGCCAAGGTAGGGTTTCAGCATCCGAGTGCCAGGCCGAGGCGTCGAGACTGCAGGCCACGAGGGTGGAGGAGCAGGTGATCTGGGATGCCAGTTTTTACTACGTGAAGGACCAACAGCAGGGTTTGAAGTGGCTGGAAGTGACAAAGCAGGTACTGCAATGGTTTGACGCAACAGAAGTTCATGATTGATTAAATTTTCATGAAGTTCATCGAAGGAAATCGGAGAATCCCTGGCATTGACTGCATCTACTATCGATCTGTATGAGTCATTCAAACCATCAAGGATCTTTTCTATGAGATCTTCTTCTTCAATAGGTTTTCCCAAAATGGTGAGTTCGTCTGCATGTCCCCAGACGAACTGCATAAATTCAGTCACTGAGCGATCTCCTTGGAAAGGGGCATTTGTGTTGTTCTTTAATCTGTTTGATGTGCCCTCGCGATGGTCTAACGTAGGTGTGTGCCAGAATGTCCCACGCTTCGCGAGCAAATGTGGCACGATTTAGCAGTGACGCTACTGCTGGTGTGAGGGATCCCATGAGCGCAGAAAATATCAACTGGTCCTGTCGAAACCAGGAATCATAAGCAGGATTGGTCACTGGTTTGTCGTCAATGATGACAGTAGAGGGAGGAGGAACCAGTGAGCCATCAACATGCTTTATGAGATTGTAGCCATTCAACGTGGCTTGAAACTGTAATTTCCAGACAAGGTAATTGGTGGCAGTGAGTTTGATTTGAGATTGAGCGTTGGCGTTGATCACGATGATAGGGTGATCGGGCTCAGTAGGGTTGGGTAAGGTGTTCGTCGCCATGGCAGTAGAAGAGGTGGAGGGAGTAGCCATGCGTGATCGGCGTCAGAGAAGATGAAAAAAAAGGAAAGGATTAGGGGTGATCGGTAGCTCTGATATACCATAAAGATATTAAGAGGATCGATGTGTTTTCGTTCATTAGAATATTGTATAAATACATGTGTACAGACGTGTATCAAGGCTACAGATAAGGGAACGTTCCTACAATCATGGAGTACAGAATATTTACAGATATACATGCATTATTTGCATTTTATCGCTATAGCATATTAAACGACTATTTCATCACAATAACCTAAGCTGTTGTATGAGGTCGACTCAATTGATTTTTTATATATTCTCTAACACACCCCCTCAAGTGAAAGCCCTTTGGGCTTGAAACTTGTACAGGCCTACTTTTACCTTGTGCTTAATTTTATAGGTGGGTGGTAGAATTCGAACTCATGACCACTTACTCATAAAGGCTCTGAGACCATATTAAACAATCATTTCATCACAATAGCTTAAGCTGTTGTGTGAAGCCGACTCAATTGGTTTTTTATATATTCTCTAACATTATACAGGAAGTTAAAAGTCCTGAAGGGTTTTTGCTTATTACCACGCAAAAGGTTGCAGATATCCCGTCAAGCTAATATACAGGGATATGCTTGCTACATAAGAAACGACAATAAGATTCACATGAAACTTTGATTACATATCTACTCAAGTATACATCTCCAGTTGTCTCGAAAACCATGCTAGCCATTTCTCTTGTCATTTATGCTCAACGAATCAGAGAGTCACATATTTGTTTAATATCAAGCTAGCTGTCGAGTTGCAGGCCCTAACAGTTTCAGTTTTGTTGTTTTATTTATTGTACAGTTTCCAGGATTCGGCTGAAGAGCATTTTCCTTCTCTAAGCAACTATCAGTCTTTTGGTCTAAAAGTACAGCAAATTGTAAGGGTCGAACAAATTTCTTCGATTTCTCAAAGTTTTTGTTTCATGCAGTCAGTCGTATTAGCTGAAAGCGGCTGAAGCAGTTTAGGGTCAAGTAATTCCAAGATTATTGCTATCTTGGAAAAAAACATAGGTTGGTATTGGAAAGCAGGCAAAAACATTTATCTTTATCTATGTTGTGTGGTGAATTTGGCACATATATATATATATGCATATTTATTGAAAGTTTGCTAAAAATAAACTAACAAGATTTATATGTAAGTTTCCTCAAGTAGGATATAATGTAGCTGATTGCAGACAATATACTTAGTTTCGCTTTTTAATTTTTGTTATCGCTAATTAACGTTTCAGCGGTTGAGCATAGCTTGTTTGTTGTGTATGGTACAATATCTAGCTTCTTGGAAGTTGGAACGGATCCAATCCTAGCCTTTCTGTTACACCAAATTAACAGAAGTATTCTTGCCTACCCTCGTAGTTAAGCAAATTGGTATAGCCTGAGAAGTTTCTATACCGCCGACCCTATGACACTGTTTAACATGTATCTTCTAACAAGTAGAGATGCAATCTTGAAACAAAGAATTTGAATTCAATGCAAGAAATATGTTATCCAGAAAATTGTGCTTAGATTGCTGCAAGACAACAAGCTATCAGAGGAAAACATTTTTAAAGAAACTAATTGAAATAGCTTTAGTTCCATTATTACCCTATCTAAAAGTGATAAGAAGCAAAACATGATTTCTAAAATAGATCATAGATGGAATGTTACAAAATATTTTTTAACGAAAATTTCTATTTTATTACACGTTATATTTTTAATACTAAATAATACATTGATTATCATAAAGCAATTATTTACTAAATTTTAATGGTTGCAACAATAAAAATCATTTATGTCCTTACATATCCTACTGCTTAAATTAATTTTCAATATAAGTTATTAACAATCATAATCTAAAATATTTTTCCATATTAATTAAATTTCATAAAATCTCGATAACTTTGATAATAAGAGTTATATGTACAGCAGACCATGATATCACCATTGAAAGATTCCAGTAACGTTTGGAAACTCTTTATAGGAGGAACGAACTCCAGGGAGTAGAGAGGGTCGAATTATGAACTTGCTTATTCTAATCATTTACAAATCCTTTGCGTCTCCTTCTTCGCTAGTGGTGGAATAATACAGCGTATCAAAACACTTTTGACGATAAAAGCCATACGTTTGTCGTATTTCCAAAAATTGTTTTTCTTATATTTGCTAATCATAAACTTTAAAAGGCCATCTTCCTATTTAAATTTCTATAACAATGAACTACAGACTTGTTGAAGCTGTTGAAAATGGGGCGGAGCTTAGTTTTTTTTTTTTAAAGCCTGATTTACATCTGGTCTAATATTTGCGCACAAGTGGGTTCTCCACATAAGATCATCCTGTTGGGTTTGGGTTCCTCCTATATGGTAAAACCCATAAATTTATTAAAATCTATTTTCTTTTTAACCCATTAGGGTTAAGTTTTGTATTTGTTATGAAAACCAAAAAAATTTTAGTAGCTGCAAAAGGAGAGAGAGAAGAAAAAGAGAGAGAAAAGAGAGAGATTTTATTCTTCCTTCATCCTTCACAAAAGGAGAGATTTTTCCACCCGACCTGTTTTACATTTCCAACAACTGGGAAGTCGTTCACCGTTAGATCGGTCTCATTTTTTGTTTACAGTTTCTAGACATATTGTTCTCCATTCTGAACGGTGGAGATTTGGTTTCAAGGTTTGAAGGTTGAGTTTTTGGATCCAAAACTGGACTGGTCTCAAGGTATTTCTAGAACTGACGAGTTTCACCATATTCTGATTTTGGTCTATCATTCTTTGTCTGATCGGGCTGAATTTTGGTGAGCATGTTCCTTACTCATTGTTCTTTGTTTTGAACGGTGAAGATTGGATTTAGACGGCTGAAACTTTTTCAGAATTTGTTAGAACAAAAGTCTTTATTATGATTGCTCTCTTAGTGTAGTTCTCCACTTTAATTTGTGACTATATGAGATTGAGCCTTTGATTTCTGGATGTTGTGGCTATTGATTTCTGTAAGACAGTATTTGTAATAGTGGATTTCATTTTCTTGGACTAAGAGAGGTCGCGTGATTTTTATCCTTCATACCGAAGGAGTTTTTACCACGTTAAATAATTATTGTGTTTTGTTATTGGTTTTTGATTTGTGCATTATTGAGGCAGCTTATGATCATTTAGTTTGCTGCCAATATTTGCTCGTTATTACTCCTAATAGATTCGTTCAAGTGGAGAAAGATTTATTGATTGATCGTTGTGTGTGTTATACCCGCTTCCTTCCTGACACATTCAGGGCCATATGCGGAAGGTTTTGTACCATTTCATCTTCTCGTAGATTTAGCCAGAAATGTTGACCACAAAGCATAACCCAAAAAGCAAAATAAAAGATTTATCTATGAGAAAAATTGTCAAAATCTCGTAGAACGTACGCGTAAAAAGGATATATGTTTGTGATCACGAAATTTGCTTTGTCACGGAAAAGTCAATACGTACATAACCCATTATTCTGGGAATTAAAGTCTTTCGTTACTTAAGTTTTCATTTTTCTGTCTACATATTATTCAAGTTTTCATTGCCATCAAACTTGCTGTATTCACTGATATGGCACGCAATGACTTGTGATAGCAACAAGCGATGCACTGTATTACATTCATTACTGGTTCCTTTAAAATCAATGACTTCTGATACCGAACTTGTAGGTTGCCCAACTGTCATGAAAATATGACAAAACAAACACACACATGCGGCGGATGAATTGTGTGGGACTTAAAAAAATTTTGCAAGTTACTTTCAATTTAAAAAGAAATGACAGGAGCTTATCTATAATTAAAACAGTATGAGCCTGTTGTACAATAAGATCCTATTTAAACGGAAGGAACCTGTTAAATGATGAAAAGCTTGTTAAACGACAGGAGCCTGCTAAACAAAAAGTTCTGTTAAAAACAATTTAAAACAAAAGACGCCTGCTAAAACTGAAAAGAACCTCTTGTAAATTGAAAACATAAGGAGCTTGTTATAAAATGAGAGAGCCTCTTGCTAAAAAAAACACACACATAAAATAATGCAGAAATTTAAATGTTTAAGAGAGAGAGAAGAAAGACGCAATCGATTTACACTGATTCGGTTTACAACCCAAGCCTACATTCAGTCCCCAAGTATCTAACTTGAGTATTTCACTATAAGAATTCGAGTATTAAATTTGACAAGCCTCTCCAAACTCATAAATGCATATTTTTCAAGGTTTTCCAACCTTCCACGCTCGAAATGTATAACAATCTTCTAAAAGTTTACAGAAAAATAAAATGTAAGATAAAAATAATTTCTCTCTTGATAGAATGATTTCATTTTCTAAGGCACAATAAGAATGATGTGACTCTCAAGAATATAAATGTTGATTAAATGTTTCAAAAGTCTGTGTATGCTCATTGCTTCATAAGTGCTGTTGCTTTTCTTTAAATAGTAATTTCTTCAACTAGTCGTTACTTCATCTTAATTCTGAGTTGACTTTAGATTTTTTAGAACAAAAATTTTTGAAGCTAATTGTTCAAAAAGGTAAGATCCTCTTGGATGTTAATAAGAAAAGTTTATTAAGAAGGTTCCTACAAGAAAGAAAGTAATTTTTCTATGATTTTATTTCCTTTTAAAGAAGAATATCATTATCTATAAAAGGAAATAAATCCAATTTAAATTTTGAAATATTATATAGTTATCATCAAAATCGTTAAATATAAACCTTGGGCTAACAATCTCTCTTTTTTAATGATGACAAGTAATAATAGATATACATTTCAAAATTCAAAGAGATAATAAATAATTTTGAAAGATATCTATGATTTTTATATGTTCAGACATAATTAGAAGAAATCTGACTCTTAAGAAAGAAACATATCGTTTATATATCACATATTTTTACAAGTTCAACAGCAGAATCTATCACATATATAATCTAGGCAACATTAGCATTGAGAAATATGCATTGAGAAATATATCATCATATATTTAGAAATATGCAAAAATATGTCGACATAAACTCTCCATTTTGTCATTATCAAAAATAATAGAGAATAGGAAGGAAGTGAAATAAAATAGAATGAAATATGATGAGAAAAAAAATCAATTGATATAGTCAGTGAAGAGTTTTCCTAAGGAAAATTTGCAAATCCAGGACTTGGTTTTGGAGGCTGTCAATTTGTTCATGCATTTGATCCTGATTAGAGCGAATGTCCCTCAGTTATTGCAAGATCAAGTCATTCGTGTTTTGGAGTAGACAAGAGGCTGATTTTTGTAGGGTTGGACTCAAAATACCTGCAGCTCATTCTGACTTCTTTTCAACCCACATGTTGTCTTTCATTTTGTAACCAAATTGGTAAGGAATGGAAGAATGAAACTTTTCTAGTTCATACCAATTCAAGTTATCAAACAACACTCCAAAATATGGGGAAAAAAATCTTAGTCACATTCTATAAGGTAGACCACTAGTTGTGTTCTTGTGACTTCCTTTGTCTACCATGAACTTTAGGATCATTGTCGAGAGATTCATCTTATTGCCCTTTAACAAATTGTAAACTACATATGTATTTAGGAGACTACACCTCTCGACTAAACTACTCCTTGGAAAAATGGAGGTAGCTGAAATGGATGCAAGGAATCTTGGCAAAAGGTTCAAATGTCTACACCAGGGTCTCCCTTCATGGACATTTTCAGTATTCATACAAATGAAGTTCACTACTTCTCCCAGATCAATGTCAACAATATCCCATTTATGACAAGAAAGGTTTGTCCTACCTTTAGGAATTACACTCAGAATATTTCCTAAGATTTCCTCTATAACTATAATCTTACAATCACGTACCTAAGAGATGACTACCAACTTCCTATCAATTTCTTCCCTTCTCATATATGTGTAAAAACATTTGACCAGTTGATCACACACAGTTTCGTCTAAGCTTAAGAAATTCTCCTAACTACCAGCAAAAAAATAGGGAGTGATGAGAATACCTATATCATCGAATAGATGGGGAGGCAAGATGTGTCTACCTACCACCTTTCTCTTCTTATAACACATCTTATATCTTGCTTTAACCTCCATTGACTGGAATAACTTCTCTAGTACTGAAACATCTCCCTTATAAAGAATGGTTAGTTTCTTCGATTTTGTTCTTTTGGCCTTAGAAGTTTTGCACGCTCCCATATGTCATTTTTTATAATGGAATTAATCTCCTTATCCATAGTATTTCTCTGTTTCTTGTTTTGGGTCGCTTCTTTAAAATAAGATTTATTCACAATCAACAAAGAGATAAAATAAAGTCAAATTATTTTGATGGTCTTTTACCCGAATTATGTCTTGTATATCTCTTCCCTTTTGTGTCCTTCTTTCCTTTAAGAATGACTGTAGAGAATCAATGCAAGATAATGTCCTCGATAATGTCAAAGGTGTAATGGACTCTCGTATTTTTTTTCACTTAGTGTTTTTCTTCCTTGTCTTCAACCATGAGAGGAAGCAAGTTATAAATGTCCTTTTGGACATCCTTATTTCCATATACCTTCTTCATTAAACTTTATGTCTCTATTAGTAACTACTTCGCCATTACTTAGATTGTAAAGTTTGTACCATTTTGAGCTTTGATATAGTTAAGAAACATAAATTTCTCACTTTTATCATCGATTTTCAATCTCCTTTCATTAGGTATATGAATATAAGCTATGATCCTAAATACCTTCAGGTGTGTAATGTCATGATTATATCAAATTCATGCCTCTTGTGGTGTTCTTCCTTATACATTACTTACTGGTGAGCAATTGAACAAGTGGTCCATACATTCTACGTATTTAGTGTAAAACTCCTTAGCATCTTTTTGTTTTTTCAACATGCTTTAAACCATTTTAAGAATGATTCTATTCTTCCTCTCTATTACTCTATTTTATTTGCAAGATCTTATAATTATTAAAGGATGATGAATTTGTACTCTTCGTAAATTTTGTTGAACTCTCTTAATGTGAATTTTCCTCCTCTATTAGATCTCAAACCTTTGATCTTATGTCCACTTTCTTTCTTAACAAGTTCCTTGAACCTTTGAAAAAATCAAATGCCTATGATTTCTGCTTCAAGAAATATACCCATGTCTTTTTTTAAAATTCATCAATAAAGAAAAGGAAGTATTCATTCTTGCCAAAGGAGCAAGGTGAAATTAGACCACATATATTGATGTGTATAAATTGTAATAGCCGCTTAGCCCTTATTGTGGCCTCTTTTAGAAAACTTTTTTTTGAATGCTTTCCAAATAACATCCCTCATATAATTTATCTAGATAAGTGATGGGAGGTAATCTTTTCACCATTCTTTCTCATTTAAAAACTTTAATCCTCCAAATTTTATATGCCCAAATCTTAGGTGTCAAAGCCAAAAAGGGTTTTTAATACAAGCTTAAAGGCATTTTGCTACATCATTTGAGATGTTAATTAAGAACATTCTACTTCTTACCATTCGCACTTTGACTATCAAATTATTTCTTTGATCTCTTATTAAAGGACTATGATCTTTACAGTGAATATTATTTCATTTCTCTAATAAAAGGTGAAAACTTATTATATTATTTTTCATATTTGGAATATAATATACATTAGAAATAAACACATTCCTTCCATCTTTCAAATGGATTAAGATGTTACATTTTCCTTTAATCAATATTTTAGATGCATCTCCAAATATAGCATTGCTATTTATGAACTCATTAAGTTCCATAAACATGTCCAAATGGTTGCTAGTGTCAGTATCTAAGTACCATGTACTAACTATCCCTTCCTTTCCTTTATAATCCAATAATAGAACGAAGTCTTCTTAATTCTCCTCTTCAATATAATGAGCTTTCTCTTTAATATTATTAGGAGTAATTTGAAGCAAAGTGGCTTAGTTTGTGACAATTAAAACATTTAACTTAAAATTTTCCATAACTTTGACCTCTATCATATTTTGGTTTGCTTCCTCTTCCATGCCCTCTTGTAAACATATTACTTTATCCTTTTCCTTTATTTTTAGATAGTTTGAAGCATCCTCTTATTTGGCTTGTACATCCTCCACCACGAGCTCTTGCTCTTTGGCCTCTTTAGGTGCTAAAGTTTCTTTTCTTCTTGATAAGATCTTATCTTGACATAATATTTGATATTATCCCTTTTGTTTTGAATTTATTTTGGTGCTTAAATATTAAAATTAATGTTTTTTTTAGGAGATGAAAAGTGAAGGTTGCATCAAATTGAGACTCTATTGATGATATTAACAAATCTTGGATAAAGTGAAGGGATTACTACAATGGATAAGGCTGATCACTTGAAGAGTTGGAGTTTAATTAGGAAACTTCTTCTTATCACTGTCATATAGGAGTTTGAATTTGAATTTGTTTTAAATAGACATCTTTACAAGTTAGAATTAGAATAGGATTAGATCCAAAAACCTTATGAAAGGGACATTCCTCACAACAGAAGAAGGTTCTCTCTCTCTTTTTACGGCTTTTGCAATTCTTTATCTTTCTTCTATTGTTGTTATTGGAGCAAAAGTCATGTGTGGCTAAACTCAGTCTTTTTTATTCAAGGGGATTCCATATTCTAGTTATAACTTTGTGAGGTTTTGTGTTCCAAACTTTTATTCACGTTTTAAATCAAGTATTTCTTGTTTTGAGTTCTCATATTTCATGAATAATTACTATTGACTAATCTGAAAATTTAATTTAATATTGATCATTATATCTCTATTCAAGAATTCAATGGTCCATAATTGTCATGAAAGGTTGGTATAAGTAGCAAATAGGTTATTTATGAATTTCCATATTTAACTTATGATAAACAAGAAAACTAAGTTGAATAATTGCATCTATCTCGACTATTTAATTTAGGGTTAGTCTTTTTCACTAAGCTTATTGCTATCATCTATTTGATATGAATGCTATAAAAACCAGTTAATTGATGATAAGTTTTGGTTTGGATTCTAGGTTTGAACCAATTAATTTAGAAAATTTTGAGACTTATTACGACTATCCTAATATATTTCGAACTAACTACTTAAATTGTGAAAATATTCTTTTTAAACTAATGATCAATATTACAATTAGATGAGATCTTTCCCTTGAATCAGAGTTTGGTATTCTTGACTTTCTCATTTTTATATTCAGTTGATTTAATTTAATTCCTTATTAATTTTAGTTAATCACTTACTTAATCAAACACCTGATTTAATTTTATTACTAGTGTCTAATTCTCCTAGTTCTACGATTACTATAAGAAGTGTAAAGAATAAGAATTATTTTAGAGGCTTAGATAACCCAACCACTTCTCACTCAAAGTGAGTTTGGTTTTAAGAACATGCTCCAAAACCTTTTACTTCCTCTTTTAAATTTCTTTATATGTTTCAAGTGAGCCTTTAAGTTGTTCGATGGTCATAGCCTTTTCTTCAATGGTTAGTACAATATGCCCAAATTTTGGAAGTAAAAAATGAATAATGTTCTCCATCATTCTTGTGTTAGTGATTGTTCCCCCATTGTTTCTCATTTAATTGGCTATGGACATAACTATTCAGAAAATTCACTTACAATTTCATTCTCTTTTACATTTAAAGCTTCAAATAACTCCTTAAAGATTATAAGCGTACCTTCTTTACTTTATTCTCTCCTTTGTATAATACTTGGAGCCTCTCCCATACTTCTTTATAGGTGTTGTAGGTTGAGATCAACTCAAAAACCCCATCATCCATAGCTCGAAAGATTAAGAAGAGAGCTTTCTTATCTCTCTTCCTTGAATCCTTTAAGGCATTACTTTGAGGTAGAGACAAAGTGGCCTCATCCTTCAATTCAATGTAGTCATTCTATATAATCTCTTAAAGATCATATACTTTAAAACAAAGCCTTCATTTTAATTCTCTAATTTTTATAGCCTCTTTTAGAGCACTTTGGTACTTGGAAGTCCGCATCACTTCCCATCTTCTACCCCAAAGAACTTCAAGCTCTAATATTACTTTGTTTGAAGTTGATGAGCTTCTAATGAAGATGACAAATAAGATTTAGAATGAACACTCTACTAAAACTAGAAATTTTCATTTGGATTTTAAAATTTTCAATAAGAACTTTATTGACAACTTAAATACAAGAAAGATATTATTACTAAAAGTGGAACTCTCACTTATAATAGTACTTACCTTAAATTATTTTTAACTTCTTATTACAAAAAGGGAGAGAACAATATTCATATTACTCAAGAAATCTTCTACACAACTAATGCCCACTTGAGGCAAGGCCTTATATGCTAAATGAAATAAAACTGGATTCAAGAGTAGCCAGTAGTTATTTTATTAGATACTCATTATGATTATAGGGGTACAATTTCTTTTTAAGACGTGAAATGTCAAATTCCTTAAGGATGTTGAGTTTGAAAGGGGGAGATAAGGTTAAAGACTTTATGTTTAAAGAGTTCTCTTCTTATTGTTGTTATCAACCATAATCAAGTTATCATTCCTACCATTATTCAAAAAGCAATCCCAGAGCAACAAGACAATGTTAAAAATCTCTTTGATCATGATTAATTAAATATTCTTTATAAGTAAACTCAATAGCCTAAAAAAAGTCCTTTAAGAAGACCCATTAATAAGAGGATAAATGCAATCTTAGATGATTATAGTGTCTTTCTCCAAGAACATAATATAATCATTGGCATAGTAAAAGATGATCTAATCAACTTCCACGAAGCCATAGAAAGTTATAATTCTCAAAATTGGATTGATGTCATAAATAAGGAAATTAAGTCTATAAAGTGACAAAAATGTTTTAGATCTTGTCCCATTGAATGAAAGTGTACCCATTGGTTACAAATGGATATTTAAGACTAAAATGGATTCAAAAGGCAATGTGAAAAGATATAAGGTTCGTCTTATCATAAAAGGTTTTACTCAAAAGCGAGATATTGATTATAAAGAGACTTCCTCACTAGTTTCCTCAGATATTCTCTTTAGGATTATAGTGGTACTTGTAGCCCACTTTGATATTGAATTATATCAGATGGATATTAAGGCAGTGTTCCTCAATGGTGAAACTAAGGAAACAATTTATACGGAGCAGCTTGAAACCATGTTTCTAAAGATTTAAAGCAGATCATTTGTAAATTAGAGAAAACCATCTATATGACTTAGTCTAGCCTACCACAAAGTTGCATCATTGTTGGAATTACAAGATGTAAATAATGAATAACTAATATTATTATTTTTCTTAAACAAATCAAGTACTATAAAACCATCACATAACAAACCATGACCATAATAAATAGATCCAAGATACAAATCCATTCCACCGCCATGGAAATTTATATTGAAACCAAGTCTAACTAATATCAACATAGATAAAAGATTCCTACGAATTTGTGGAGCATATAATACTTCATGTAGGATACGGGGCTGCCCTCTACACATATCCAATTTACACGTACCAATTCTTTGTACAACAACTCTAGAATTGTCACCTACATAAAGCCATCGACTACTGTGTGGGAATTTATGAAATTCAATGAAGGCATCGCGATCCTTCGCTATATGTTTGGTTGCTGTTAAGTTTGCAATCCACAAAGGATGTGATTCAGTTAGAAAAACAGAACACGAAATGTTCACAGAACAAATGTTTATACTATAAAGCTGTACCTTCTTAGGCTCGGTACAATCTCGAGCAAAGTGGCCTTTATTACCATAATTATAGCACTTCACATGTTTCATGTTCTTCTTCTTGAAGGGACGCTTTCCCTTTCCACGTTGTTTCCATTTTTTCTTATTGGATTCTTGAGTAGAGTGGTTGAATTTCTTATTCTTCTTCTACTTGTGTCCACTATGATGCTTGCGTTTCTTATTCATAGCTCCATATGAGCTAGAACTAACTGCATATGCCTCAAAAGACATCTTTGAGGCTTCAAAACGCTCTTCCTCCAAGATGAGATGCCTCATAGCATCTTCCATTGTCTTAATGTTCTCATTATGAGTTAGGCGCATCTTTATATGCTCCCAACTCTGAGGCAGTGAACGAATCACAGCTTGTACTTGTTGCTCATCAGAAAGCTCATGACCAACATCACGTAACTCACTTACCATGTTGGACATTTGCCTCAAATGCTTTTGCGTTGTATCATCTGGGCGCTTCTTATAAGTATCAAACTTAATTGTAAGTGAACTCACTTTGATCACTAAAACACCTCCAAAACGAGCAGCCAATGATGACCACATGTCCTTTGCAGTTTCGAATTGAAAGAACTCTCGCATGATATCATTATCCATGCTACTCAGCAACGTGATGCGAGCTAAAGAGTTGTTTTTCTTCCACAATTCATATGCATCACGGTCCCTCCTATTCTGGGTCGTAGTGCCCTCCTCAGGAACTTCCATGGTTAGGTTTAATGGTTCAAAAGTCTCTTGCTCCTCCAACACATATTGGATTTTCATACTCCAAATTTCATAATTGTCACCATTGAGTTTCTCACCCCTATTGAGTTCAACAACAATATTCTTTGAAGCATTAGCCATTTTGAAACACTAAGTTTCTATAATAAGAAAGAAATATATATACACGTTAATGTCATATTAATCGTTCATAGAGTAAATAATTCGATCACAATTGCTTATGAAATCAAAAGTCCAATAATGTGTTCAATCATCATTCATACAACAATCGAATCGTAATTACCTTACTCTAGACGAATTCCTATATAAAATATATGTAAACATATTACATAAATATCAGACTTTGTTCTTATCAAACTACATATTGTATGTAAATGTACTACAACTTATAAACAGTCTATAGGTAACGAACCCTACGAGGAAATGAATTCACAAGTTCGCGTGACACAGTTCGCGAAGCTCGATGTATAATAGCTTTTACTATTTCCAATGGAAGACCTATATGATACAAAGTCCTAATCAAATTCCTTCTACTCATCTCTTTAATAAATGTCATCACTAACAAATTATAAGTCTTCTTGTGAGGCATATTATTCCAGAGCATTCGTAACAATTCGCCTTGAGGTTGAGGTAATGTCGCAAGTAAAGACATATGCTTTACTTCAACATCTGCATAAGCTAAACAACCTCCAAAGCATAACTTTGGCATCATGTTATTAACTGAAATAACATGTTGTGTTAGGTCATCTCCAGGCATTAAACGCATGTTAACTAATTGTACATACATGCGGCCAATACGTCTCTTCTGTGCCTTACATCGAATAAGCTTAGGCGTCAGCTTAATAATAGGCATCTTCCTGAAAAACAAATTTTCAGGAATTAGAAGAGTATACGAAATAAACAAATTATTTTGTCTAACACATAGTGAACTCATGCTCATAAAATTGAAACAATTTTAATTCTATTAGCAATTTGTTGAACTAATCAAATTATGCTATTAATATCTAATCAATTAGAAACTTGTTTCTAATCTAATCATATTCTAATATGAATAAGTCAATTGAATTAGAAACTTATTTCTAATTTAAATTATAATTGAACTAATCAATTTATCTTGGTTTAATTAGAAACAAATTTCTAATAAAACTTCTATCTAATTTCGACTAAACAAATTAGTATAGATTTAATTAGAAAACATACGTCTAATTTTAATTCAACGAAAATAAACTTATTTCTAAGTTTATTTTAACTAAGCAAAATAGTTTAAATTAAAATTTTTAATCATAATCAAATTTTTGTAATTAGAAACTAATTTAAGTAAATTAATTAGTTTGTGTAAATTAGAAAACTTATTTCTAATTCCATTTTAATTAAACAAATTACGTTATATCAGACATAACTAGGAGTGAATGGGTTAATCTTTAACCCCGAAAGTTTAATTGCATAAATGTGAGCCCATAATTGGTAACTTCTAGATTGAGAGGCCACGTGCCTCTTACTTGAAAACAAACAAAGGTTTTGGAAATTTTGTCTTCTAGCAATAGATGAGAGACAAGGAAGCAACTCCAATCTTGACCAAAAGTCCAAAACAAAGTTTGTAGAAGTTGTCTGCTACCTCCTTTCTCTGCTCATCGTTTTGTTCTTTTTTATAAAAAACATTTAGGAAACAAACACTTCCTAGTCTCTACCCCTCTTCACGTGTCATCTCTTCTCTTCTTCTTATCGTGAAGAAGAAAGAAAATGAATCCCCAATTTATTAGGTGAAGTTGGAATCGCAACAACAAACAGAGAGAGATGTACAAAATTACTATATGATGTTGATGTGAAATTCCTATTTCACGCCGAAGGTCTCTCTCTTTTCCCATTTTTTGTTTCTCGTCGTGTTGGATTATGTAGAAAATATTTTGTATCATTCAACCGTATCTTACTTCTTGGTGTTGCAGAAAATAAAATCACACTTCTAGAGAGAGAAGCAACGACAGAAGGAAAGAAAGAAAAACAAAATATAGCATATCCAAACACAATCGCACATACCCAAACCAGATTCGTATAAAAGGGTACAAACATCAGTTTTGTTTGTTGTTTACCAAAATCAAAAAAAAAAGAAAAGGAAACAGCATTCACCCATTCTAGAAATAATTTCAGAATAGAGTGGAGTATGCCATGGGTCTTTCGAAATTCGTAAGCATGCATATAAAAAAACAAATCAAGTCTCTCGTACCAATGTTAGAATAAATAAGCAATAACATAATCATTGCATACACATACAAAATAAAATCATACACTTAAATTGTGTTAAATTTTTACCGGTTAAAGTACAATATTGTAGGAATCAGTACGAATATAGAACAGACACACTAAAAGATTTTCTCATCTTTTGTTCTTTGGTTTTAACGATCAAACAATATAATTACCATTGGTAATTATTTAAAGAACAATTACTCCAATACCTAGGTGTAAACTGATTTATTATGAATAATTTGAGCTCATGATACTTTTTTGTATTAAAATATAAAAATTTAATCATGGATATTGTCATAGAAAACAAAGTATAGTATAAAAAAAAACATAGTTCCTAGAATAAACATACATTTGAAAGCGGATTATATATGAGTGCTGTTATAATTATAGATAATTGAAATTTACGCAAGTATATTTGGAGCAATGGTTAGTCCTAATTACTTTTATATTATTATATACAACTGACGCAATTTCCAAAAATTATTATACTACGATTGGAATTGCAGGTACAACCATAATTGTTGCAAGTCCAGTCAGTTTTGGAAACAGGCCCAGTACAAAAACTATGCTAGAAATATGGCTTGCTGAGATACGTCGCTAATCCTTCGTACTTAAAACTATGCTAGAAGTTAGAACACAACAACCCTGGGAAAGAAAAATACAAATTAAATACTGATTCAAGGTCATTTTTATTCACACTTACAAGCAAAAGATTTAGGTTTAGTACAGAGAAGTGGCGACGGTTGACAACCTGTTGAAATGATAAGTACTTATACTTAATAAGTACTTATATGTTTGAGATTGTTGTTTTGGTAACTGCTGAAACGTGAAAATAAGTGTTTGGCAAATGCAGTTGCGGTTGCTAAAAAGAGATAAAATGACTAAAAAAACTTATTGATTTAATACACTATTAATTATTGTATAAATAATTAAATAATATATTATTAGTCATATAAATTTTAAATTTTAAATAATAAAATATTAAATTAAAATAAGAAAATATAAATAAAATAAATTTAGAAAATAAAATATTTCATAAAAAATATTATTAGTCATATGTGTTATGTGTTTTGTCAACTCGTAGGTGAGGAGTATTTCTAGAAATTGCTTATGTGTTTCGTTCCCTCGGTTTTGGAAGGAACAAAAAATTTATGTCTCTGTTATCTGGATTCAAAACAAAAATTAGTATGGTCAGCAAGCAAATACTACGAATCGCATGATTTTTTTGTTTTATCATCTGTCTCCACTTTTGCAGACTGTAACCGGCTCGCATAGTTGGCTCAAAAATGGGCCGGACTGAGCCGGGTCGGAATTGACATTCCTAATAGTTAGTCGACCGGGGCCGACCACGATCCGCCTGGCCATTTTATCCAAAACGGTGTCGTTTTGTCCAAAATGACGCCATTTTGTCTTTTTTTAATTAAAAAAATTTAGACAAATTGAGTCCGGCCCAACCGACAAAGGGCCAGCCTGCGGCCCGCCATAACTGAGGTTGGCTTGAGCCCCACCTGGTCAATTGACATCCTTAATAACCATACACAAGGTTAGGAGATTCATGCCATTGTAAAAAGAATGACAAAGAGAAAGTTGAAGTTTCTCTAAACTGACAATGAAAGCAAGTATGCCTCCAAAGAGTAAGGATTATTGGGCAAGACATGGTATAAGACACGTGACGTAATAAGACTCACCTATCTAATAAAAAAATAAATTAATATTAAATCAACACTAACTTAACAAATTACTCAAGAGTTAATTTTAAATATTTTGTAAACAAGAAATTTTATTTTAAAACGTTAAAGTATAATTTAGTAAAAATATTAAAATTAAATTTGCACTTTCTCCCTTATAGAAAACAAAATTAGGAAACTATTCGAAGATTGAAAAGAAAACGCACCAAAAATAACAGGGGTTCAAATAGTTTGAATTTTTTGTTGTTGCGTGTTTTTGGATTGCTGACAGCTGCTCTCTGAGAATCAGGCGTCATTAGAAAATAGTTGCAACTGTCTGTGACCATGGATGTAAATGAAATGTTGACAAAAACCAACTTTGTTAGCTTGCATGTTTTTATATAATCTCTTACGAAAGAGGGGAGGGTCAGATTACTCGACAAAGAAAAAGGGACAAACTATGCCTATTCATTCATAATGTTGCCATCTGATGAAGACTCCAAGTAGGAGATCACGAGATCAGCTGCTTTGCATCCTGAGGCTATAGCCTTCCCGACAGCCAATCCACCTCTATGGTTTCCTGGCAAGCAGGCACAGATTACAGGTTTTAATGACAGTTGTTAGAATATTCTAAGGTCACTTGTCCTTCAACAATCCTAACAATTATACAAATTATCCATAAACAGTTACCAGCATAGAAGAATCCAGGAAGGTTTTTCTCCATTCTCTCGATCGCTTCCAGTACTGCATTGTAGTTCCGTCCATACGACGGAAATGCTTTACTCCAGTAAAAATGACTGCATCAAAATGTTCTAATGATTCATCTCCAAACATTTACTTCAGCTAGAGCAAAAAGTGTATAAAATAGGTATATGCATACTTCATAAATGTAGGCTCTCCCTCAACCCCTAACAAATGTCTGAGATCAGAAGTTACAACGTGTTTCAGATCCTCCCTGAAACATCAGGTAATTATATGTGAACGTAGAGAAGCAAGGCTTTTGCTGAGTATAAAGCTCCATGGATGTATTTTGAATTGGCATATATGTTCCAAACGGAAGTATAAGAGGTTCCTCTTACGCTGTAGCTTTAGCTAGTTCCCTGTTTCGACTCCCACCAACGAAGGATGTATAGAAATAAAGGTCATTGGGTGCACGATCAGGAAACATCGTAGAGGAAAAAAGCGTACCTACACACAGAAGCACACCTTGTAATAAATTAAGAAAGAAAATGCAAGCTATTTAGTTGCATCGGGTAGTGTTGAGGATTTACCAAGAGTTTTTAAACCATTTTGCCCCTCTTTGGAGGGAACAAGAACTCCAAATCCTTCGAGGGGTCTCCTAACATTCTCCTTTTTAAATGTTGTAATTATGACAGACAGTGGCATGTAGCTCACCTAACATCAAAATAACGGTGAACAGAGTTAGTGATGTAAAAATGAACTACTAAATAGTTGGGCAGATTAGATATCTCTGCAGTTCAAAGTACCAGCAGTTCCTTGTTGGTTAGTACATGGTGAGACAATATGAGGGCAATCAATAATTTAATATTGAAGCAAAATTGAAGTGGGCACCAGTCTGCTCTACTCAGAATGCACAAAAAGGCCCGTAGTGACATTTCACCAGCTTATCAAAATGATTTAGTTGCAAGAAAGTTTAACTTATTGGTTTTCTCCAAATGACAAAAAAAAATTTAAAAAGGAAATGGTCATTATACAAAATACATGTTGCATGCAATATTTCCTTCTAGACTGTACCCACTAACCATGAAAAGATGATAATTAAAGTGATAGGTAAAGATGCATATATAGGAATATGGCCCCAGTTTCTGCGTTGATGGAAAGCTCTGCAATTGCCAAGGATGACAATATTGCTATAGGAAGTACCTCAGGAATAAAGTCCAGGGGAAAGAGATTTCTGTCTCTTGTAATCTTTATTTCTTTGACATTGCATAGTGGTGCCTGAGAAAAACAATTCATAACGAGGCATGGTCTTAGAGGATGTGTATATACATGAATGTGTTTAGGTTAGAGAATGCAAGATGGAATTGTGTTATTCAAAGAAAGGGGAAAGTTTTCCAATAAATCATTCATTTAGTGAAAGGTCCATTTTCAGGTAATGGACATCCTGAATTATAGGTTGACCAAGACATCAAACTTACTCCGAAACTAGCTATGCAATAGAAGTTCAGAATGGGTTTAACAGCTAATATCTGAGTGTCCCTAGGTGTTTCTTCTGTCTCTTTCCATCTTTATTCCATTCAAGCAATATAGAATAATTGTAACAGTTTTTAAGCACTCGCCATGCTAAAGAAGTAATTTTTACTGGCTAGGCATGTTGACTTAGATACTATACCATGCAGTGTCTCAGTAAAAAACAACATAAGCACCCCAAACAATTGCTGCGACCAAAACCACTAACCGTCATGATGACAGCATCATAAGATGAGTCCTGTGAATGCTTGTCACCCTTTGAAGCATGAGAAATTGACCAGTTCTCTAACTTCTCATCATGAACATATGACAATGAAAGCACATTTGATTCTAGCTTTAGGTTGCTCTCCCCAAGCTCTTTGCATAGGGCGTCAGTGAGAGTCTGCATAATTAGAAATCAGAAAGAAAAAAAATTAGTAAATAACATTATGTTCTGCGGCTGGTTTTTGCATTGACTTGTAACAAGCCTACAAGTTTAGCTAGTTTTCTCCCAACATAGGAGTTATAGTTATAAGCTATCCATCACCAAAACAGGATAACCTAAAGTTGAGAATGCCAAAATCAAGCACCATTACTTATGCCGATAAAGAAATAGGTTGAGCTGCAAACCTGTAAGCAATAAAAATGATCCAGTTGAACTTTGATGGCACCAAGAGTAGCATAGATAATATAACCAAAGGATACAAAGACATATAAGCAGAAACACCTATGCTAGATCATGTGAGAAGAAAAAGTTATCCACTACATCTACCTGCATTCCACCTAGAAAAGAAAATGAGCCACGTCGATATTTCCTTTTTTCTTGAGCAGACTTCCCATCTTCACTCTTCTCCCTTTTGGCAAATAACTTTTCTTGAATGGCCCCAGCTATTATAGAACCAAATCTTGTAAAAGTAACAATATTTGCACTTCATCAACTTAAGTGAATCAAGCAGCAAGTATGAACATTTTACAAAAGTCATTGATGTCAAGACAATAGTTCTAAATCATTTTCTAATGAAACACTCTTAGCATACAAGTGTAGGTAATAAAAAACTAAGCTGTAAATTACCGTTTCTCTAAATTCCAAAGCTCTGGAAAAGAATATTGTGCCTAAAACAGAAAAAGGAACAAGATGATTGAGCTTGTGGAACATGTTAAGAAGAGAAGAAATGGCGACGACTCTTTTTCAAGTACGTGGACAACTGGCTACTAAAAGCAGTTGCTTAAAACTAACATCAGGCTTCAGAAGCCTGATATGATTCACCATATCATTTTTAGCAAATATATCTTTTGGATTATGCATGGCATAAGAGGATATCCAGCTCAATGTATCTTGGATAATTGAGCCAGGATGATTGAGTGAAAGAAATCATGAATTTTACAGAAGGCAAGTAGGTCCCCAGTCAGACTACTACTTACAGAAAGAGAGTCAGGATCTCCAGCACTTGAGCCAGCAACAAAAGGATCAATAAGATAATCAACAACCTGGAGAGAATAAATAACCATCTTTTACTCAAACTTTTAAAACTGTTATTTTAATGTCTTTTGATGTTAAAGTGAGACATCATACCTCTTTTCCAAAATGACGCTGAAAAAACCCACGAACACTGCAGAGAATCAAAAAGTAAGATAATGCCTAAAATGTGAAACTTAAAGGAATTTACAAAATGCAATAGTACTGAGTATATTGCTATGGCAAATTCTATTTCTTACCTTTCATGTGTGTTATTATCACACTTCTTTGAACACTCACTTCTCTTCCACAAAAAGGGCTCCAGAATGATATGGAACTGCAAACACAACAATACATGCATAAGCATGCAGGGATAGCATATTCAAGAAATTAAGCTTAGGACTAGTTCTAAGATACTAAAATTAATTCCAGATGAACAAACCTTTGATTGCACAGAAAGAATGTGGCTTGTGATCAGCGCAATGGGATTTGTGGGTAACTGGTTTTCAAAATTCAGCAAACAAATGCTACTGGTGAGTCAAAACAATCGATGCATTTGAAAGGAAGACTAATCTTGCTATAAGAGAAGCAATATCTGTTGGAAGCAAATACACAAAAAGGTGAATGTACCAGTACTGGCTTCCCATTTCTTACAATATATCGCTTGTTCTGTGATATTGGCTGTGACATTTCACAAAAAAATAGTAAGGCAAATTATGAGCTATAAACTTCAAAAAGGAACCTGAGAACTACTAAGCATATTCACTATATTGAGTACCACAAACGAAGCCATTTCAAAATTATGTTGGCATCCCAAACTAAAGACCACAACAACAATTGTTGTATTAACTAAAAGAACGTGATCAACAGGTTTATGGTTCATTTGTTCACGGGAAAAACGGCATGTATATATTCATGATGATACAGGAAACCTTACGAATTGTTGCTTGTCTCGTAGTCCAAGATCATCAAGTAGAGTTCTGACCTCCTTCTCACTCTCAGTCTGTACAAAATAGGAAATAAACAAAAATAAACTACAGTACGAGGCATCAATAGAATCATCATCATCAACTGTCAACAATCTCGGCATCTTTCTCAAGGAGCTAAAGGAACTTCTCTCCTGACAGATAGATGTAGTTCTAACTCATTAAAGTTCCCCCCAGTGAAAGATAAAAGCTGATCACTAAATAATCTAACATAACATCTTGGACTAACGTACCATGGTATTAGCACCCTCGTCCCATATAAGACCATGATCTGAAACGCTTCTCAGTTTCCCTCCAGCTCTTCCTTCCGCTTCAAATACTGTGACCTTCAAGCCCTGTGACTTCAGCTTGTAAGCTGCAGCAAGCCCGCTTCAACATACATTGACATAGGTGAGCATCCCTCATAAGGTAGATATCCCAAAATAATTTATAAACCATAAGAGAGACACAAATTCCGAGTTGAATATCCAGGCACTTGAAACATCCAGAGGAATAAGACCAATATTTCCCAGATTAACTTTTATATCGTAAGTCAATGCCAAAAAGTATTCAAAAGGCAATAAAGATTTCTCCTTTATTACATGCAAAAACACTTCATCACTTAGGAAACCTTAACAGTAGTCAATGAACTGGTCAATAGTAGAGAGATCAGACAATTGGGTAATTGACTGGAAAAACAAAAGCAAACTACCTGACACCTGCACCAACAACAGCGACCCTTTTACCAGAACCTGAAAAAAATGAGACCATTATCATGACTTTTTCCGGTGAAATTCTTATCCTACATTGCTATCTCATATATCTAATATGAGTGTTTATTTAACATAGTTTTAGAATCAAGAAGAAGAAGTGGGTACTGTACTCTGCTTCTTCTCATCTTCCAGGGTAGTTGACGCCATTTCTGGATTATCGGGTCACTGCTACTCCTCTCAAATTCAACGACTGAATTACCGGTTGTTGAACGGTGTCGGCACATCTTTAGTTGTGACGTTGGCAATCGTTTTCCACTCAAGGCCCGAGTTCCATTCGGGCCATTGTTTTGTAAATACATATAATGGGTATTGCAATCCACAAAACCCAATAACAAATGGGCTTTCCTAACTTAGTGTGGGAGGTTATATTGACAATCAATTTGAAGAGGTGACTCCATATTCCAAATTATGTTCTACCATATCAATTAAAAATAATGTCTTACTAAAAAATGGAAAAATCCTTGCAATATAATGAATTTTAATTAGATCATTTTGATTGTGTTGGTATGATTTTACATGTCAAAGATTTTGTTATTAGTTGGATATGCTATCAATACACGATTAAATAAGTTTCTTAAAATCAAAATTTGATGAGCTATTTGAGAAGATCAAACTTTATAATGCAAATTTTATTTAAAATAAAATTATAATGCCACAATAAAGTAAAATTGAAGTTCAATTTTATATATATAATAAAATATTATTTCATGAATAAACATGTGATAAATCTATGAAAAGATAAATAAAAATTGATATGCTAAATTTTCATGACAAGTCTATAATAAGCTATTCACAAGCTTTAACGAGTTAATTTATTAAATTTTAATTAATTTATTAAATGAGTTATAAATTGAATTTATTAATAAGTTGAGTGTGGAGAAGTTTGCAATGAATATTCAAACCTTTAAGAAGTATAATAGTTAATGGATAATAAATTATAAATGTTAAACCTTTTTGAATTTCTGCTTAACTTATTAAAAACCTGCTAGTGAAGTAAGACCTCCTAGGGATAAGAGACATAGGGCTAAAGAGAGGGTCGAGCTAAAACAAAAGAGATAATTTCAATAAACATAATTAAATAACATCCTATCAAATTTCCTCACATCGAACTCATACTTGTCTTCAAGCATATATTAATTCAATACATCATTCATCATCATAACAACCTCTTATCTTCTTTCATATTATCCAGAAATATCCCGAAAGCTAATTCACATTAAAGGTTTATGATAAAATAATAATTTAGAAGACAAACACTCATACGATACATTTTTAGAATTAAAGCATAGTATCTCATCAATTCCATCAAAATTAAATGAAATAAGACTTGACACCCTCTCATGAATTTTGCTCTATACACTTAAAGTGTTTAGGGTTCATTAAGCTCTCAAATCAAAGCATAGAGAATTATTTCCCTAATTAAGTTTGTTAATGAATCATGTCTCCACCGCTTAACAAAAATGAACCTAATGCATAATCAAAAGGACTTGATAAGGGTTGTAACGTGACTTAGGTAAGGTATGATAAAAAGAAGTTTTTAAGTTAAATAAATTGAAGGAAATCATACAAACTTATCCACACAAGTTTTAACTCAATTTCATCCAAGACCTTTGATTCAAATAGCATCATTTTCGATCACCTTATCATTATCTATATCTATATATATATATTGAAGTTCTTTCTTTTAACAAGAACTTCAATAAGGAAATTTCTTTTCTTTCTTATACTTCTCCCTTATTCTATAAATAAAAAAATGAAAAATCAAAACAATGCAACTTGAATCAGCTAATTTACTTTTCATAGAAATAGCTAAAATCCTATGCAAATAAGCTTGATACAATTCTTTTAATTTAAGAGCTCAAAATTATTAAGGACGTCAACAAAAGAAGGATAAATTTGGTTTGTAACAAAGTTGGTATTCAAGAAAAGAAAGGTTAAGGTTCAAATTGGTTTTCTAACGATAAAAAAAATAAGGTAGGCTTATTTAAGTCAGTAGTAGTTATCTTAAGTGCCCTTACCATCTTTATGCACATGTTCATAAAAAATATAGTCTTAACATGTATTCAAAAGTAAGTTATAGCATGAACAAGCTATGTTTGGTAACATATAACAAAAAGAAATGTATGAGCACAAATGTGATCAATGCTATTAGGCTCAAAGCTCTCATAGCTGTCAAAATGCATCGAATCTTGCACACTTTCATTGAGTAAAACCAACGAGATACTTAAAGTAATTTAGTAAAAAACAATAATTGTGCTTGTTTCTTTCATGCACTATAACTTAAACAAAAAATGTATCTTAACTTAAGGACTATTTACAAACAACAATTAGAAAATTATGAATTTATCATGAGAAATAATCAACATATAAATCATAGTATTCATGAGTTCAAGCACAAATCATAAAGTTCATCATAATAAATATTTTCTTGCTCCCCCACACCTAAATCATACATTTATTTTTGTTGATTATTTTTATAGCGTGTGAGCATCTTATGCATACATTGGGATGAGTTATGAGCATATGAAAGGAAATATACTATGATGTCAGTGGATATGGTAGAATGTGATGTGTCGTGGATTGTGTTGCTGCTTTGGTGATGTGGGGCTATTGAAAAAGAAACATAAGAAATTAGGGTTTTGATTTTTTATAAATAATATTTTTATTTTTTAATTTATAAAATTATTATTATTATTTTAATAATTAATATATGTTTTATTATTTATTATTTATCTTCTTAAAAAATGACAAATTTCTTTAAAACCAAGCTGATTATTAACACGTATAAGGCATGATCGCGAATTATGAATGTTAGTATTATGACATTTTAGGGGGTTCATTCCAAAAAGCTAAATCATATAAGGCATGATCTTGCCTTGTAAGTTTCAGTATTATGGAATTTTGAGTCTTTGATCCTAACAACTGAATTTTACAATGTGTGATCACGCCTTATAAAATTTAGAATTATGGAATTTTAAGACTCATTTTCCCTTAAGTCAATAAACTGACTTCTTAAAAACAAGCGAATGAAATTTATATATAACTAAAACAAAACTAATAAAAACTATCATATTTTGAATTGTCTCCCAAAAGTGCAATTGTTTAATATTGTTATGCTCGATGAGGCGCTTTTGCTTCTCAAACTTTTACGTAATTGCAGTTTTGTACTCCTTAACTAATGCTAGCCTTTCTTCTTGCCCTATAGTCAGCCCTTTTAAGATAATCACAGGTAATGAATCTCCTTTACCTAAATAGTCGTCTTTTGGGTGATCAAGTAACGCCCTTAATTTTATCTTCAAAGCCTATAAAATAAAAGGCAATTTTTCTTGTGAGTTATAGTAGTTTTGGCATTTAAAGTTTTCAAATATATTAGCATCGCTAATAATGATTTTATAACTTCACATATTTCATCAACTTGCTTGATCACTTCTGGTTTAACATTAAACTCCGATTCATTATCAATAATATCTTCTTTAAAAATATCATGTACAAATGAATTCATAATATTCATATAGTAAACTAATTGAAAATCATTAGGGTACTTTATTGCTTCAAAAATATTAAACTTTATTATCTCTCCATCAAACTCAACAGAAAGATAACTCTCGTCCTAAACCAATAAAATAAAAATTTTGTATATGAGTTAATTGAATTTCAATTAATGAAAAAGTTTAAAAATAATAAGATTAATAGCTTTTTGACATAACTTAGCCTTTTCATACTAATAAACAACTCAAAATTAACTTTTTTTTCATGCTAATGAAGCTTTATGATTGATTAGTATCAACTTGATCAAATTAAGCATGGTAATAATATCACTAGAAGATATCTAATTAAAATCAAATCACTATTCTTGATAACTTTAGGAGCAGGCGGATGAAAACAAAACAGAAGCATTAATAATTATAGAGCAAAGGATAATCATAGGGAAGAAGATATTGAGTACTCATCAAATGGCTCATTAGAAGTTAAACAAGGTTTCTACAACAAATTTTGAGCAGATTATTAGACAATTTCGAGGTTAAAAGTTTGTGCTTTTGGTTGCAAAGCCGCTACAAGTATTGTTATGGAAATGGGATGAATATTCAGTTTCTTAGTTAATAATGCTAGCATGGTTATAACCTTCTCTTTTCTAAAATAAGAGATCCACAACATGAATTATAAAAAAAAAAAACTCAAGCTAGATATATGTGGTATCATATTATATGACCAATACTCATATTCATTAATCATTTACATGGATTATAATTATGTTTGATGTTAAGAATTTTACTTTTTAATTGTAAAGTGTATGCAATAACATGCAAATAATGTGATCCAAGCAACCCAATTGATAGGTCAATAACTTAAATTACACATCAATTCAATTGATACTTATAAAATTGAACGTGTTTCACTTTCGATCAGTTAACTTATTAATTACTAGTATCATCAAGTCAATGAAAACTAACAACTATCCTATCAGATAGTGATTGATTATTTTTTTTAATTAAGAAGACTTGGGTAGGAATCTTCAAAACTAACGAGAAGTGAGACAAGGCTTATTAAGTTGCAACAATCTTACCACCCAACGATATTGATTCATGTTCTTCCAAATCTGTTAGAGAAAGGTAATTTAGGAGTTGATCCCAGGATCATTATACAATGCAATGGATACGATAAAAAGCAACTAATCCGCTAGCTAGATCAATTGGGGTATTATTATTCCAAAAGCTAAAGGGACAAAGAATGCACACCGAATTAAGGGAGGACAAAATCATATTTGTGAGAAATTTGAGACACAAGCAACATTGATTAATGATTGAACAATTGAATGGAAGTTAGTTGGTATCTTTTAAGTTCTATCACACTAGCTCTATCAACTACATCTCCTCATTTGATGTTCCGTCAACTTTGAAGTTAAAACTTTAGGAATTAGTTACAATCATTCGGTGGTCTGCACTAACTACCTTGTATTATTATATGCCATTATTGCTCAGAAAGGGAAGTAAACAACAAGAAAAGAAAGAGAAATCGTAGCTAATAGCATAGTCCAACTGATTAGATGGTGACTTGTGGCTATTGACAGAGTAAACAATAAGGTAACAAAGACTAGGCATTAATTAGCAAGAAATAAAACTTGGCGCTGAAGGGATTTAAAGCTCTGATCATTGATTGATTGATTTCGAATTTTGAAATGAGAATTTCTTTAACTTGATTCTTTAGCAGCAAAAGGAGTCATGGTTGTTAGGAAAAAGGTATGGAAACGTCCCAAGTGGGCACGAACAGGAACCCTAATTTGTCTCCTTTCTGGTAGGTACAGCTGGAATTCGTAACTAAAATATCCCATATGGGCGTTGCCCCAGCATATACAGTTTTAGTTTATTTTATTTTAGTTATGGTTACCAGTGATATTTTTAAGTTCTAACATTCAGAGCGTAGTTCTTCTATTCAATAGCCTAAAATGTTAGTACATATTAATTATAATTTATAATTTATAATTTATCTCAATTCAGTAACAAAATTATGTTTTTATTATATTTTGATATTTTAATTTACCTTAATTTTAAACTAACTCTCTGAATTACATTAGCATCAACTAGTCATCAATTCAAGATTAGAAGAATAATTAGACAAAGTTGGACCACTAACCACGTTAAAGGTTTCACATTACAAGCAACTACATGTTAAGGCTCTCAACTTTAATCACAGGATCACGCCACTTGGTGCAACATTCCTACTTCTAAAAGCATCAAACTTTCACCTGTGGAAGCGATACTTACCATTGTACATCCGCTCGAGTTCTGAGCTACCTTGCTGCGTTTCCCGATGAAGTCTTTAAGAGAAGTACGGGGAGGCAATGGCAACGTGGCATGCAATGTTTAACAGTCAACTATCATCCGTACGCACTTATCTTCAGAGAAGTTGACATGAGAACTAACAATAGCGTACGTAGGACCGTGATAAAAGATAGCCAAAACCATATTAAAGACGCTCACATGAGTTGCTGTGGCCGTCCACCACCACCTCCGGTGACCCTTACAGTCACCTTCAATGAAGGGAATTTTGAAGTATATTAATCAAACAGTCATTCGGCTGATGACCAGCCGTTATAGTCTAAACTGTAAAGACTTCCCCATCACATGTAGGGACGTGGTCATGGATCATCGTCTGCTGAACCATGATTTTAAGAACTTGTATTAATTTACTTTTTAAGCGCCACTTTGGAGGCCTCAAAAGGAGTGATCAACTCAACTTCACACTTTTTGCCCTTTTAATCTCGCCAACAGTACACTATAGCTTATCTTTTCTTAGGGAGCCTAGTTGCGTTATTCTTTAATATAGAACAATCCCAGCTTTTATTATTACAAAAACTTTTAAAATGAAGTTAACTCAAGCACAAAGACTTTTCATTCGGGGAGACCTTAGAGAAAACCCCACGAGCTAACCCTTGAGAGGCAATCAATTTTGTCTTTGTTCATCTGGATACCAAACTTTGCTAAATCCGTACAATCAATGGAGCAAGGGGGGCTCAATGTGAAGAAATATGATTTATGGGCATTCTGTATGCGTATATTCTTACCAAGATTTTGTTTCGTCACCTGATGGATAGATTCATCATAGTTATATTTTATGATGCATCTTATCTCTAAAATTAATTGAGGCGGTGTATTTTTATAGCATTTTACTCGGTATACATAGATCTTGTCGTTTTCCCGCATGCAATTCAATGGACTATACCATGCATAGGATAAGTAGACATCGTGCGGTTTGATAAATCCTTGGCAATAAAATAAAGCTTCAAACCACCGAGCACCAAGTTCAGTGATAAGGGGCTGATATTTGCTTAAGCAAGGTTGGGAGTTTGACTCTTACTTGTAAATGCAGTAATGTTAAATACTTAGTGATAGTATTAAGCTATTTTTCAAAATCTCACAAAGTACGATTGAGTATTAGTTTGAGCACCTGGTTGATTAACAAAAACAAAAACAAATAAGGCTTCAATTATAATACAGTAAATCAAATATATAGAACAAGATTTTAAAAAAAATTAAGGAGAGAAGGCAAGGCGGTTATTTTTGTCAGAAATTATTGTCCCCTGTCCAAATAAGTGTACTTCTGTCTCCATTTGGATTGCAATTCTTGGGTCTCAAACATGTTCTGAATCGTTTGGCAGTTTTAAGATTGATAATGAACTGTCGTCAGTACACCAATTCAACGTGAAAATAAACCAAAGCCTTAACCTTTATGGTTGTTTGATTAACATGATCTTTGATAGTTTACTTCTCATAGTTACAATTCATATCATTACGAGAAAATAGTGAATTACAGACAGAAATTATTGACGGAATTGACAAATATTCCGTCGGTATACCAAATTACCGACGAAATAAACCGACGGTCAAAAACGTCAGAAATTTGGCCGTAGCTAAATTCACCAACGGAAAGTTTTCATACCGTCGGTAAAATTACCGACCGAAAAGACAAACCGTCGGTAACATCAACGGAAAAGTTACCGACCGTCCGAAT
>JAOQMS010000008.1:9298067-9324896 GCA_027563885.1 Erythroxylum longipes
AACACAGACGAAGAGCATAAACAGTAACAGAGACGAAGCAATACAGAGGAAGATGACGTCACCCAGAGGAAGATGACGTCATCACAGACAAAGTAATACAGAAGGAGTTTGTTCACAGAGGAAGCAAAATATTGTGAAATGAAACGAGGAAAAAGTTGGTTTAAAAATATTTTGATTTTCTTATGATGCTTTATAAGTGAGTAATGATATGATACCTTGTGAAGTGAATATAGCGATCGAATGTAGCTTACCCTTATCATAGGATATGCATCGGAATAACTTCCGGGCATCCCGGTGTGTACCTTGTGGTAAGGGGGCGCTACACATACTCTGCTAGAAAGTTAGTTATAGTTAGTTATCAAATAATATTAAGTTGGCAAATGAGGTGGAATGTGATGGAGAAATGAAGTATTGTTATTGGGTATTGTGAGCTAGCATTAGGTTGTCAATTTCATATATTTTCTTATTCATTTTTGGTGTTTAATCTAACGAATTCCAATATATGGGTGGAAATAGAAATGTAAAAGGCACGAATGAAATTGGAATACAGTCTTTTCTCTCACCTCTCTTGATTATTCTCATCTCCTTTCTTCTTCTTCTTCTTCTTCATCTCCCTCTCTTTCTTCTTCTTCTATCTATTTCTATCATTATCATCCTCTTTTCAACCAATCACTACTGATTAAGTACTTAAGGCATTATGTAAGTGCAAGCTAACGTAACTGACTAAGTTTAATGGATACTACACAGTTTTGCTATAAGTTGCACAAATCTTCTGTGACAGAGAAGAGTCCATTTGCGATAGTTTTGGGACAACAACCTTTTACTCCACTCGAGATTACACAACAAAGGAGAAGTGGTAAGTGTCCTATGGTGTACAGGTTCACAATGGAGAAGCAAGAGCTATTAGATGAGACAAGGGATAGTCTTCGAAAGGCTTCTCGACGGATGAAGAAACAAGCGGACTTACGAAGGAGACCGTTAAAGTTCAACGTGGGAGATAAGGTATTGCTAAATCTTACCCCACATGTTTGGAAGAAAATCTCAGGCAAGCAAGTGCATCGTGGATTGATGCCAAAGTAAGATGGACCATTTGAAGTGCTAAGTAAAGTGAGAAACGTGACATATAGGTTGAAGTTGGCCGAGAGACTAAAGGTACACACTAGTTTCCATGTTAGTTTTCTCAAGCCTTACCATAAGGATGTAGCAGATCCGAATATGAGTCCAGTGAAGAGAGTTCCACCAGTTGTGAGAAAATAGTTCGAGGATCAAGTATAGAAGATCTTGGATCACTAAACAATGGGCCAGCATAAGGAGAGCCAACAGATAGAGTTCTTAATCTAGTGGAAGGAAAAATCGATCATAGAAGTTACGTGGGAGAAAGATACGACCTTGTGGCAGTTCGAGGATCAAGTGAACGCCTACCTTCAAACTAGTTTGGCGAGGATTATGGCCTGGCCTAAAAAATGTCGGGGCTGGGCCGACCGACCCGTGGCCAGGTGGGCCAAGGATGGGCCAGGCCAAACCCGGCCCGTCTATATTTTTTAATATAAAAAATACAAAACAACGCTATTTTGTCTGGCTGCGGGCCGGCCCGCGTCCCGTCCTGGGCTGACCATGGTAGGCCCGTGGCTCGCCCATAGCCTGCCAAACCCGGGCCAAAAACGGGCCGGGCGGGAATTGACATCCCTAGCGAGGATGTCGAATTCATCTGGTGGGGGTGGTTTGTTAGCCCCTTAGCATATGAAGGCACTTCACAGTTAGCCGGAGACGAGTCTTGGATGAAAGGTTAGCTGGATCACATGCACGTTGGTGGCATGCGAAAGCTCCAAGGTGACTTAGCACTTTAAATCAAACATGGTGTGAGTTTTGGTAGAGTTTCGGACCGTGTATGAGCTAACAAGGCTAAAACTAAGTTCTTGAAGGACTAAGGACTTAGTGGGCACTCAAATAGATGGACCATAGCTAATGGACTTGACATAAGTAAGCATTGGATTGGACCAGTGTACTATGACTGACTTTGGCTTAAATGACTCATCATCAACAGATAGAGATCATGGGGATCGTGGATGATGTGGCGAGTAAGATCACAGAGGATAAACATCAGCACTAAAGGATAAAGACCATGCGAGAGGATCATCTGAAGATAGTGGACATCTTTGTAGATAGGGATAGATCATGTGTAGTCTTTTATCTTGTTAGTTGGGATGTAGATAAGCCTTATCAGATAGAGTCCTATTTAGATGAAGATGTAATCTTATAAGATAATATTTTGATCTTAAATAGTAGAGTTATGTTAGGATTCTTACTTGTTCTCTAAGCCTTGATGCCTATATATAGCTCATTTGAGTCTTGCTACTTTGAGGAAAGTAATATAAGGTTGGCAGTGTGCTATACCTCTTCTCTGTTCTATTGTTTCCTTTGATTATTCTAATTACTTCTATAGTTTCTTACGAGTGTGAGAGTCAAACACTGCGAGGGTCGTGAGGCGTTCGAGAACTCGATTATTGGTACACGATCACGTGGAGGAGGCTAAGTCTTGCTTAAACGGATCTAAGCAGGATTGCCGTGCAAATGAGTAGGCACAACTTGCGATAAGTTAGGTGCTTAAGAAGACCTTTGTAACAATATACATGTTATCTTGAAGCCACCAATGAGAGATAAGAAAGACAAATATATTCTTTGATGTTTGAAGTTGGGGCATTTTTTAACTCTAGTGTCTATTTTAGACTAAATTTTACAAAGAAAATTGAAGTTAATAGTAGAATGTTGTTAACTATTACAACATTGCCCATAAGATGATGCAAGATTTCCATAAGCATGCTTTTAGTGATTTTAGGATGTCCATTGCTCATCATCAAAGAGATATGCATGATCCTGGTCTATATATAAATTTTCACCTCTATTGCTTGTTAGAAAGTAATCATTATTTATTTTTTACAATATTACTTTTGTTGTTTTACACTTGTTTGGTGAGACCAATTTGAGAGTGGTGTTCCAAATTTGCAACGATTTCACCAATGAAATTTTCAAGTCAATGTGTAAGTGCATCAAAATATGAAAGGAATTGAAACATGTTTGAATTCATCTATATTATTCGATACAACTTAAAGCTTATAGAAAGGTATGTTACTATCATTCTTAAGTTGAATATAATTTCTTAATAAATTAATTTTATTTGTTTATTAGGACTCTTAATAGAAAAAGTAATTTGCAGATCCGATTTATATTGACCTTATCGATCTTTAGAAGATTATTAGGTTTTTGAGGAATTGAGCTTGATAAATGAGAGTAACTTAGAAGACAATCTTAAATAGAAAAGTATTGGCATGTTATTCGGTGTATATGTTAAATTTTATATATGCAATATAAATATAATCTTATAACTGCAAGTATATTTATTTCAAGTTTTCTTCTTTGATATGTTACTTGGTACGAACTCTTATTATAATGTTTATGCGGTCATGGATGTATATTATTATTAGTTTATATCTATATGATAATTAAACGATCTTTTTCTCATATTAATTGTAGTTATTGTTTATATGTAAGATATGCGAAAAGTAATATTAATAGAAAAAAGATAATTGTTGTTTTAAATTTATATGATTATAATTTTTTGAGATATATTTTATCTAAAATTATAAATTATATAATACAACATATTGAGAGACTATTTTGCAAATTTATAAAATTTAAAGATTATTTTGTAAATTCTAAAAATTATCTAAAACTATACCTAGTATTGACTAGTACTGCCATCTATACCGTACTAGAACCAAATTCATATCGAATCTAGTATGAAATTTATAACGTGAAACTTTTGAATTGGGCTGGGTCGGGTCTATTGGGTCAAATTGAATTAAGTCATGTTTGATTGGACTTTATGTTTGTACATATTAGATTTCGAAAGATACATATTAGACTTCAAAATGGCAGCTTCTGACTTGAATGCCTAAACTATAATTTTTAAAAAAATATAATGATCAGTATTGAAGTATGAAAAACTATTATGTTTCAGTTTTTATAATTCATCCAACCAAAGCATAAAAGTAAATTAATTATAAAAATTAAGAAATTTGAACATATTTTTAACTAAATACTTCTTATTTTAATTTTTTTAAAATTTATTTATTCTAAAATTAATTTTATAATTAAAAATATTAAAATTACAGTCAATAAAATTTTATAATTATATTAACTTATTTTTAATAAAAATTATTAAAATAATTTAATAATATAACAAATATTTTTATTAAATATCATAATAAAATTTTAAATAATTTTAAATTATATAAGATATTTTAAAATAAGTAAAACAAAAAGTTTCTATCTTTTATCCGTTTCAATATTATTATTTTAAAACAGTTTTGCAGGCGCTGGATATCTGACGCGAACTCAAACATGAACCAGCACCAGACGTTTCTTCCCCTTGTCGTTCTCTCACACTCACAAGCTTGGTCACTCCGCACGAAAAATAGCGTCGTTAGACTTAGATCCCATCGGAGGAATTATCTAGTACCTCAACTCTAGCTTATCGTTCACGCCAACCCCAGAAAATCTGACAATAAAAAATGGATGCTTTCACTGCATTTTCCTCTTCTAATCTTGTATACCCATGCAGAGGAGTTCTCTTTATTTCAAGGTGATTCTTTCAATTCAAAGTTTCTTTGGTTTATGTTTTCTTCTAAACGCTCGTTTGATTCTAGGACAAATGTATTTAGCTGGTACACAATTGTCACTTCTCTATAAGTTCATGTTCCGGGAGACCATGGTGGAACTAGTTGGTTAGGTTGTAATGACTATCAGTAATTGTGTAATTGGTTTAAGATTTCGGATGGGGTTGTTGCTAAACCCGTCATTATTGGGCAAGTATTACTGTATGTTTTGGTATGTCAATGACTGAGCTCCAAGTTTTCATTTCTATTCTTCTTCCTTCTGGGGTTGTAGCACTGGGGGTGGGGAGTTCAGGAAAGACCTTTCCGAGGATTGGGGAAAGAAGATAACATAAAAACTAGTTATCTTTATTTTTGTGATTAAACTGTGCTTGCTTTTAGCTGGTTGATTTTTGACGTTCTTTCTTTTGCGGCTTCTTATTTCTTGAAGATAAAGCACCTCCGAGTATGAATTAATATTATGCAAAGTGCTCAAAAACTAAACAATGAAAAGAGAAAGGAGGAGAAAAATTCAATTATGTAGAATATGGCTCATTGTTTTCCATAATCTTTGATACCTTTAGTTGTTTAAGAAAGCCCTTTCTTCTGTTTTGGAGTGTTTCAACATCTGTAAGGGATGAATCAGCAAAATTAGTTTATAAACTTGAAGTAGAGCAATATTTTAGCAAAATTCCGTTTTCAAATGATCTTTGGAAAAGCAATATGGCTTGTCATTTGCCATTACAATTTGCAGAAGTTGGACTTTGTTTTCTGCAGTATGGTTTAAGCAGGACCAGCTTTGTTTGGGGATTCTTTTAGCATGTATACCTTCGTTGTTTCGTTTTTACCCTTTTCAAAACTATGCTGACATTGACATACCATTTCTGCAGGACTCGAATCTCTTTGCCAAGAGAAGCTTTCTCTTGTCGAGCATCCCTTGGTAAGGAGTTAGTGGTGCTTGTTCTGGTCTTATTACCATGTGTTTTTGGCATTGACTGGTTCATCATTCTTTTTGATATGACAATAGCTGATTCTGAAATAGATGGAGTCTTCAGCTCAAGACCATTGTCTCCTACTCTGTTGGCAGGAGAAAAGGAAGAAGCCAGGGCTGTGTTATCTTTGTTCTTAAAGAAACAAGGTGTGAGTAAGGCAGTTGCAGCAAGAACTATCAACAAGTCAGACCATTTTATAGATCACCTTGTCTCAAGGCTTCATATTATTCATAAATCTCGGTATCTAGTAGGTTCGATTGCATTTTGGCCATATCTCTACTTGCTTATGATTCAGTCAATGCCCTGGTACTAATCATGAACTCCACCGGATTTTGTAGGTCGAGAACTCACAACTCTGGAAATCAGGGATGCTCTTATTCCTTACCTTGAATCCCTCCTTGAAGAGCATGGAAATATTCTGGTAAACTTAGTGGAAACTTTTCCAAATACCCCAGTTAAAGCCAGACCTATTACACATATCTCTTCTACCCATTTAACTGCGGACTCCAAGAAGCTAAAAGCTGTATCTAGAGTAAGTGAGTTGGGACCTACTGGACAGCTTCCCCCGCATATCCTTTATCTCATAGAGCTGGGCATGGATATTGAGCAGATCAAGGGAATCACACGTAGATTTCCTGCTTTTGCATACTACAGCTTGGAGGGGAAAATTAGGCCAGTTGTTGAGTTTCTTCTTGATCTTGGAATTGCTAAGTCAGATCTTCCTACAATCCTCAACAAAAGGCCTCAGTTGTGTGGAATTAGCCTATCAGAAAACCTTATTCCCACCATGGAATTTTTAGAAAATTTAGGTGTGGACAAAAGGCAATGGGCAAAGGTTATATACCGCTTCCCAGCACTTCTTACTTACAGCACGCAAAAGATTGAGGTGACCGTAAGTTTCCTTCAGGAGATGGGCCTCTCATCAGAACACATTGGTAAGATGTTGACTCGTTGTCCAAACATAATAAGTTACAGCGTAGAGGAGAAATTGCGGCCTACTGCTGAGTACTTCAATACTTTGGGTGTTGATGTGGCTAATCTTCTTTACCGATGTCCACAGGCTTTTGGTCTTAGTATAGAAACCAGTTTGAAGCCTGTGGTACAGTTCTTTTTAGAAAGGGGTTACAGCGTGACGGAAATAGGGTCTATGATATCTAGATATGGGGCCTTGTGTACTTTTAGCTTGGAAGAGAATTTGGTACCAAAGTGGAAATTCTTTTTGACAATGGATTACTCCAGTGAGGAACTAGTCAAATTTCCACAATATTTTGGTTACAGCTTGGAAGAAAGGATAAAGCCAAGGTATGCATTAGTGAAGGAATCTGGAGCAAAGTTGTTACTAAACCAGATATTATCCTTGTCCTATGTTGACTTCGATAAAACTTTGAAAAAGAAAATTAAGAAAATGCTGTATCAAAAGGCAGCGGATGATGCAATCAGTATTAAAGGTCCTCGACCTGGACTGGAGCAATGAGAGTCGTGCAGCTACTATAACAATCTCATGTACTCATTTCAGAAGAGTAAAAAGGTGGCATAATTGCCTGGCCGATACATAAATGCTGTTCCTTTTGGTTATACTATTAAAAGGACACAGGCGTTTACAAGGGCACTTGAGGATGGACACGTAATATAGTACTAGCCAATTTGTACAAAGAGCAAATTGTTGAACTTTGATCAGTGAGAACACAGCGAATGTTCTTCACATTCTTGGTGCAGAATACCAGGCATGGAAACATTGCTGGGTCAACACGGTTAGATCAACAACTTCCTGAATAATGGTTGTGAGGTTCTGGCTTCAGCTTTCTCTTAAACAGGGCATCTTGAAGGTCCAGGAAGCAGGAATCCAATTTTTTTCACTCAAACCTGGAGAGAACCTTGTTTCATTTCCGTAATATGATACGTTTCCATGCACTATGAACTTTTTGATGTTTCTAAGTGTCTTAGTTTTGCCTGTATAAATGCTGTCCATGGTCCATATACCAAAGTTAGTGATTGTGTTTATATTGATTGAAACAGAACTCTGAGGATGTTTTTCACACGCAACTTTTCTCATTGGTGTCATCAGAAGACCTGTTCTTATGCAAGCTATTGGTTGTAGTAGAATCACAAGATATAGCTACTAACAGAATGCAGGCTATCAAATACCAACATCCAGGGATCGGGTACTACTAGAATGTCATCTTCACGTCAGTATTACAGTGTGTTAAAGAGCAAGCCGATAATCGGAACTCTCTCTTCTAAAGGCCTAATATTCTGGAAAATGAGCTATTGGATGACAAAGCTCCCATCTTTTTCCTGCCCAATTTGGCATGCGTGAAAGGTTTATAACATTCAACAACTTATTTGAAATTTCTCCGACACGTAAGAGTTAGAAAAATCTAATAGTACCCAACTTTACTTCTAACTATTAAAAAGATTTTTATAACATGCGACGTGACTACTTTATATTGGCAACTAGAATGTGTGAATTGAGTATTTTGTGAATTTATCTTTGGCCTAATATTATTTTATTAGTTTAAAAAAATAATATTTTTGATATATAAATAAAAATGTTTTAAAAATGTTACATCCTTAATTTAAGTAGTTATTAATATTATAAATAAAAAAAATAATTTTTCATTAAAAATTATATAGTTTTTTGTTTTTATAAATTTATTAAGTTATAAAATATAATTAATTATGAAAAATTTTAATTAAAAATTTGAATCTAGCTGCAATTAAAAAATTAAAACTGTTATAAATGCACCAACAATATAAAATAATGGATCAATTAGACTTTTAACTGACCAAATGTAAAATTTATTGAATTAAAAAATCACTTTATATATATGTTATTAATTTATATATTAATAAGTAGAAGCTTAAATGTTAATTTGCTTCCCATTCCCATTCATTAAACCAACACGTGGAGAATGAAGAATATTGGCTAGTCCTCAAGTCCTAACCCAAAACCAAAAGTTACGTTATTGCAATAAAACTGGACTGGGCAGCCCAAGTTCACGTGTAAAATTAAAACCCTTCTCTCTCACTCCCTCTCAGGAGCAGCGTCACTTTAACGTTTCGACCTTCAAACCCTGAATAACACCTCTTCGAATCTGTTCTGTTTGCATATGTAACTTGTAAATTCCTCGGGTGCTTACTTAGGTGAATGATTTGTGTGTAGCGGAGATTGGAGAGACTAGTTAGAGAAGTGGGAGAAGGTTTCACGAAAATGGCAACTCAAGCAGCTACATCCTTTCAGGGTAACATGAAGGTGCGTTTTCTCTCTAACTCTGAAAACCCGTTTCCGAAGATGTTCAGATTCTAGTTTTGCTTTGAATTCCTTTACCTGTTATAGTGGGTATTGATGATAATTCAGGCTTTCGTTTGATGCACTTGAAGTTAATTTCTTAATTTTATTAAATGGCTTACTCTTGGGTTTTAATTGGCTGCAACTTTTCATCATTTGGCTGTCGATTTTATCTAATTCTTAAAATGGAGCCTCTGAGCTCCTGCCTATCATGCGGTGGAAATTTTGTAATTCTTATGGTTTATAGTACCAAGTCTTTTTTACCTGATAGCTTCTTTGCGTTATAGATTTGACTGGGGAAATTGAAAATGTGTGTTCTTGCTGGTACGCCAGTTGTTTTAGTTCTCGATGATTAACACTTAGTTAAGGTGATTTTTGCTTGCAGAAAGCACTTGCTGGCCTGAGACGTATCAATTTGGAAGGTCTGCGATGGAGAGTATTTGATGCCAAGGGCCAAGTAGGATCTAGATCTCCTTCAAATACACTCTCTTTCACAATATTCGATGAATTTGTAGGGTAGAAATTGCATTTTGTGTCATCAAAGTCATTTGTGAAAACTTATGTTTTATTATCTTTTATTTTCTCGTGGCTTTGTTAATGCTAATCTTAATTGTCATTATCTTTTGGAAAAATACTGAGTTGAGTCTGTGAGTTTTCCGAAGAGAATGCCATTTCAATTTCAATATGCTTATTGGTTAAGGAGAACTTGTATTGAAACATTTTTTTTTTCTGCACTTCTTTATGAGTTAAAGACTTCGAAATGTTTGAGGTGACATTTCTTTTCTTGGTTCTTCAAGCTCAAGATTTAAGATGTGATTCTTTTTCCCTTCAAGGTCCTTGGAAGGTTGGCATCCCAAATATCTGTAGTCCTTCAAGGCAAGGATAAGCCAACATATGCCCCCAATCGTGATGATGGTGATATGTGCATTGTGCTTAATGCAAAGGATGTGAGTGTTACTGGAAGAAAAATGACCGATAAATTCTACCGCTGGCACACTGGGCAAGTATCACCTTCCCTTGCTAACAATTGTGCACGTCTTCATAATTGCAAAATCTAGAATGCAGACACATAGATGATAGAAAACTATCTGCTCCAATTAGTTATCATCTGAATAAAACCTTGAAAAACTGAATGCTTGCCGTATTTGTTTTGACGACCATACTGGAACCTCTTCTTAGTTGAGTATTTTGACTTTTGTTATTTATGAGATTCAATGGCCGTTTTGTTGAAGAAATTTGAAAAATGTATGAATAGCAGGCTTGAGGTTTAGAAAAACTCCCGCTAAACGTCCCAGCCTCTCAGGTGTCATATTGAGCTTATGCTGTAACTTTGATTGTAGAAACATGTGAATTGGATTTCTAACACTATCACGGGTCATCTTCTTATATCCTATCAAATGTTACCTATCAGTTATGTGGGCCACCTCAAAGAAAGGAGTTTAAAGGATCAGATGGCCAAAGATCCCACAGAAGTCATTCGGAAAGCTGTCCTACGTATGCTTCCAAGAAATAAATTACGTGATGTGAGTGTTGTACTAGACACTGTATTTGCTTAAAACTTTACTCGTTCTTGCGTTGTGACTTCCTCGTGATGTAGGTTGATGGGTACATGTAGGTCTTCATTGCCTCAGTAATCCCTTCAATTCAATGCCCAAAACACTTCCATTGAGCCTATTATCCACCTTTGTTGGGCTGGCACGTAACTTAGCTCTTGGTTTTGTTTCTTTTATACTTAGCTCTTGGTTTTATTTCTTTTATGCTAAATGGTTGGTCGAATTGATAAAAGTTGAAAAAAGAAGAAAAACTGCGTCACATACATGCTGTGTTCAGAAAATTAAAAGTCGTATAAGCATTTGGCATTTTGGTTTTGATAAATAATTTTTTTTCCTATTTTTTGATTTCAAGTATCGCATAAGGAGCATGCCCTTAACATTTGGTAAACACTTTGCTTGTCACATCTTTGTGCAGGACAGAGATCGAAAACTGAGGATCTTTGTTAATGATGATCACCCATTTGGTGATCGACCTCTTGAACCATATGAGATGCCCCCCAGAAATGTAAGAGAAATGCGACCGCGTGCTAGACGAGCCATGATTCGAGCTCAGAAAAAGGCTGAACAGCAGCAGGACGGTACTAATGATGCCAGCAAGAGAAAAAAGAAAGAAGTTGAGGCTTAAGTCAAGTTTACGAGAGTGGCAGCTGATTTGCTTCTCCTCCAGGCTTACCTTCTCTACGATACTGCCATGGATCTGAGATCCAAATGAAAATTTGCTTGGGGATAAATGCTGTTGGAATGACGGTCATTGGTTTTTTGCTCCTAGGAACTCCTTTTAGGCGCTCTAAGGACTTTTCATCAAGAAATTTTGTGATGCTTGAGGCTGAAATCTGTGAAATTAAGCTCTAGGCTAGCTACTAGGAAGGTGCATCAGCTCAATGTTTGTTTGTCTTCGCTGCTTCCCTTATCTCGGCCAACCTCCTCTTCCTATCTTAACAACACCATTCATTTCTTGCTTCTTCAACTAACCAAAGTCGAGTTCAACTTCTAAACGATGAGAGTTTGCAAGATAAAAACGCACATTTCCACAAAAGACCTAGAAAAGAAAATCCAATAAAGAAGGCAACTTAATCGACCCCCATCTGATAACAATCCTATTCCTGGCTCTCATACCCCAAATTCAATTAAAAAAATTAACTGTTCAAGAAAAGGAGTGACAGAAGGAATTGAGAAGAGAACCAGTACTCTTCAAGAAATCGATCGTCGTCGAGGTCCTCAAGTTCGTCCGTGGTTTTGTGATCGATCCATGGCTTGGGCTTTAGGAAGTGAATTTTGATGCGAAGCAGGCGTGAAAGGTTGAGGCTTTGGAATAAATTCCCACACTTTCTCTGTGTATCGTCCCACTACGTCGATGCTCCTCCTACATCCTTGTACACAAAGTGATAATCTCTCGCATTGGTATATCACCCACTCTCTCCCCGTTTCTTGGACTCGCTCTGGACTCCATTTTTGCTTCCTCCAAGCTTTTGGGATCTTGTCACTTCATAGGCTTTATGGGCCCACTGAACTGATCTCGATATCAACTGCCTGATATCCAGTCACTAACCTAGGCCCATAGTTGGGCCGAAGTAGACAGTAGAATCCCATTTCCTGACATATTTAAATTTTATTTTTTCGTACAATTTCGATTCTCTCTCTGCCTTCTCTCACTTACTCTACATGTCTGTTTATTGATCACTTGTATTGATCGATACATTAGTGGAAAGCTCAAGAAAGAGGAAGAAGAAGAAGAAGAAGAATGAATACAGTAGAATCGCTAGTGACGCAAATCCAGGGGCTGTCGGGTAGCCCTTCCGATCTGTCTGCACTACACAATTACCTGAAGCAAGCTGAGGAGTCGCTCCGTTCTGAGTCGTCTCGGTTACTGCCCTTTCTCCACCAGCTAGACCCTTCTGTCCACTCCCTCGGTTACCTCTACATTCTGTATGTTTCTTTTTCTCTTTCTCTTTAAAGTGTTCTGATTTTCATCTTTTGTGCTTGTATGCTTTAGGGTTTACTTGCCAGGTTCTTGTCCATACTTCCATGAGATGTTTTACTTTTCTTGTTTTGGCTAAGGAGGTGGGGCTGTGGTAATTTGTTACGCTTAACTCGTGCGTTTGTTTGATTGTGGAGAAACCAAAACGTAAAGATGATATATTTATGGTGTATTTTTTGTGGTGAAAATAATACAGAACCTGTATTCGAACGAGTTTGTATATTGAAACTTTGGAATTGGAAGGATGAAAGAAGTAGGATTGTTTAAATTTTGTTGCCTATTCATTTTGGCAGCGAGGCATGTACATCCAGTCCTGTTTGGGGAGACCAAAGTGATATGATAGTCTCCACCATGGCCAGATTTATTACTTTCTGTGCTGCAGAGCAGATAAGAATGGCGCCAGATTTGTGTACTTGTCTCTTACTTGTCATTTAAATAATTCAGGATGTCGAATGTTCGAATATGAATTTGGTTCATGGTTCTCTTGGTAATTATTTTGTGTTTGCAGTCATTAATGTTTGTAAGAGGTTCAAAGAGCAAGTTATGCTGCTTGAAGCACCTATCCGGGGAGTGGCCCCATTGCTAGCAGCTACACGGAAGGTTCAGCTCAACTCTGAACATTTGACTCCGCTGCATCCTGATTTCCTTCAACTTTGTTTGTTGGCCAAATGTTATAAAGCTGGCATTTCCATTCTAGAGGATGATATCTTTGAGGTTGATCAGCCAAGAGATTTTTTCCTTTATTGCTATTATGGGTAAGTTGCTTTTGCAGCTTGGTGATTGTATTCATGGAATCTGATAATATTATTTCATTTTGCCAATATGATTTTCTTCTGAAGGTCTTCTTTTTGTTCCTGATAATTGCTACCTCATTGGGTTGGCTTTTCTTTAACACACATATACATATATGTGTGTGTGTGCTTGTGTTCACGAGCAGGCGCATGCGCTAGCTTGCAATGTTGATTAGAGTCTTAGCAACTTGATTGTTGTTAAGGTTTATACCTATCAATCGGGATGCATTTCTGCTGCAAGTTCTAGATTGTGATTAGTTTTCATTTATTGAGTTTAGATATGCCTGCATTGTATTATTTACATGGTTAGAACCATAAAAAAATGCCAAGCATACCCTAGGTATGGAAGTGCGTTTTTGCAAGAAGCAACAGTATGACTAGTATGGCAGAGACGATTTTAGTATATCTGGACGTTTTGATCTTCATTAATTTCTTTCCGTTGGGAAATTCTTACTTCAGTCTTTGATATTACAGAGGGATGATATGCATTGGGCAAAAGCATTTCCAGAAAGCATTGGAGCTTCTACACAATGTACGCTATTTGAGCTTTGATCATCTATCACTGACGTAACCATCTGATATATTACTGATCCTTATTGCCTCATCTCAGGTTGTCACTGCCCCTATGTCTACCATAAATGCTATAGCTGTTGAGGCATACAAAAAATATGTGTTGGTTTCCCTCATTCAATATGGACAGGTATATTTGATAATTTTCTTATTATTGGTACATTTTCCCTTGAAAGCATTTCTTTTCTGAGATTTAAAGTATTTCTTTTTCGAGACTTGGTATAAAGTTAATTGATTACATGTTCTTGTGGTAGCAGTTCTCTACCAGTCTCCCCAAGTACACATCTTCAGCTGCTCAGAGGAATTTAAAGAATTTTTGCCAGGTGATTATAATAATAACTTCAATGTAATGATTAAAGTAATTCGTTGAGATCAATTATTTGGAATATTCAGTGCTGGCTTCCTTGTTAGTCATGTAGCTAGGAATAATTGCGTAGACGTTTTAGTGTAATGTTGTAACTTATTTTAAGCCTGATAAGCAATACTTGATTTGTCATGGAACAGAGATAGCTTTCATATTATGTCTGATGGTAAATTTCTTGTCCTTTTTATGCAACTCTTTATGAGGTTTTTTATATTAAAGACTTTCAACCTCTGTCAGAGTTAACTTGAACGTATTAGCCACCACATCATGGATACAAGTTTTTAACCAGAAATTTATCTGCCGTTACCATTTAACTATGGTGGAGTCTTTTAATCTATAAAATTAAGTAAAATTTTATTTTATTTCTCAATTTTTGCTTATAATCCTTTGTATTATTTTGGTTGAGCCCTTTTTTCATACAGTACTTTGGTCCTTGAGCAGCCCTACATTGAATTGGCTATGAGTTATAGCAGTGGAAAAATCTCAGAACTGGAATCATTTGTTCAGACAAACAGGGAGAAGTTTGAAAGTGTGAGGCCAATATCACATCTTTGAGATTTTGTTTTAAAATAATATCTTCACTGGGTTCTTTCTGTCTTCTTAAATGGGCTTTGGTTTCCTTTTCAGGATAAGAATCTTGGACTGGTGAAACAGGTTGTATCGTCCATGTATAAAAGAAATATCCAGAGACTGACTCAAACTTATTTGACTCTTTCCCTTCAAGATATAGCCAACACGGTGCAACTCAGTAGCTCTAAGGAGGCAGAAATGCATGTGCTTCAAATGGTAGTTCCTTCTGCTGTTTTTTCTTTCTTGTAGTTTTTCTATTGGTTCTCTTAAAAAATACAAAGAATTCATATTGTGAGTTTGCCCTAATAAGGGAAGACAATAGATAATCAATATTGCATTCAACTATTCAGTATCTAAGATGTGATATTCTAGATTCAAGATGGTCAGATATATGCAACTATCAACCAGAAAGATGGTATGGTTAGATTCTTGGAGGATCCTGAGCAATATAAAACTTGTGAGATGATTGAGCGTATTGACTCCTCAATTCAGAGGTATAGTCACTTTTGGTTTTCTCTCTTCAATCGTGCCCTTCAATGTTGATAAGCAATTTTGAGGTTGATAGCATGTATGCCTTTTAACTTTAGGATTCTTAGTTCGGTTGAACTATCATTGAAGATCATAAATTATCCTAAACAAAGAGAAACCTTTTAGATGTTATATTTAGGCGAAGTACAACTAATGTTACATGGTCATGCTATATTGTTGATGAAGTTCACATTGGATGTATTTACTATTTGCATGTTCTATGTGGTCCTATAAGAAGTATAAATTTATTGTCATTAAATTTCTATTCTTAATTATTTTAACTTTGCTATTGCAAGATTGAAAATTGACATTTTGAATTTGTTGTGAATGAGTACCTGTTTATTTTCCCTTTCTTATTTGTCCGTCCAATCTTCAAGATTCATGACACTGTCAAAGAAGCTGACTGCAATGGATGAGCTAATGTCCTGTGATCCTTCCTACCTAGCAAAGGTGATCCTGTTCTCTTTTTGTAATGTTTAGTAGAGGAGGGTGTCAAGGAACTGGTTGAGGGCTAATCAGATGGTTTTCCATATACATTGCAGGCTGGGAGGGAGCGTCAAAGATTTGACTTGGATGACTTTGACCCTGTTCCGCAGAAATTCAACCTATGAGGAAGCATCAAGCGTGCACTTCAATATACATAAGGATGAGGATGTTTGTAGGCGGCAATCATGTTTGGTTTTTATGGCCTCCATGTTCAAAGAGATGGATGTTGCCTTCTGATTCTCTGTAAGGGAAATGGATACGTGCAAGTAACTTCCTCCTTTGACCTATCGACTGTCTTGAAAACATAGTTCAATTCATTGATTTCATTTCTAATTAATGCATCAGGCCTTCCTCCGTCGGTCACTTATCCTATTCTCATAATTTATTTAGGAGGCTAGCTGGCTAGGCCTTTCCTAAGGCTTACACATGATCATAGGCATTGAAGTTACATTGGCAGCAGTTTGAGAGTGGAATCAATGTAAAGTTGCATGTGAAATGGCACCAGGACCTAAGTCGAGTATTTTGGTTACTAGAGTATTTAGCATTTACACCGCCTTCCGCTTTCCTTTTCCCAAGCATGCATTGCAGGTGATAAATAATAACATACAGAGAATGGAAACCTTATAATTAGCATATGTAGAACTTGAGTACTAAGCAAAAACTGACGAGGTAGCCTAATGTCAGCATATGAGTGCAATATAGCAACAATTGGGAAACAATACCAGTGCAGATTATTGCAATCAATTCTAATTGGACCCATGAAAGTGCAATAGGCAGCAAGTGGAGAAAATGTTTCAAGAATTATCTATACTCGGTAATGGAAAAAGAATCAAAATATCACTAGCCAGTACAAGATTAACAATAGGGATATTCCAAGGAGACAAATTTCAGGTTCTACTTATACCTATTCTAACGTATTAAAAAATCTAAATACACAAGAATATAGATTTTCCCCTTCCAGGAGAAAATTACGGTGACTTGGCTTGCGTTTCTTTCCTTGCATAGCATGTGCCACTCTTGGAAGCCATATGAGCAACCTCTTCTGCTGTCCATGGCGATGTGTTCCAACGATATCCTAAGCTTCCCAGCAGCAGCCTCCTCCATCTTCACGCATGTATTCGGTCATCTAACCAGCCTTGTAAATCTGATTCAATCTCTTCTATGATTGATGCTTCAGATGCTCGAACCACAAATTTGCACATCATGGTTGTTTCATCACCTAGATCGAAATTTCTGCTTACTTCACTAGCTCCAAAAAACCATCATGCCCAAGAATCCCCCAAACCATGTTTTTGCAGCATAACAAAGCTGGTGACAGCAAAAATGATCATCACTTGGCAAAGATACTCGCGAAGCAACAGGTTCCACACATGTAATGTATTATATCATTGGTTAAATAACTTTCAACCACCAAAAGCAATTTCAGTTATATTTTCTATGTTCGAGGCAATTTTCAAGTAATAATGGGTGACTGATCAGAGCAACTGCCTTCTCAATTGAAAGAAAGGTATAAGCAAATGCCAAATGAGAACGTTTTGTAAATAAAATTCAGTTTCATAGCTCATTAACCCAAATACTATAACCAAATAAAAGAATATAATGCAATCAAAACATAAAGAAATACTGATACCTGAAAACCTGCCACAGTGCGGATGACGTGCGAGCATACTCTGTGGAAAGGCTTCAAAGACAAAGACTTCAGTCTACTAAGGAAAGGAGAAGAGTCATATTGCTGTACAGCAGTTGCCTTGAAGCCACTCCCTTCATATATGTATGTACCAATACATTCTACAATAGCTGGTAAACTAGGCCGTAAACGGAAGAATTCAACGGGTGAAATTCTGTGGCAAGAGACGCGCAGTCAGAGGGATTTTGTAAAGCGGACATGTCGAAATTACTAGTTCTCATAGTTCTGGTCTTAAGCTCCTCTTCCGTCATAAAGCTTGAACCCAAAGAGCACACTTTTAGAAATTTGATACACCTACCGTCACTGTCACACTGCAGAGTACTGGATCCTGTGAACAAAAACGTTTGACGTTTGACCATGGTTCACATGCAACACATATATGCCAAAAAAGTCATTTCAAGAAAATGCTGACCACAGAACATCATAAAGGCAGGTAGGATTAGGAAAACATTACAAATTTGATGGAAGAATGGATCTTCCAAGTATCAAAAGTGATGCCTGAGAAACAACATTACGCAGTTGTCGCACAGCTTGAAGAGATCCATCCACATAGTATAATGCACCAGATAAACCAACGCGAATATCCACCCTATTTAATTCAAGTTCAGTCAAGTTTAAAACCTGCATATGTAAATATGACGATAAGAGAAAATTCCATCGGCGTGATCGGGAACATCAACAACATAGCAAATATTTCACCGATAAAGTTCATGTGAATTTAGCCGCCTTATACCACAATTTTGGAGCAATACATTCATACTCAAAGATTCACCAGACTGCATGATCAATATATTATTGTCCAAGCAGTTGCCAAGGCATCCACAATATTTAGAATATTACAGTTATGAGCCGCAAGAAATTGTCAGTGAAACAGTGTATAAAGTTTGTGAGCCATACTCAAAGATTCACCAGACTGCATGATCAACATATTATTGTCCAAGCAGTTTCCAAGGCATCCATAATATTAGAAGATTACAATTATGAGCCTCAAGAAATTGTCAGTGAAACAGTGTACATAGTTTGTGAAGCAAACACAACCTTACACATACTTCCTTGATACAAATACAATCAAAGATTTCCAAGGATGAAGAAGAAAACGTAACCAACATGGACGTTGGGGAAATTCTGATAACGTCACAGCTGAGCAAAGCATTGCTAGTCACTCAGTTTAAATCCCGTAACTTGTTGAATACTTCAATATATGGTAATGCAACAAAAAAATCCAATATGCGGAAGCGCCCAAAAAAATTACGAGCAGAAGAAACTCCAGCCTTCAGATGCAGGCTGAACCCCCCATAACCAGAGTCTGCTAAATGATATACTTCATCATAGCAAGGATCACTGCTACCAGTCAGTTGGCATGACATTTAGCAAGTTAGAGTCGATCCCTTTTGTTAGCAAAATAGTTAATTCACTAGGTTCTGGCCTCCAAAGCTCCAAAATAGCCTTATGAACCAATCCTTCCAATTCCCTATCCTGGGCAGCAGCTGCTTCATAAAACAGAACAGAAGAGCTTGTGATGAGTAAATGGGTAGTCTCCTCTGGCTTCGCTAACCCCAGCCGACCTAACAATTTTATCGAAATTCACTGATAGTTAGGTTAAAACAACATATTTGAAGCCCAGAGCTAAAAGGGAACACAATTCTGATGCAGAATTAAGTCACATGGTTGAATGTCTTAACAATGTAACAGTCATACTAGGTAAATACCAAACGATTACACTAAAACTCGATTGGACACATTGACTAGGGGCAAAAGGCAAATAATGCTACAGGAGTTCAGCTTTCAATCCTACAAATACAATACATGTAAGGTGTGGTCAATATACGATAATATCACATAATATTAGGATAATCTGATTGTCATCAAATTATATTGATTAGTTAGCACTATTTTAGGGATTAGTATTATCTTAGGATTATTTCCTTTTTTGTATAGATTCTCTAACCTATTCATGTATATATGTACTACATTGTCTAAGGAATAAACATTGAGAGCAAATCAGCTCTTATTCATATAAGGCTTCCTTACACTCTTTTTATAGGAAACAAAAACAATAAAATAATAGAGTTTTACTTACATAAGTAAACATCCTATTGGATAAAAAATTTGGTCAAATCATATGACATACTTAAAGGAAGAAGAAAGTCCCTCTCTTTCCACTGCTTCATCTTAATTTCAGCTACCATTTAATGAAGACGTTTGTTGTCTCTCTTAGCTTGATTTATTTATTGACATTGCCTTCCTTAAATTAAGCTGGTAAAAATTTATCATCTCTAACAATTTCTTCAATTTGTGAAACAACTCAAACTTCAGTAGTTTAGTAAAAATATTTGCAACTTATTCTTCACCGTGGCAATAATTAATTACTTCTTTTCTAGTTATTAACTAGCGAATTTTGTGAAATTGAATGTCTATATACTTGGATCGCTCATAAAAACTAGATTTTTGCATAGTGCTATTGCGGATTTATTATCACAAAATAATTATATTGGAACATCATGTTTTTGATTTAGTACTTCAAGAATTCTTCTAAGCCATACTACTGTGTAGCACAACTAGTTGCTGCAATGTATTCTACTTCAGTTGTAGATAACATAACCACGAGTTATTTCTTTGAAGACCATGATATTGCGCCAGTGTCAAGATGAAAAATATACCCTAATGTGCCTTTTCTTGTTTCTATATCTCCACCCCAATCACTATCTGTGTGACTTACAAGATTCACATAATTAATAGTTGCATAAAAATTTCATTCATTTAAAGTACCTTTGATATATTGAAAAATTCTTTTTGTTCCTTGTAAATGACAGGTAAAAGGCTCCTTTATAAATCTGTTAAGTAATCCAACTCCATAAACTATATCTGGTCTGGCTGCGGTTAAAAGCCTTAGACTTTCAATTAAACTTTTGTAGTAAGTCTCCCTTTGTCTTCTTTTATTTGTTTCAATTTCTCTTCAATTGGGGTGAGAGCTGACTTTGAATTCTCTATCTTAAATTTCTTCAAAATATCATTCGCATACTTCCTTTTGGAGATACAAATTTCATCATCTTGTTGAATTATCTCTATTCCAAGAAAATAAGACATTAGACCTAAGTCTATAATGTCAAATGATTTTACCATAGCCTCCCTAAACTCTTCAATCATCTTTGAGTTATTTCCAGTAAAAATTAGATCATCAACATAAAGACACAAAATTAGAATATCACCATGCTCAACAAATTTAATGTATAAAGTATGCTCAAAAGGCGATCTTTCAAAATCATGCTTCATGAAGTATGAATCAATTCTTTTGTACCATACTCTTAGTGCTTGCTTCAATACATACAGTGCTTTCTTCAACCTATAAACTTTTATCTTCTTTTCCTCTAATTTCATACCCTACAGGTTGCTCAACATATACTTCTTCTTCTAAAGTTCCATAAAAAGACATATTTTACATCTATTTAATAAAATTTTCAATTATTTTGAGTTGAGAGGGATATAATCATGCGAATAGTATCCAATCTCGCAACGGGAGCAAATACTTCAAAGTAATCAATACCTGATTTTTGTTTATATGCTTTTGCAACCAATCTAGCTTTAAATCGGTCAATCTCACCATTAGGCTTGTATTTTGTCTTGTACACCCACTTTACTCCTATAGGCTCTTTATCATCAGGCAAATCTATTAATTCCCATTTGTCATTTTTTCAATTGCACATATTTCTTCATCCATGACTTTTCTCCACTTTAAGTCAATTGATGCCTCCTCATAATTAACTGATTCATAGTTTGCAAATGAAGCAAAATTGATAATCCCTTCATCAGATAGGTCATTATCAATACCTATCACACAATCTTCCAATCTAGCTAGTAACTGACGACATCTTTAGGGTCTACTAGCTGACTAAAATACTAAATCTACCTGAGTATTTTCTTCTTCATAGCTTTCTGAAATTACCACTGGCCTTTTTTGGGAAGTTGAAGACCAATTCTATATTCCATTCTCATTAAAGGTTACATCGTGGCTAATAATAGTCTTTTTCGTATTTAAATTGTATAATCTATAGGCCTTTGAATTTGTACTATAGCCTATAAAAATATATTACTCACCTTTTTCATCCAGCTTCTTCTTCAACTGATCTGGTACATTGGCATAAGCAATAGACCAAAAAATTTTGAGATGCCGAATGGAAGGTTTCCTTTTGCTTTAAGCTTTCTCAGGTGTTTTGTCATTAAGACTTTTTATTGGACACCTATTTAAAATATAAAATACACAAACAATAGCTTCTGCCCAAAATTCTTTAGGCAATTATTTAGATCTTAACATGCATCTTACCATGTCCATAATAACTTTTTTCTTTTCTGCCACTCCATTTTGTTGAGACGTGTATCTGGTGGTCAACTGATGTTGAATTCTACACTACTTAAAGACCTCTGTGCATGCAAGATACTCTTGACCTCTATCTGTTCTTAATGCTTTAATTCTGTAGCCACTTTGCTTTTCCACAAACACTTTAAATGATTTGAACACATCGCAAGCTTCTGATTTCTGTTTTAGAAAATAAACCCAGGCCTTTATACTAAAATCATCAATAAAAGTAATAAAATACCTATTATCTTCATTTGATGGAACTTCAACAGTATACAAATCTGAATGAATAATTTCCAATAGCTTCTTTCCTCTATAAGACTTTCCAACTTGAAATACATCCCTATTTTTTTTTTCCATCTCACATGTCTCATATACGTAGTATTCACAATAAGTAAGCCAAACACAAGCTCTTTTCTTGATAGATAATTTAATCAAGAAAAATGAAAATGTCCAAAACACACGTGCAATAGCCAATTTGCACGAGGTATCACAAAATTTAAGCAAGCAAAATTTTCATGATAAATTTTTAGTAGGAATAGATGGTTAGAAGACTTCTTTACCTTTGCAATAAATCTTCCACTCCTGTCTATCAAGATATAAAAATCATGATGAATCTGCATTTTATAACCTTTCTCCGATAATTGACCCATACTCAGTAAATTATGATGAAGACCAGAAACATAGAAAATATCAGAGATAAAACTTTTAGAACCGTCCTCCAGCCTAATGGATACTCGACCTTTTCCCAAAACCAGAATATTTGAAATTCCCAAATTTAACTGTTGACTGAACATTTTCATCTAAAGAGGAAAATAACTCCTTATTCGCATACATATGATTACTACAACAAAAATCCAAGTACCAGATATTTTCATCTTCCACAAAAGAGTTGCTTGCTAGAAATAATTGTTAGAATTCTCACCAAAATGTTAGTACTGATTTTTTGCAACATTAGCTTGATAGTTATTCTAAAATCTAGATCTACAATCAACAGCATTGTATCTATACCTTCTTTAATTAAAGTAATTAAAATTACATCTCTCTTGATATTGATTACCTCATCCTCAACTGGTAGGCCTAAAATTATTTTTTCCTCTTCCTTGACTGAATGCTTTGGAATTATTTTCTCTCCCCTAGTTAAAATTATTGCCACGACCTCTTTCTTTACCTCTGCCTCTGAAATCTCTCCTTTCTTCATTATCAAAACTACAACCTCTATCATCTACATTTTGATTAGATTCTACAACATTATTGAAATTCACCTAGTCTTTTAAGGCTTCTTCTATTGGCTTTTTTGTTTTCTCTAATATTTTGCTAACATGACTTTCAATGCTTCCTTGCAACTCAGCTACAAGTCTCATGTGACTAGTATTGTAGTCACATATGGTCAAATTTAATAGGTATGGTGCATAGAATCTTTTCCACCACCTTACTGTCTAAAATATCTTCTCCATACAGCCTCATCTTGTTGACAAGATCAAAATATTCTTCAACAATTTCTGAATTAGACATTTCATAACTCTTACATTACCTACGCAGGGCCATCAATTTGGATTTTTGAGCATTATCTATACCTTTTATAAGCCAGCTTCAGGATCCTTCACACTTCTTTGGCAATTTTAGCATTAGCAATTTTGTCAAAAACTGAATAATCTACTTCCTGGTAAATTTGAGATAATGCCAACTGACCCTTCCTTTGAGCATTTATATAAACTCCTTCTTGTAAGCCTAAATCAACAAGACTCCAAATGTTGTGAACCTTGAGTTGGGTAGATATTAAAATCTCCCAATAATTATAATCAAGTTTACTATCTAATTTGAGACCTGACCACACAATATTATAACTATTTGACATCTCTTACTTTTAAATGAACCACTCTCTCACAAGTGTATTCTCTCTATTTTTTTCTCACAAATCACTTTAAAAATTAGAGCTAGATTTAAGTAGCTTTGATACCAATTTGATACATGTGACACAACACACACGAGAGAGGGAGAGACGAGAAGAAGAAAATTCATTCAATCCCAAAAATACAATACATGTAAGGCTTCGTTACACTCCTTTTATAGAAAACAAAAACAATAAAATACCAGTGTTTTACTCACATAAGCAAACATCCTATTGGATAAAAAATTTGGTCAAATCATATGAAATGCTTAAGGAGAAGAAAGCCCCTCTCTCGCCACTTGCTTCATCATAATTTCAGCTACCATTTAATGAAGATGTTTGTTGTCTCTCTCCTTTCCATGCAAAGCTAGCTTGATTTATTTATTGACACATGCAACTTCATTATATTGTAACCGAAATCATCACGGAGCAAGTAGAGAGAGACAACAACTTGTAGCTGAACGCATGTGCTTGAAGCAAGTGGAGAGAGGCTTTCTTCTTCCTTAAGCATTCCATATGATTTGACCAAATTTTGGTCCAATAGGATGTTCGCTTGTATGAGTAAAACTCTAATATTTTATTCTTTTTGTTTTCTAAAAAAGGAGTGTAACTGATGGAGTTGTATTGCATTTTTTAGGATTGAATGAATTCTCCTTTTCTCTTCTCTTCTCTTCTCTCCCTCTCTCTCTCTCGTGTGTGTGTGTGTGAGTATGTTGTGTAATATGATATCAAATTGGTATCAGAGCTAGTTAAATCTAGCTCTAGTTTTTAAAGCAATTTGTGAAAAAAAGAAAGAAAGAGTGTTCTTATACTTGTAAGAGAGTGGTCCATTTAAAAGATGTCAAACAGTTATAATATTGTGTGATCAGGTCTTAAATTAAATAGTAAACTTGATTATAATTATTGGGAGATTTTAATGTCCACCTGCTTCAAGGCTTACAATATTTGGAGTCTTGTTGATTCAAGCTTACAAGAAGGAACTGATGTAAATGCTTAAAAGAAGGACCAATTGGTGTTATCCCAAATTCACCAAGTAGATTATTCAGTTTTTGGCAAAATTGCTAATGCTAAAACTGCCAAAAGAGCGTAGAATATCCTGAAGCTGGCTTATAAAGGTATAGATAAGGCTAAAAAATCTAAATTGCAGTCCCTGCGTAGAGAATATAAGAAGTATGAAATGTCTAATTTAGAAACTGTTAAACAATATTTTTCTCGTGGTACTGATCTTGTCAACAAGATAGGCTATATGGAGAGGATATTTCAGATAGTAAGATAGTGGAAAAGATTCTGCGCACCATGCCAATTAAATTTGACCATATAGTGACTACAATAATAGAGTCACGTGATACGGAGACTATGATTGTAGCAGAGTTGCATTCATGTTAGCGGAATATCGCAGAAAACAAAAAAGACAACAAAAAAAGCCTTAAAAAATCAGGTGAATTTCAATAATGTTGCAGAATCTTATCAAAATACAGATGATAGAAGTCGTGGTTTTGGTAATAGAGGAGGAGGAGATTTTAGAGGCAAATGTAAAGGAAGTTTTAGATGAAAAGGTCGTGCCAATAATTTTAACTGGGGGAGAGAAAATAATTCCAGAACATTCAATTGAAGAAGAGGAGGAAATAATTTTGGGCCTACCAGTCGAAGGAGAGGATGAGGTAATCAATATCAAGAGAGATTAATTTTAATTGCTTTAATTGTGAAACGTATGGACACAAGGATGCTGATTGTACATCTAGATCACAGAACAAATATCAGGCTAATGTTGCAAAAAATCAATTACAACCTTTTGGTGAGAATTCTAATAAGGTAGAAAGTTTATTTCCAACAAAGAGATGTACGACATTAGCAAAGGTCAACGCAAAGAGCTGTGCGACAAATGCATGCTAAAGGATGCATACGATCCGATTCTGCCCTCAAATTTCACACCATAAGTAGCAACTTCTTACATAACGAAACCCTCAAACAAAAACTTCACGTGATGAATATGAAATCAATTTAGTGAAACTTTTTTAACTACACGTTGATCTCAATTAACTAAAAGAGTTCAAAGCTGAATTAGGAAATTCTGGCTACCATAACAAGCATTTATCCAGTGAGAATTATGACTTTTAAGTTTCTTTATGCAAACCACTTCCCATTGGAAAAATAAAGCCAAGACTAACTTCAGGCATTCTCCCATTTATCCATTAGAACTATGACTAGTTTAATTTTTCGTCTAACAACCCAATTTAATTGAGAGAATAAACTAAAAGATAAATTCAGGCATTCTCCCATATTACACAAGCATCTAAGGACAGGAATTCTAAGAACTACCCCTTGTTATCATATTTCATTTACCATAACAAGATCTTTCCTTTCAGACAGAAGAAAAATCAGATGAATACCTGCATATGAAGATCCAGTAAATTTAGATTGGTAACAACAGCTCTAACAACACTCTCCCTCGCCGATAAAAATTCCTGCCTATCCCAAAGTGTCAAAATTGCAATAACAGACTGTGAAGCCCACTCCAGCTTTCCTGCAGGCACATCAGCCAAGTACAACATATTAATTCCCACCTCAAAAATCAAAGCTGGATACAAGGACGAAGCTAAGAATGGCGCTAAATATGTGACAACATCTGAAACACCAAGAAATCTCTCTGCATTTGAATCCACTACAATTCAATTGGCCCCTTTAGCATTTGAGAGCTTCTTGATAACCTCCATCTTCCCAGAGGCTACCGCCTTAACTGCACACACTCTTGGAAACACAGTTGCCCGGAAGCTTTCGACGGGTAAAACCAATGACCTTGACATCAAAGCGCTCCTATTTCTCCATACAAAGTCCACCTTTGAAGAAACCCAATTAGACCTAATGGCTACTGAATTCTCACTGTCAACCAACTTATCCCCAGCTAGCCTACTCATCCTCTTGGAATCGAACTCCTGAAACAATCTACCAACTGACTCAAAGGCCATCTTAGAAACCAAATCAGACTTGTCCAACATGTTCTGTCCAATCCTTGTCCATGAATGTGAGACCTTATCAAGCAAATTAATATTGTTCTGACATAAAGTAACCGAATCATCTCTCGCCAAAATGCACCCAGCGTTTCAGTAGTAGAAAACCGCAAATT
>JAOQMS010000008.1:9329120-9344039 GCA_027563885.1 Erythroxylum longipes
TACGTCTCCGGGGCTACTGCACACCCTTTTTATTAGGGAGAAAAACAACACTTACAAGTGTTTACTCTCAACACTCATCTCACTAGTGTTTACACACACTCTTAAACCCTTACCCCAATACACCCCAAAATTACTTACAAAAAAAACCTTACTACTCTTAGTCTTTTTCTTACTTATCAAAGGATGAGTAACTAAGAGTTAATATTTGTTTTCTTTTTGGATGATATTAAATGGAAGGGAGAGGAGGTTTATTTATATTTGTTTATCCTCCCCTTCTTCACTCTCTTTCAATATAGGACAAAAACCCTTACAAACATAACAGGATTAAGGGCTGTAGGAATGAGGACTGACGACTGACGAGGAATGGCACTTACGGGGATGTGCAAATGCTAAATTTTGGGACAGAAGGGGAGGCACAGATCCTCCGTACCAAAGTTATGCTATTAATTTTTTACCACGTACTTAACAGACAAAAGTTGAAATAGAACAAAGATCTATTCCCAAAAGTGGAGGAGGCAGCAACAAGCCAACAACATGCATTTATCCTGTTCCTCGTTAGGTAAGATGTCAGTATCAGGCACAGCTAGTTGTCTCCTAGTATTCTTCCGTACAAGGACGCAAAAGTGAATGTCTAAGGAAATTGGACTGCATTTAGGAGGCCTAGGCCTAGGGCTAAGAACAGGCCGAGCTTTAGGCTTTAAAAGAAAAAAAGCCGAGACCAGTCACCACTCACCAGTCACCACTCGTGTAATTTTAGTATTACAGGAGGAGGCCCAGGAAGGACGAAGGAGGCTCGCAGGGTTCTTATCTCCTTCAAACTTAACAAACAATAACAACTTCTCAGAACTCTCCCCCCCCAAGTACCAGTAGAAACGTTTCTTTTCTCCGATGGACGTTTCGCCCCTCCACAACAAATGCCTCTCCCCTCTCGCCGTTTCTCCAAGGCCCAAGCTCTCTTTCTCCTCCCTACCTCGCCATTTCGTCTCCTTCCGCTCCTTTTGCTGCCCCAATTCCTGCCGGGCGTCTAGCTCCGACACTCTCCTGGCCGACAATTCCTCGGGAGCGAAACGAAGCCGTGGAGTTTCCAGTGTTAAAGGAGGGTCGGAAGAGGAATTTGCGGACTTCAAAGAGTGGATGCACAAACACGGACTGCCTCCATGCAACGTTGTCCTCAAGGAGAGACCGTCTCATTACTATAAGCACAAGCCCATTCATTATGTCGCTGCAAGCCAGGATCTTGAGGTATTTTCTCTTTCCTCTGCTTTTGTGGGCGCTTTTTGATTGTTGATTGCTATTTTAGGCTTAAGATGCATTCTTGCAGGCTGGAGATGTTGTGTTTTCAGTCCCCAATTCACTTGTTGTGACGCTGGAGAGAGTACTAGGAAACGAGACTGTTGGTAAGGTTTTAGCGTATTGTCAATTGGAGATGGGGATTTAGTTTTAATGTCCCAAATTAGAAGTTCGAATTACCCTTTTGGATATTTTGACTTTTCTAAAATGCCAAGATGTGGTATTTAGCATTGTCGACTAGCTAAAATGTTGTACAAAAACTATGATGTTATTGTAGAAGATGATCGGAAGTCGTCTGATTGTGCACACCCATTTACTAGGTCATTGACTTTATTTGAGCGAGGACACAGAAGCGATTAATATGACTTTCTGTATGTCAAAACCATGTTGTAGAATCTTTATATCCGCAGGGATGTACGATTTGGTTATATTGTTATGTGACTAACTGTTATCAATCCACTTAACGTAGACAATCTGCTTCTTGTTAACATTTAAGCTTAAAAGTGGTGGCTTTTTCATTTTCCACTTTGTCTTTCATGCAGCTGAGTTGTTAACCACAAACAAATTGTCAGAATTAGCATGCTTGGCATTGCATTTGATGTATGAGAAGAAACAGGGAAAGAAGTCTTTCTGGTATCCTTACATTAGAGAGCTTGATCGCCAGCGAGGCCGGGGCCATTTAGCTGTGGAGTCTCCACTTCTTTGGTCAGAAGCTGAACTTGCTTTCCTGACTGGTAGCCCCACTAAGGTATGCTATTCATTTGACTACCAGTTCTGAATGATCAATACTGGCACCATCATATTCTTTTTTGTTCTTGCATATTTACAGTGAGTGGTGCTCTCATCTTTTAAAAAAATTCCATCTAACTGTTGTTGGTGAAGTAGGGTGAAGTTATTGAAAGGGCAGAAGGGATTAAAAGGGAATATGATGAACTGGACACGGTTTGGTTCATGGCCGGTTCGCTCTTTCAGGTTATACTGTTGTATTCATTACTTGCTCTACCATTATTTTTTAGAGTTTGACTCTCTTTATGGAGGGTTATGTGCTATTGTTTGCCACAAGTTATTCTGATTATGTTATTTCATTGCAGCAATATCCATATGATATACCCACTGAAGCCTTTCCATTTGAGATTTTTAAGCAAGCTTTTGTTGCTATACAGTCATGCGTGGTGCATTTGCAGGTAACTTTTCTCCTGTTTGCTGGATCTTTTCCATTTTGTTCTCAAGGGGTTTACTAGTTTTCGTCCTTGCCCTAGGTGATGTCATTGGTAGATTAGATAGTGAAGTCATATGGGACCCGATTTGCTTCTGCCTTATCAATTTTGATTATGCTAACCAATCCTCTTTCATCTTTTATTTCCTGATATTGACCTGGAATTTCCGTTCTTCCTTTTCTGGGTTGTGTTACTGCTTCTTTTAAGTGAGCACAGATATTTACTTTATCATGCATTTTTAGTGTGCCTTTTGTCCTAGACTGCCTCCATAACTATTGAGTTAGCTCCACGTTTTAGAGGAGACCTCTGCTCAGAACTGAATTGTTAATTTATGGTGTGGGTGCATTGGCATTGCCCTATCTGTTTGCCTAACTTCCTTTCTGTATTTATTTCTGATGTGACAAAGTTCTCAGCTTCCTTTCTGGCAAGCAAGAATGTTTTGTTTATTGCCATTATGCTGGTGGCTCCTTCTGGCATGAAATATTCAAATTGATGAGTTAGTACCCCTTTTTGTATTTAGAAAGTCAGTTTGGCACGGAGATTTGCTTTGGTTCCTCTTGGACCCCCTTTGCTTGCATACAGGAGCAATTGCAAAGCAATGTTAAGTGCAGTTGACGGTGCTGTTGAACTAGTGGTTGATCGTCCATATAAGGCTGGAGAACCCATTGTTGTCTGGTTTGCTATTTGCTTTAGTAATCCCAATTCGGTGCTGTTTTGTGGCTTGCTGGTGTTGTTTTAGTGGATATTGAAATTCAAGATTGCTTTCAGGTGTGGGCCACAACCTAATTCAAAGTTGCTTCTTAACTATGGTTTTGTTGATGAGGATAATTCTTATGACAGAATTTCCATTGAGGTGATACTGATTTTTGGAATTTTTTATTTGTATTTCATGTGTTTGCAAGTCAACTGATTTGATATGCACTATGTGTTGCATGTTCCAGGCAGCACTAAACACAGAGGACCCTCAATACCAGGAGAAGAGAATGGTTGCTCAAAGAAATGGCAAATTGTCAGTCCAAGTGTTTCAAGTACAAATTCAAACTTCTGTTGTAAAAGATGGTCATAGGGCTCCTTTCTTGTAGATGGTTTTGATTTGTATCTGTTGCAGGTATATGTGGGAAAGGAAAAAGAAACTATCTCAGATATGCTTCCTTATTTGCGATTAGGCTATGTATCAGATCCTTTTGAGATGCAAACAGTTATTTCTTCTCAAGGTCCAATCTGTCCAGTAAGTTCACCTCTTCTTCTAATTTTTTGAACTAATTATGAACAAGATGTATATAATATAGAATAAGGGACAGATGAGGTGAAGTTAATTTCCTGGATCTGACTCAATAGCAACTGCTAACTCCTTTCTCATTGGACCTCTGAGGAAAGAGTCTAGTGAATTCTGATGGCTTTCAATTGAAGTTTGTTGGATGTGATATAGGTGAGTCCATGTATGGAACGAGCAGTGTTGGACCAGCTTGTTGATTATTTTGAGAGCCGTCTAGCTGGCTATCCTACTAGCTTGAGTGAAGATGAGTCAATGGTAAGATTGGTATTACATATTTTGATACTTGATCGAATTCGAATCCTAATTTGTTCGAGTGTCGGTAATTTTTATTTGACAAATTTCTCTTATGCCCAGTTGGCTGATCCTAACTTGAACCCTAAGAAGCGAGTTGCCACTCAGCTTGTTAGATTGGAAAAGAAGATGCTAAATACATGTCTGCGGGCAGCAATTGATTTGATAAGCCAGTTACCTGATCATAATGTGTCCCCATGTCCAGCTCCTTATGCCCCTCTATTAAGATGAAAAGAGGTATCGCTTTTTCTCAGCCTTGGCTATTCTATATTTGGTCGATGTTGCAAATGTTAATATGAGTAATCAATTTGCAGAAATTAGCAATGACCTGATCAGTGTGGTAAAAATTGGAACTATATTGTACTGAAGTTCATGTTTTTGGGGTGGAAGAATATTAATCAGGTTAGTGGAACAGAAACTGGATTTTTTTCCCATACATTATTGAATAAATTAATAAAATTGTGCCTTGAATTTTTTGCACCAAGCATTTCTTGTACCATTAACAAATCCCTGTGACAAATTGAAACTAACTAAGAAGGCTTCTGTTGCAAGCTTCTCATTTTGTGTCAATAAACTGCTGTCTTGCAGCTGCTTGCGTAATTATGAACGTTGCGGTCTCTTTTTCTGCTCTGATATTAATTTATGGTGTTTGCAGGGTGCTGCTTAGGAGTACTCTATAATACTGGTTTGTTAATGGCTCTAATAAGGCTTCTGGGAGAGAGAGAAACAGACAGAATGGCGTGCATGATTCAAGTTGGAAGCTCTTATGATGACTTGATACCAGTTCATGTGGTAATTACTAGCACTTACCCTTTTGGTCATGTAAAGCATCAACTGGGGATGTTGACTAATTTGTAAATGAGCAGACCTCTTAGGTTTTAGCTTACTATGATGCCAACCTTGTTTTTGTAATTTGTATATTCTGCGAGTTAGAATCCTCTATCCATTTCACCTCAAAGAGTCTCAAGCTTAGAATATTATGAATATACTTCCATGAAGGAGGCTACATAACATTTACAAATACACTATTCCTGATCGGCAGGGCTTGGGACTGGGTAATCAACATAAAATTAGTGGCATTTGCTTAATGTGATCAAGTAGAAGTTTCTATGAACGTATATGAACTTACAAGAAGGTAGAAGAATAACAGACCTATGGTTCTAAAAAGGTTTTAAAAAATTGACAAAAATTGCAGCTGACAGTGCCACAAGTGGTGTTCGATGAAAACTGCTCAAAGATGCAATTTCGTTCTCCACATCTCTCCGATCACTTTTTGAGGCTGTGGATTGTCCGGTCCTCTATCCCTCTGCCCTGATGTAAAATACAACCATCCGTTCCAGAATCCGGTCAGTGTAGTTTTTATGCGGAATGGAAGTTTGCCAATCACCGACCATGTCTGTAATTCAAATAACAAAAGGAAAATGTCAAACTTAACACTCAGGTTCAAAGTTACCAGAGGTCTAGAGCTCAATAATCATTTCCAAGTAAGTAGTAGAGTATAGCAGGAGATTTTAGCTGGCCTTTTTACTCCTGTTAAATGTGACCGGAAGTTTCTACTGAACTATAGAATGTGCACATTATGAAAATGAAAGTAGCATATAATATGCAGCTGCAGATGGTGGATGAATACCATTGATTCAAGATCAAACCGGAAAATCTCCCCAACCAGAATCATCCTTTTAGTTAGAGGGTGCTTTTCTGTTGTCCCTCCAGTTATGATGATTGAATTGTTGACGAGAACCCAAGCACACTCTATGTGCGAGTCCGGTTTTGGCATCGAGGGTAAAGTCTTCCACTTCATTTCATTGTCTAGCATATAAACATCTCCATACACCACCTGAATGAGTGGAAATATCAGTGATCACAGCTACTCTGGCTTCAAGATTATTCCAACAACGTTGTCAGATAAAATAAAAAACAAGCAAACCTCACGCCTGCGAGAGCACTTGTATATAGGTGACCCAGGTTTGGGCATGAAGTCACCTTCTTGACCACCAATAACAAAAAGTCGATCATTAACCGCAATGCAAGCTCTGCCAACAAAGGAAGGGTTGTTCATCCTCCAAGCCTATAAAATGGAAAAAAATAAAGCAGGGAAGGGAAGAGACCTGTGTGGCCCTCCACGGGGAATGTGCACTTCTGTTCGCCAATTCCTCTCCAGTGCTTTTCCATCCTTTACTGCAATACTCCAATGATCATGAGCCGGCGTGTGGCGATTTTCCTTGCTCCCACCCATCACATGGAGTCTGCCTCTCCACAGTTGAGTTGGAGGTGCATATCTGCAAATGCCGACCTATGTCAAAAATCTATGCATCAACTAAAATTAAAATGGTTAAGAGAAGGGCTATATATAGCGTCTTCCTTAGACTCTAATACAATCATTCTCGGGCTTCTGTACCATCAATTTCCTCCCACTGAATACTACTGGTTGCTAAATTAATCTATTCCAGGGAAAGCTTGCAATTGATTGTGTATCAGAAATTAGTTAGTCTTCACTCCTCGTGGATAAAGTGGGAACTGTCACTCTTATGGATTTCCTGATGGAGTCACATACCTTGGTGCTGGTAATGGAGGCAAACTCTGCCATGACTTTGTCTCAGTGTCAAGGGAAAACGTATTAGGCATAGCAGTCCTGCACTGGGGACCATATTGTCCTGAGACAATATATATGTATCTGCCATCGGTTGCCACTCCCAGGTGAGAATTTGCCATTTCTTTAGGAGTATCAAATCTATCGACCCACTTATTACTGGTAAAATTATATACATCAACATGAGAATGCACCTACAAGATAGGTTCATCATTCACAATTACTCCAGAGGAACATTTAAGTTGACATGTCAAATCTATGAAGTGGTTATGGATGAAAGATTCACACATTATTAATGGTGCCATATCCAACAAATACGTAAAATAGATTCTTGATTTGTATCGCATAGCCATCAAGACGAGGCACCGGTGCTGATGGCATCTGCTCCCATTTTAGCTCTGGCGCTGGCAAATCAGCGAAAGTTGCTGACAACTCACGATCATTTCCTTCACTTTTAAACTCTTCTTTCTTTTATCCAAGTACATGACAAACCCAAAAGAAAAAACCTCGACTTATTAGTACCCACATCAAGAAAGACGCATCGAAAATGTTCTTAACAAGAGAGTCATCATCAATGCAAAGCAACAACATAAGGGAACACAAACCTTGTTCTCATGTTTGAGAGAAAGCGGACTTGGAACTACAATGTTTCCAGATTTCTGAAGAGCCCACTTGGATGCAACGGATTGATAAGCAGAAGAAATGGCGGAAGATGATGCCCAGAGGAAGTCAGCGACGAAAGCAGCAGCTAAAAGAGCTACACACGATATTACAAACACCAACTTTGTTGAAACGTGTTTAATAATTTGGTTGTGTCCTAACCTGGCCATGTTTGTCCAAACTCAAAATCCAGAAAGAAGCCGTCTTTATGTTGGGTGGAGAGAATTTGATGGGAAAAGAATTGGTGTCCTCGAAGAAAGTGTGGGCCGCCAATGGTTTTGTTATACAGTCAAGCATGTGCAAGTGGAGGCTTTTAATTTTTGTCTGTTTTATGCAGTTATTATTATTATTTATTAAAAATATGTTCTTTTACAAAAATACCAAATTTATGTTTCTTAGCTCTAAAAACTCTTTGTCTCTTTAAAGAGTTTTCTTTTATTTTTTTGTCAGAAAAATCGCTGGTAATATGGCGTAACCGAGTGATTTTGAGGTGTGGTCTTATGATTCTTTTGATGGGTTTCAAAAGTCTCTTTTAAGTAGATGGGTCTTCTCTTCTATGGTCAAACGTTTCTTTAATTCGAGATGTTCCACTTAATTGAGGCTGTCTGAGCGAGAGACAGAGCGAGAGGCTTAGAAACCTTCTTCCTAGTATTTGGGTTTGGGCCGCCCATCCATTAAACTCGCAAGCCGAGTTTGGTCTAGTAGTACTAGTAACAGCTTCTGCCTTCAGCACCTGTCATCTCGTCTCGTCTGCTCGCCACACTCTCTCTAATCGTTCGCTTTTCTGGATCTCGAAACCGCGCTTCCTCTTTTTAACTAAATCCGCCTTTCCCAATCTCCTCACCGTAAGTTCTCCGTTCTCTCTATTCGCATTCCTCTCTTTTAACTTCTTGCATCGATTAATACTTTTTTATAATACCCTTTTAGAGATTCTTCTTTGTGTTCTTTTTAATGAGAATTTCTGGCGGGGAATGGTCGTTTCAGTCATCTTACGCGGTGTTTATACTGGAAATGTTTGATCTTTCCGCCGTTTTCTACCGTTTTTATCGGTTGGAGAATTTTAAGATCATGTTTTGTCGATGGTGTGATTTGCTTGAATGGTATTAAGTTTTTAGCTTTCCTAGGTTGTACATGTCTTAAAATGTGATAGCTTTCTGGTTTGATCCATAGTTCGAGAATGTTTGTAACGCAAAAATGCGCAGGAGCTGTCCAGATTATTCGTCTCGTGTTTATTTATATTTGTGATCCTATTCGGGTTTTCTGGTCTTTCAGGGAACATGGGGTATTAATTGTTGCGGGTTTTTTAAGTGACGTGGAGTTAATACGACGAGTTTAACGGTCCTGATATATTTATGGTGGTTCAAAAGTTGTCTGTTTCCCCGGTGTGATGATAGTAATCAGTATAATTTGTTGGGGGAATTGATTTTGATTGTGAATAATGATAATAGGAGTTATAAGATTAATTTTATATCACTTCTCAATTTGGAAAGGTAGGCTTAACATCCCAAAGCTCAGATGGGTGTATTGTGGATTTTGTATATTTGCTCTTGCTACTGATACTTACCTTTATTGTTTCAGAAAACTAGTTAAGAGGGTCTTACTGTACAATGGCTGGAGGACTGATCCACCAGCTTCTGCGGAGAAAATTGCATTTACAATCAGTTGTAAGAACTCCCATCTTTGCATTTAGTTTGATGTTCCATGTTCCAGTCTCAGTTCAATGTGCCTCTTTGGTTGCTTGTGTAATTTCTTATGCTCCATCACCTGCATTGTGGTTCAATTATGTGCACATGGTATGATCCTTTTTCTCTGAGAGTGCTTCATACTTCAGATCATTTAGTCTTCCTCCTATCTTGAATGGGCAGCTTCTCAGAATCACCCTTTTAGTTATCTTTTGGTGTAATTAATTACTATTGCTAATAGTTTGTATATCCTATTTGCAGGCCCGCCCAGCTTTGACTTTATTCAATTCAAGAAAAGTTGATGATGATGCTAGATCTATTGGTATGAACTCTCTTAGGGCATTTGCCCTTGCTGGGGCCGGTCTTTCTGGGTTTCTGGCTTTTGCAACAGTAGCGTCTGCTGATGAGGCTGAGCATGGCTTAGAGTGCCCAAACTATCCTTGGCCTCATAAAGGCATTCTGAGTTCTTATGACCATGCTTCGTAAGTGGCCCTCATTGTCCATCTTTTTTATGCAGTACTGTTGCTTATCCTCAGAAGTTATGTTCAAGGAAAGACGATTACTGAAATACCTACTCTTCAAGTCATGAGCACTCATGGATTTAGTGAGAGTTGAGGATGTGCTATTATGTTGCTTTAAGTTTTGTTAATGCCATCATTTTTGAATTTCTGTATTCTTCTTACCACTTGAGCATTAATTCTTTTACAATTGTTAGGATGGCAAATATTTGTAACTCCAGGCCATATTACCAGAGTAACGTGCTTGTTTCTTTCATGTCCATTGTTGGTGATTGTAGATTCACAGGAAGTGATCACAAGGGTGCTTCCCAGTTGATATAGGATATCAAAAGTTGTCCATGAGACATCGTTACCATCTTTTCATAATAAAATGTAACCTGTCCTTCAGTTGGTGAGTTTAAACTTTTTATTGACAGGGTTCGCCGTGGACACCAAGTTTACCAGCAAGTATGTGCATCTTGTCACTCTATGTCCCTGATTTCATACCGTGATTTGGTGGGTGTTGCATACACAGAAGAAGAAACAAAGGCTATGGCTGCTGAAATTGAGGTTGCTGATGGGCCTAATGATGAGGGTGAGATGTTTACACGTCCTGGTAAACTCAGTGACCGTTTCCCTCAACCATATGCTAATGAACAAGCAGCTAGATTTGCAAATGGAGGGGCTTATCCTCCTGATCTAAGTCTGATTACTAAAGTAACTACCATCTTCTCTGTTATGCACTTCTGGAGGTTTTAGTAGTGAATTTAAGAAACATCTTACTCTTCTTTCTTTCAGGCCCGTCACAATGGTCAGAACTATGTGTTTGCTCTTCTAACTGGTTACCGTGACCCTCCAGCTGGTGTTTCGGTAATTCCTTCTTCAATCTGTTCTGCATGTGGGCTTTTGTAATGTTTGATCTGGTTGCTGATTGATAACGCAGAAAACCTCCAAATCTATGCCATGTTAGTAATGAATGGTGCGTTACTATCAGCATAGCACGACTGTCATTGAAGATGACTTCCATGTGATGATTCAACCTATTTTTTAACTAGTTCTCATGTTTGTATTGCTTGGTGAATGCTTTTTCTATCTTTTCTAAGAAAGATTTTGGGACCTGGAGAGGAGTCTCTTAATTTTATTGTTTGATAAGTTGTTCTTATCATAATTAAGAGGTCCCAAGTGCTTTCTAAAAGTTTCTCGTATGTCGATCTTTGGTTGTATATTTTCTTCCTATTTATGTTGGTTAAAACTTTGTTCTGTATTCTTTGAGCTATAAGCTATACTGTTGAAGCATGAGTTTTTCTTGAAAAACTGTGGTTGGAGCCTGTGTTTATGGCGACTTCAGCTATACCTCGTTGCTCTTTCAAAACTTGACTGAATATTTAAAATGGTATTTTAGATTCGAGAGGGATTGCATTACAATCCTTACTTTCCTGGGGGAGCTATTGCAATGCCTAAGATGCTTAACGATGGCGCTGTTGAGTATGAAGATGGTACTCCAGCTACAGAAGCCCAGGTTTGTCTTTTTTATATGTACTTGTTGTGAGGGCTGAGAAGAGGCAGTAAGTTGCCAGCATAGACAATTTCCACTCCTGAAGATACAAATATGAATTTCGTATATCCTTTTGTGCAGATGGGCAAGGATGTCGTTTCATTTTTAGCTTGGGCTGCGGAACCTGAAATGGAGGAGAGAAAACTGGTATATTTGACTTCAAATTATTTCTTGTTTTCATGTCACTAAATTCAGAATATTGTATTTGATATGATGTACTTTCTGCTGCAGATGGGTTTCAAATGGATATTTTTACTCTCACTGGCATTGCTCCAAGCAGCATATTACCGACGTATGAGGTGGTCAGTCCTCAAGTCTCGAAAGCTAGTCGTTGATGTTGTGAACTAGCAACAATACTTTTGAGCGGACTTAAATTGGCAATAATTGCTTTTGCTTCGTCGGAAAATGTATCTTTTTGCCATGTCAAGGTGATGATTCCGAAAAGTGGTAATGGATTGACTTGGAAGACCCCCTTCTTTCTTAATCATTTTTCTCGTTTTGTTCAGTTGAGGAAGAAAATAAGCTTCATCATATACAGAAGGAATCGTCTTCAAATGAATTTTTGTTAAATATTTATTCTAGTGATTTGGTTACTCTGTTGGATATCTTTTTGCCACTGCAGAACGTTTCGTTGTGAATTTCAACAAATACCGAAGACCGGTTAAATGTGTATGTATTAAGCATGCAGAGCTCTACAGGACTTTGTTTACTTTCACAAAACCATAGTGCCCAGTAAAGCATCAGCTTTTCATAGTGCGGGAGTAATTTGATTATGAAATGCAACTGAGTGGCAATTTTGCTGTCAGGCTTCATGTATTTTCACCTCCCTTGTCATTCCCCGAAAAGAACTTCCTGTGTTTCTGTCTATACTTTTGGCTTGGTAGGCTTAAAGGAAGGGTTGGACGGGAAAAAATAACTTCGAAGATTGTGCTAAAAATCTTTCCTTTATTTTGTAGATTACAAGGCATAATTAAGAGAGAACAATGTTAATGGAGACAGTCGATGAGTTTACAAAGAAAATGAAGATTTAAATACCAATGTATAATATCTGTATATCTATTAAGCAGAATACCATAAAAGGCCCCTTAGGAGGTGGTAAGTTTGTGGAGGGGGGCTTGTGGCCAAAAGATCCTATGTTTAAATACTTCTATTTATACTTTCAATCGAGCATATTGTACGGGGCTTGTTTAGTGACGTGATTTGTAGATTATTGTGTCAATTTGAAGGTTTATCTGGTGCGTATCTAAAGGATAGCGGTTGCGAGTTTTTCGATCTAAAAAAAAAAAGGATAAAAGTGAAACAAAAGGAAGTTAATACGCATGTTAAAATGAAAGATAACTATAAGTTGGGAATAATGTTGTCGGTGGCAAGATAAAGTCAGTATAGTTATGATGTAAACAACGAAGTATTGAATTTTGACTTGTTTAAACTAAATAACTAAAGTTTGGTAATAAAGTATGAATGTATTTTTTTTTATTAGAGAAATTAAAGGATTTCATTCATTAATCAAAGAATAAGCTGCTTAGAGAAACAAGATCCCACACCAGACAAGTACATTTAGCATATGACTAAAACTTAAGTGGGTCCACACTTGGGCCTATCTTGATCCACACAACGACATCTATCCTAGCTCCTCTTAACATGACAAAAATGTTGAAGCTCTTTGAAATTCTTCTTACTTTGGTCTCCTTCTGACCGATGGTTTGTTGCATGCATTCGCAAGTTGTGCTTTATTGCAGGAGTAGCCTGGGTCCAGAATATCCAGAAGCCTCAACAGATATGCTCCAGGGGAAGTAAAGTAGGCTACCTATCACTGAAATAGTTATCTATTGTATCAGTTGGTGTTTAAGTCTCACAGGTATCCTTCTCCTTAATTGAGTAGAATCATCTCTAATTTTGTTTATGAATGGATGACTTTAGGAAGATGAGGTTGCATGCATCAATAATGTCATGCCTTTGTTCATATTATATACCTTATGCCATATCCACAGCTCTAACTAGTAATATAAGTCATCTATCCTCCAGTTCATAGTATCACTTCATCCTCTTCATAGCCAACAATATGCTTATATATTCTCCACCCCTTAGCAATGCCTGGTGACACTTTCTTGTACACTCATGATGAATCAGTTGCTATCTTATTGAGAGTAAGCACTGCTCTAGGACCACTTGCTTCTTTCTTTTTTTTGAATACAAGGGAAAGAAAACATGAAAATCCGCTACACACACAGCATCAGCCGTAGGGGATACCCCGGCGAGACAAAACACGATTCCTATAGGAATCTAGGAAAGGAATCGTGGTTGGCAGAGGATCAGTAAGAACACGCAACCCCGGTGCTACTTGCAGAGCTGCCGTGGCCAGACTGTCGGCGCTTGTGTTCTCCTCCCAATAGACATGTTGAAACTGCACCTCCCAATTGCGATCCAACAACTCGCGAAGACTCTGCATCAAACAAAAAGGCACAATCAGTAAGCCTCCGGAGGAGGAAAGAATATTGATAACTTGAAGCGAGTCGACTTCTAAAATGATCCGCCTGTGGCCAAGGGCCCATGCCACTGTGAGGCCCCCGTGAACCCCTTTTAATTCGGCGATCAAAGGTGGGCATGCCTCAAACTTATAAAGAAAACCCCTATGCCAATGGCCATTGCAGTCCCTAAGTAACCCCCCAGCTGTACTGGTAGATTGCCCAGAATGCACCGAGCCATCGGTATTAACTTTGGTCCAGCCCTCCGAAGGTGGGTTCCACTGGACGAGAGTCCCTATAGGCAAACCAGACGGGTTAGTGAAGCAACTCGACACGACCCGAGCTCGGCCAATCCAAGACACATACCTTAAGATGAGATGATGTCCTGCATCGGGCCACTCGAAGGCCTCCTCAAAGATACATTTGTTGCGCCATTGCCAGAGGTACCAACACGAAACCCCAAAAATGACCTCCCAGTCGGCCGCCGACGTAGTACTTTGGGTGGTCAAGTTGGATTGTAGCCACTGTAATATGTCCCCCTGATAGAAGGAGGCCACTTGGAAACCAGGGGTCCAGTGCTGCCAAAATTGCCGAGCCCTGGAACAATCATGAAGGGCGTGCAAAGCAGTCTCGTCGTGACTACAGTGTGGGCAAGTACTATCAGGGGCTATGTGTCGACGAACACGCTGATGGTTAGTCAGAAGTTTGTTGTGGCCGAGAAGCCACAGAAAGGCACGTATCCGCTGGGGCCCTGGCCACTTCCAGATGATATGCCATAAAGGGGTTGGGGCCACCGAATCGGCCTCTGTAAGAAGCTTATAAGCCGAGTCGAGGGTGAATTTCCCTTGGGGGCCTAGACCCCAAACCAACTTGTCGACCGCTGCCGCAATAGCCGGAGGTCCCACCGTGTCTAATACCCTACATAAGTGAGTGGGTAGAAAGGGACTGATCAGATCCCAAGTCCAAGTGCAATCCTCTGCCACATACTTCGCCACGGAAGTGTACAACAGGCTGTCAGGAAGGGGTTGCGAAAGGTGGTGTAGCAGGGGACCCCATTCGGGTAACCAGTGGTCAAGCCAAAATTTGGTCCATTGGCCATTACCCAAGGTCCAATAAGCACCGAGGCGGACATGATCCCACGTAGCCGCCAGCCCGCGCCAAAGGGTCGATGTCCCATTGGTATGTAGTGTGAGAGGGATATGGGAGCCGTGGAGCCGATATTTAGCCCTTAACACTTGAACCCATAAAGTGGTGGGTTTGGTGAGCAGCTCCCAGTCCAACTTCGTGAGATATGCATCATTGGTTGCGCGAAGACGTTTGAGACCCAGGCCGCCGGCTTTTGTCGGGCGACAGACCGTGTCCCAGTTAACTAGGTGGGTTGCTCTCTTCTCAGTGT
>JAOQMS010000008.1:9344139-9355251 GCA_027563885.1 Erythroxylum longipes
ATTCATAACTTGGTTAATCTCATAGAGATGTTTAAAGAGCAATCTTTTGAAATTAAGTTAACCTATATACAAAATATAATAAGATGTAATTCGTAATTTTATTAAAAAATAAACATCTTATACATTAATAATGCAAGTTTGACTAAAAAGTCAAGAATAATTAGTATATTCTATAATTAAGCCTAAAAAGAGAGGTTATTTTGAGCATTAAACAACTCAATTGAACCTTTCGTTTTAGGATACAATCCCTACATAGGTTTATTTTTATAAAAGAATTGATCATGTTCATAAATTTCAACAAATTACAATAAATACATTAACTTAAAAATTCCAAACATGTATAAATTATGACTTAATAAGATGAAATTTAAAGTTTGTAAATCTTAAAACAACTTCCCTTTGAATCAAATAAATGCTAAATTTATTAAAAGCTATAAAGTTTTTTGTCATTTTAGGATTTTCTCAATTCACAAACCTAGAATAATAAAAGATCATTTTAAAGGTAAGATAAGAGTCATTTCTTCAAATAATGTTACTGGAAATGCAAATTATACTAAATTGTGAGACATTCCATAACAAATTATATAAAGAAAAAATATTTATCCATTTTGCAACTTTGACTTAAAAAGTTTAGGATAGTTTACTTAAACCATACTTTGGCATTAATTATGAAGTTACGACTATGCAACATCTCAATTGAAGTTATAAATTTATAAAACTATACATGAACAGGTTTAAATTTACAAAAAAAAACTTGAAACTTGCAAACCCATTCTTAAATTCCATAAAATGCAATAAATAAACCATAATTTCTCTGAAATTAGGTAAATTCTCGCGTAAATTTTACAAAATTGAGCATTTAGTTTCATAAAGTAGCAAGATACTTACATTTTGATTGTATAACTAATACCATTGACAATTTAAAACATTCCCAATTTTGATATAATACATATAAAGGAAACTCAAATAAACTTGTGTCTTTTTTACTTCGTATAGGAACACAATTATTAGCGCGGTCTTGATCAAGGTAGCTTACTACTTTTGACTTGATCCAAAGGTAGACACAGGCAAGAAACATGGTAGTGTTCAAGGCTACATATTACTCCAAACATAATATAAAATGGAAGGCGGGTATAAACACACATGCATTTCCAAAGCCGTGTACTAACTAAATGATTTGTAGGAAAAAATAGGAAGTCACACGCCCATATTCTAAGCTATGTGTACAATATATTATCCTTTCTAAATGCCCAAAGTTTTAACATAAGGAAAAAAAAAAAAAGAACCCTCGTGTTAGACGTAGCGTACCACTCCTCATCTTTTCCATTGACAAATGTTCATGACCCTATTTTATGGTATATAGTTTTCCCCACATGGAATATATACTTATATGGTAAAAAACACGACTATGTTTGTTGTCATGTATTTTCTCTTTATCACTTGTGTATAAGCAATCCAAGGCTAGATAAAACCATATATGTTGATATACTAAAACCTCAAATTTATTGGGGTGGTTGTAAGTGAATGGAATAGCCTTCATATAAAATTAATTTACATTCAAAGAATCATTATATTAACAAATAATATCATTTACTTCATAAACAAATAATAAATATATAGTACACAATATTTATGATTCTTCTGTTCTACTATAAGAATAAGTATAGGAATAAAAATTCAGTTGCCATACATTACCTATCATTCAAACCTTTGGTTATTCTTTTTATGACTCCCCAACCACAATATTAAATCCATCACATACATTTGATATTTAACTTATCAACCACTTCCAAGATTGTTTCTAAACAACAAGTCAGTATAACCGATAAAAATTAATAATACAACCTATTCAGATTTTGGAAACAAAAATTTTTACTAGAGATAAATATATACTCAAATACATCAATGCATTTTTACATTGTCTATTCCAAAAATTAATGTGGCATATATATAAACATTTCCAAATAATATGATATATTTTATCAATTGATTAAGTGGCATGAACTTGACATTCATATTTATAACTCTCTCTTTAGTTTCTTAATTACATATATTTAAACTTCCCTTTATCATTCATCATCATTCCTAACTAATAACATTCAAACAAGAATATATATGTCTATGTAAACATACGCACGCACTCACAAACATGCATATACACATATATAGAGATATATATCAATAATATCACGAAGAAAATACACTCAATATATGAAATTAATACTGCTAATATGTATATTGCATAACTAACCTCCTTTTCCCATTTCTTCTTTTGGAAATCCCTTACTTGAGATTTCAACCTTCTTGTTCTTGGTGTACTACTTGGCATAAAGATAATTAGGTCTTTTATCGAAAAGGATTAAGTAAGCTCATAAAGATCACCAATATCCCCTAACCTAATTGCATTGGCAAGAGTAAATTTTTTATTTACTTCTTCTAATATATTATACAAGTACTCAAATTTTAATTTTCTCAATACTGTTTAATAAAGAGAGTTATAAACATATTCTAATTTCCTTGTCATACTAACCCTAATATTATCATCTTCCTAAACGTTACTAACCTTTATCTTCATATGCAACATAACAAATTTCTACCACCTCCCGATAAAAAGACGTTTTGGAGTTTTTTTTATCTTACTCCTACTAAAAAATTTAAACATATTTTGATACACACTTTCCCAAATTCAAACAACATGAATTTGCATTTTATTGATGGGATGAGTACTTAATGTATTTGTATACAACCCAATAATATGAAACCCTTCAGCCATGTACATAGTCATTAAAGTAAGCATTAATACCCTCACTTCTTTACGTGGTTGACATTCTTGCTCAAATTTCTTCTATAACATATGCTAGAGCCCACTTTATACGATCATCAAAAGATATTTAATTCATAAATTATTTCATTCCATTTTTTTTGAGGAATTCTTTGGTGTTGGTGGCATCATATACAACAATCATAAATTTATATTTTGAGTTTTTATAACTCGCGTGAAAACAAAATTTCTTACGAACTTTTTTAAGTTTATGCATTAAACATAGTATATGCCTCATAATAAGAATTATCAATTTAATGGTGTTACCAATACTTTTCCATTTATCTATAATTATTATAGCGTCAAAAAAAATTTATTCGTATACCTCAACCACGTTGGAAAAAACCAATAAAAACTATCAATCTTGTCGTAGCCTAATAATGCACAACCAAGAAATATAGATTGTTCGTGATAGTTTACTCTAATAAATTGAGCACGACCTAATTCTAGAAATGTCATTCATTTCTAATATATATCTTGCTTGGCTATTTATAACTTAATGTAATAAGTCTCTTATTATTTTGGAAATCATAGTTATGTGCATTTTCGAATTTGATTATTGGTCTATATACCTTCATGTAACTGACAAAATACATGAGCGTTACACCTAATTCTTCCACTTGATATTAGTTTTATTTTATTTAAAACTAGTGATTTATGCAATAAATCTTGATGATAAATAAATAAAACTCTCCATTCTCATCTTTTGTTCCTCTCCTTATAGTAACTACAAACTCGCGACATCTTGCATACTTTAAGTACAAATGAAATACCATTTCAGAATTTTTGAACTTTCTTCCTATTTTAAGTACCATTTATATCTCGATATTCTCTACCTTACTACGTGAGGTCATCACTTTTAAAAAACTATTCTCATTCTCTATTTCTTTACTTATCTCCACTACACATTGTACTAAAAATACCGTGACATTGTTAAAAAAAATTAACACTGTATTACATAAAGTATACCACTGAATTATACAATGTGTACCATCATATTATAAATAAAAATTACTACGTATGCAAAATATACTTCAAGTTGGAACTCATGTTAATTACTAATTTTGATACACAGATTATAAATAAATTACCATAAATTCCTCTAAAACTCATTTCTCATAATAATATACCACTTATGTCTCTCAATAGTATATATGAAGCTCTAAAAAATTTAAATAACCAAATTATTAATATTTATAACTGTTGAATGTGATATAAAAACTTGAAACCTCACCTTACCTCACTTTAGGCCAATCACAATACTTCCAGCGAGAAAATAAACATACCAATGACAAGTGAAAATGGTTACTTGCTACGACATTTGGATGGTTGCTTGGTTGATAACATTAATTACAATAGCAAATAATGGCAATGGAAAATAACATAAAAATGCTTTAAAAATTATGTTATAGATAAAAAGTGGAGGTTCACAATAGCAAGCTTCAAGAAAATGATGAACAAATTAACATAACATGGTAGGTGGCCAGTAAAATCAGGCTTCCACCGGAAGAGATTGACATTCTTTTTAGATTCTTTCACGTATTTATCCTTACCCATATCCATTATAATTTTGAACATTAGCTAATCTAAAACAAAAGTAGGAACTAATATTTGTAATAGTATTTAGTCATTAGTGGCAAGTGGTGGCCACCACCTATCAACCATAAAAGGTGTTCCATTTCATAAAACAAGCTTAAAGCTTCTTCCTTTTTATGCGAGGCAATACCCATTATGTTCATGTTGGGTGCAACGAATTCAGTAAACCCGAAAGACTTAAATAATAAAAGCATGTCAGTGAGACCTTGAACAAAGCAAGATGCAATTCGCTAGAAACAAAGAACCAAACACCAATGCATTTAATCTAAGCGCAGAAGGTAATAATGAGGTGTCAGTCTTATCTCGACATTTCACAACTTTTGCGCAGGAAACCAAAAAGGTGAACAAGCCTTATTTCACTGACACGATCGGTTTCTTCATTCTTGATATTTTTAGTAGAAGTGAGGTCTCTTCTTCAATCATCTCCACTACAAGATATTTTTAAGTCTCTGTATATTCCTAAAAATGAAGCCTGTGACCCAATATGTCATTATTATTAGTACTATTATTGCTTGCTTCCCTCACTGTAAAGGTCTCCCAAATATGTAAGAGATAAATAAGGTTACCGTGGTCAATAATATTACATTTCATCACCATTATCACTTATTCATAAACATAAGAATTAATATAATTTTTTGTAAAAGGCATACAACACATTAATTTGATTTTAAAATCACTATGTGAATTATTGGTTTGAATTTTTATAAAATAAATTTAAATTTTAAAATAATTTGAGTATTTAACTCTCTATGTTAGAGGTTTGAAGATAATTTTTAAATATCAATTTAATAAAAAGTAAAAATAAGAAATTTAAATATTTCAAACATACAAAGTTTGTGGAACTTAAAGATCTTGTTTATAAAAATATATTAAAATTTTGGTGCAGCCTAATGATCCTGAGACGAGTATGTCAAATAATTGGTTGATGGACACGTGGTGAAGAGAAATTGGAGAAACGGCCAAGTCATGGGAGGTAGAGTCTTAAACATCAAATCTCTGTTTCTTTCCTTCACCACCGAATCTTACCAAAGATCCGATTGGCCATCGCACCCTCCACGCGTCCACATCACCTAACCGTTAAAGAAAAGACATCTCTTCATTCTACGCCTACTCTCACGCCTTTGAACGTACTATTCAGTTTCACATAATTAATTATTTCAAAGATTAATCAAAAGTGAATCTCCCGGCACTGATAAATCTGAAAACTTTGTCATGATAATATGTTACCAGAAAAGAAAAGGTAAAGATTGAGTGATGGATGGTGACGCTCTGGAAGGGAGAGTAAGGGAGAAGGTAGCGGATGAGTAATCAGTGGGTAAGTGCACGACGCAGAGATTCCAAGTTAATAGGAAAGGAACACGTGTGTTTGATCTATCAATATCCCAAGGTAACGCCAGTTTTCTACTCATATTAATATTATGCTGATACGATGACATCATGTAGTTTTATTCTTACAACATACATCATTATATGCACAACAAAATGCAAAAGTCCATTGTCCTTCCCCTCAGTTCGACGCAATGAATTACACGTCCCGGCCTTTTGGTTGGATAAATATGAAATTCCCCAATTGTTCTGTCAGGCAAAGAGAAATGCTTATTTATGTTAGTGCTTCTCGATCTAAAAGAGCTCTCAGTCTATGATGCATCCGTGTGTTGAATAATTATGTTTGAAGCTAATAGCATACTCACAAGTTCTTTATATTATCAACTTCCAATATAAACAGTTGTTAATAATTTTTTTAAAAAATAAAAATAAATGTTTTAATACTAGCATAGCTAGAAATCACTATTACAATGACTCATTTAATCTAGCTACAAAAGCAAAAACCTCAAAATAAAGTACATGAATTAATTATAGCAAAACACATTAGTTAAGTGTATGTTGTTTGTTGTTTGTTGTTGGCAATGAAAACAACACTTAGCCAATGTACTAGATTAACCTTGAACGTCACTAAACTTCGATGAGTTGATAGGCCGACTAGTGTAATGATGTATTAGTAATTGTCTTCTATTGAGCGCCCAAAAAGATAAGTCTGTTCTAAATATGTGGAATCTCTCATCGTGAACTGTTTTACTTAAGCCTCTTGTAATCTATATATGAATGATCATTTAACAGAATACCTCTTCTTTTTAATTTTTCCTTCTTGCTGATCTTCTTTTGGGATTAGGCGAACGCCCATGAAATCTTTCTTCTATCGCAACAATTATGTCATTCTTTGGTTGTCTTAGCAGCAGGTTCTTTATTGGATTATTATCCAATAAGATAGATTTATCGTCTAGCTCTTATTCCACATATTGTAAATTTTGGGTAGAAGTTATATCTTCTTAGTTTTCATGTTCCTTTAATCGAGAGGTGTGTCTAGATGCTATATTGGGCTTCCTACCTTCAGTATCTAGAATATCTATTGCTGATTTAGCTGGATTCTCATTAGCTACAATTTGTACATCCACAACCTCATCATTAACCACCGAAAAATATTCAACCCCTAATAATTCATCTTGCCATCCAGTTTGAAAAAGTTATCCTGTAGAAACTCATTTCTTGGTTGAATTATAAGGCTTTGAGGGATATGTTACCTTAATTTCAGATTTTTCAATATCTCCTATTTGTCCCTATTTGTCCCAACTTAAGACTTGACAAATGATCAGGTAGTATATTAACATTCATTTTGACCTTAACACATATTTTTGCATACCCAACTCACTCTATTCGGGATATTTGAGCATCCATACAAAAAGGTTTACCTAAAGAGCTTGCTAAAAAACTCAATCCTTCAATTGTTCAAAACTTAGTAGTAAATTATGAAACCGCACTCACATAGGAAAAACTTGAACACTTTCTTTTTCAAATGTTATCTCTGGTTTTCACTTCTGAATAAACATGGATTGACCCTTTATATGCCAAGGTTTCATTTCTAGTATTTCATTCAAATTACTACCAACAACAAATTTAAATGGAATAGTGCAATTATCCATGAGTAATGTTTTTTCCAAACCTTTCTTACCCCGTCATTTTTATTTGTCTTATAATTTAAGTAATGTTTTGTTAATTTCCTTAAATTTTTTAAACCATCTTTTGTACATACTATTTATTTAAAAAGGCCTTTTTACATTATTTATTATTAATATTTTTCACATTAATTGAAAACTTGTATATCCAATAACCTCGACTTTTTATATGACATTTGCTTGACATGCAAATAGTCATGTACGCGAAAAGTGATTCCAATATCCTTTCTTACCTTTTATTCTTTGACTTGAACATAATATTTTCTTTTAAAAAATTAATTATAATAAATATTTGATTTTTAGAAATTAAAAATAACTACAGTAAATATTTGATAATTTTTAAAATTTATATAATAATACTTAAAATCATAAAATAAAATATGTATAAGAATTATCCAAGTAATATCGGCCTCTGCCACAGATAAATAGTTTTTTACTAAATTTATTATTTTTTGTGTTTATAGCATGGTTCAGATCATTTGTTACTTTTATTTTGTGCCTACTGACTACTGAGTATTTACTATTTATTGATATTGGTGGGACCAAAATTTAACCAATTAGGTGTATCTATTGTTGTATGTGTAGCCCTAGACACGTGTTGCTTATACACCTAACCACCGTAAATGATGATATCGTTATCGCCTGAACTCCAAAACAATCTGGGAACCAGAAAGAGAGAGCGTGTAGGGGACAGATGTCTAGGTAGAAGGAGCACTTAGGAGATGGACGGCAGAGAAACGTGGCCCGTGCTAACATGTACCGCTCACCATGAGCAGGATAAGAGGATAATCAACACAATAATGCTCGGATTCCGGCCGATTGCGCCAAAGCCAGCCACTGGAGATCCCAGCTCCACCGTCCGGAACCCGGAGAATAAGAACAGTCTACTTTCTAGGGGAAGAGTAAAGAGAAAGTACGTTAGAGTTAAGAAGAATAGTGAACGATACAAGAGAAGGACAAAGATGGCACCACCATCCTCAGATCGCGAAGAAATGAAAGAAGATGATCAAAGCAAGAAGATTCTGACACTTGAGTTGTTTCGTGATAAAACAAATCTAACCCAGGAATCTCCGTCAGACACTGGAACTACCGTCGTCGAGGGTACAGTCTCCAAAGATCCGCCGAAATTATTCAACTTCATGAAAGAAGTAGTTGGTGGTTTTGTGGCGTCAGATCCGAAGATGACGGCGGTTGAGAAGAGGATGTTGGAGATGACGGTAACGGTGGAGTACGTGACAGACGCGTGCATGGATAGGGTTGCAAGTCTGCGGTGTACGGACCTTGAGAGAATAAGGAATCTGGAAACAGACACGTGTCCTGGTTTCATATCGGATGGATCAAACGCTGTACGATGGATTAACGAAGCCTACAAGAATATGATGGTGGGAAGGACCTACGATATGAAGGAGGAGGCGTCGCCGTCTCCGGAGATCAGAGTTGGGTTGGTAATAAAAGAGAAATTAGCGCCATCCCTATCGTGGTCATCAGCTTTTACGTGTTGGGTGAGTTTGCAGAAGGAGAAGTGGTCAACGCGTATGGTTCCATGTGATGTGTGGAGAATGGAGTTTGGAGGGTTGGCTTGGAGGCTTGACGTCAGAGCTGCTCTAGGTTTGGGTATTTGATGAGATTAAAAAGCGTGGTATTCAACTCCACAGGTATATATATAAGCTTAAGCTTTTTAGATATAGATATAACCCCTGATACTTGCGTTCTTCGTACTTATAATGCAGTTGGGTAGTCAGATCAATCGCTGGGCTGGGAATGAAGAAATGAAGAGATACAGATCTTGGGTAATGAACAGTTTTATATCTAGATAGGACTTTGTTAAATTACATATGGTAATAATATTTGTGAGAATGAGGATAGCCAAACGTATGTGCTGGGATGGGAAGGACTAAGGAGAATCTTTTCCAGTTAAGGACTAAGGAGAAGCTTTTCCAGTTAATGGACAATAACTTGTGCGCATGCCTAATCACTGCTGTTATCTTCATTGATAGGCATGGATAATTTAGGATCAGTGGCTTTGAGAAACTTGTATTATCATCATGTGCAAACCTTTGGATGTATATACCTAAGATAATTACGTATACTACATGGAAGACATGATTGTTAATTTAGTATAAAGCTGTAAAGACTGCTTGGAGTTGGAAGGGTTAAGTTCGAGAAATGGAAATTACTTGGTTGCACAAATTTATATCCCTTTTTAGGACTTCTGGGGTATTTTATAGTTACTACGAATGAGCTTAACAGGTACGACCCGAAACTTTTAAAGTTGAAAAATGCTGTCATTTTCTTGCCTGTCATATACATGTTAAGTTTCAACAACATCTTGTTTATATATGTGTATATATAAAAGCTTTATCTTATTAATAAACATCTTATTCATTCCAAAGTCTATTTATATTTCACTTGTTGCTTGGCGTTGCAGACTTCTAGTTTCTTGCACACTGGCATACATTTGATTGTTAAATAAGTTCACTTATGTTATATTGATATAACTAAGAAAAAAAGAAAAAGGTGGAGTGATCTACATAATCTTATGACAATTTTAGGGAGACATTGATTATTCACCGTCCTTGTAAAAAGAGAAGGTTAAAAGTTATACATATTTTACAGATGGTAAAGGAGAGAACAATAGAAAAGGCAATAATTAAGGGCATCCGAGCAATTCTTATTGAAACTGTAAACATTTAATTCCTAGACTCGACAAAAAAGCGCGTTGTAAGATTTTAGTCTTTTTAAGACAAAGGTGGTAGAAGCTGTACGTGGCATAAAGCTAAACATGAGACGACACGTATCTTACCTACAAGATTCACTCCATCATCAAACCATCCACGCGTCCCTTGCTCCACAGTCTTGCAGCCTCCACGTCTCACTCTCTCATCTCCTCCCGTGGAGGCAGAAACGCAGGCGTATCAGTAGTCTATTGATGGGTGGTGTGCACGAATGTGGACAGCAAGTGGAGGAATATAATGGAAGTACGAGTGTTTGGTATGAGTACCGCGTGTTCACTTTATCGAATCTAGTCTAGCCCTGCCAAAACCTCCTTCTAGTCTTCTACTTCCACTTCCAGTCGAACAGTTACACGGCTTTCAAGTCGAGCCCATGTGTACTCGACACATCGCTTTCTCTGAATGGTTCATTTTGTTACTTAGACCCCACTATACTGCTTATACCTTTTTCGGGGATGCCACAGAGCAATCAGATGCCGAAAAGTTTTTATACGTGGCGCTATTTGACAATCCCTTATCTCCCTATCTATACTACGGACTACCTTCAGCTAGCCAATCGATTAATAAATAGCAGAATATTTTATTATGAATATTTTATTGTGATTTAAAAAAAACATATATTTAATTATTAATATTAATGCTTGTAAACTTTTATTTATTAAAAATAATATATTATTAAATAAAATTATAAATAAAGTAATTTTATGAATTGATTAATTAATTTTATTTTAACTTATTACATAATATTTTAATAAAGATTCAACCGAATAAATTTTACTACCAAAATTTAAAATAACAAATAAAAATTAAAAGAAAAACTGAAGGCCTTTATTATTTAAGAGATCTCCGCGTACTCTAGCCCTAGTTATCGCTAGGTTTTAGAAGCTTCTCTCCACTTGCAAAGCCATAGGAAATGCACAATCTAGTATTATATAAGTATAATTCAACTTCG
>JAOQMS010000008.1:9377925-9395130 GCA_027563885.1 Erythroxylum longipes
GTATTCAGGTTGAAAGGGATAAATGGACTAGTCGACTACCATCGTAGTAATTGACTGTTCTAAGAGCTGAGCTGAGCTTTTAAAAAGGGGAGTTTTGAGAAGATAATCCGATAAGGGTCAAGGTGTTCTCTTTGGGAGATAAACGCACGTATTAAGATATTCTGCATGCGAGTTGGACTTCAGAAACGGAGTCCGACAGGTGTGGTATCAGAGCAAGTAGGAGTTAGACTCTGAAAACGGGGTCTAACACAACTCCTAAAAATGTGCAACAACGGAACTCCCAATTGTAGGAGATAAAGACACTCTTAATCGCACCTAATCGTAAGAGACAATAGTGACACTCCAGAGACGGCAACACTCTACACACAATGGAAACTATACATGAAAGTTTTGTATTGTCAAGATCAAAAGAAAATAGGTATAAATGGGGATAGGTTTTTAATTTTCAAATTTCAATTTAATTGATTTTTAGAGAAGTGAGTTGGAAAAAAAAAAGAATACGTGTTAGTACAAACTTTATATATAAATTGCAAATTTATTAAAAAAATGTTTCTATTATAGTTCTTAATTTCAAACTTATAAAAAGTCTTTTGATAAACTTTCAATCTTCAATTCTCCTTTTGTCTAAACATATTATGGTAATATATTTGTTCTAAACTATTTTGTCCATTTTGATACCTTCTTTGTGTATGGTACTTATATTGTAAGCAATTTATTTTTGTCTTATTTGGTAAAAAAGTTAATTTACTAGTTTTATTTTTATTTTAAAGTAAAATATTATTTTCATATTTTTATTTTTCTTACCCTAAAAAGATACATCTATGATATGATATCTATTGTGTAATGTTGTTTGTCAACTTATTAATATATAACAATTGAAGATCTCGATAATTATTGTTAAACGAACGTGACACATGATAAGATTGATTTTATTAATATATCTATTATAGTAAATTGTGTTATTTTAAATTTTAAATATATCTTAACATGCAATTAACTTTAATTTGTTATAAGATTCATAGACAGAGTTGGATAATACGTTATCTGTCTAATCTGAAATCTGAACGGATGATTTGCTTGTAAAAGTGAAAAGTTCGTGCTTGCTTGTTTTGGTTTGGATGAGACTTGTCAAAATTGAAAGTTGTAGGGCAATTGCTTTTTAAAATATGGAAGAAAGGTGCACTTTCATAATATTCCACATTGGTTGTTGGTTTTAGGTTATAATATTCTTCAAGTCAGAGCTAACCCAAACATAGGAAACTTGTAAGAGTTCATTAAACTTATGAAAGACAAAACCATAATCAAGAAGACGCTGCGTGCTAATCTGAATCTGAATCTAATCAAATGTAAAATGTTATCAAAATCCTTAACAAATTGAACGTGACAATAGTGACGGTCATGTTGAGCTTGAGGCTTGAGCGATTAATAATATTTTCATTAAAAGCCCCTTGACCGATCCCTTCTCTATTGTCAGTTCCATTTCATTTTTAGCTTCTGGTTTCCCATGGAAACCCAATCTTTTCTTCACACTCTCCCTGCGTTCTTCGCTTTCTTTCTTTTCATCTACTTCATAGCATACTTCACCGTCTTCCGCAACTGGCCACCTGCCGCCCGGCCCGAAGCCGCTAGCTGCATGATCTCGATCTTCCACGGTACTCCCGCCGTCGTATTGGCCTCTGCCGCCATTCTCGCCGACCCTCTTCGTTCCTTCTCCTCCGCCAACACAGCTGCACAGAGCTCCGTTTTAGAATTCAGCGTCGCCTACTTTTTGATGGATCTCATTCACTACCTCATATTCTACCCGAGTGACGTTCTCTTCATCGGACACCACTTAGCTACTCTCTTCGTGTTCTTGACTTGTCGCTACTTGACCCACCACGGGGCTTATGCTATACTCACTCTTTTGATCCTAGCAGAGGTTACTAGCGCGTGCCAGAACGTGTGGACGCTGGCTAATGAGCGGAGGTTGGACAACGCTTTTGCAGCTAAGATGTTTGATGTTTTATCTCCGCCGTTTTACACGTTTTACTTGGTGGTTAGAGGGTTTTTGGGGCCCTACTTTGTGTTGCAGATGGGGAGTTCATATATCAGTGGGGCTGCTGAGGGGGTTATACCCAAGTGGGTTTGGGTGTCTTGGTTGGTTGTTGTGGGATTGGCCATATCTGTGAGTATATTGTGGATTTCGAATTTGTGGGTTGAGTTGTATAGAGAAAGGAGTGCGAAACTGTCTAAGAAATTGACTTAGCAATTATACCAAAATGTGCATTCTTTTTGGTTCCAGGATGGAAATGGAAGGAAGGCCTCATTCCAAATTGTTTGTAATTGACCAGTACAGTAGTTGCTCATAATTTTTATTGGACCCTTGGGGGTTTGGTGCTGATAAGTGATTCTAATATTTCGTTTTGTGTATACTATACCATCTCTAATGCAAGTTCAGTTTTTTATTGCAAGGAGTGGTTCAAGTTTATAGCTTTGTGGTGCAAATTTAGTTTTTCTATTTCTCTTTTACCTTATTTACTTGTTTGTTTGTCTTTGATTGGAATTATACGTGTGTCGGACATAAACCTTGTAGCGAAGGTGTGGACAAAGTTCTAAGTTGTCTTGACTCCTAATTGTTCAGTTTGCTGAAGTGTGTACTGTTAACAATTCTTGAACTATTCTTTCTGTCATTGCCAGCAATTGGAGTCTGACTATTGGGAATGTAATTTGTGCATAGTTTTGTATGTTGGATACTTCAAACTCTGGGACCTGTTGGTTGTCGTGGTCGTGGATATTGAATACCGTCTTAGGAATATGAGAAGTTAATGTTTTGCAGTTAGCTGCACTTTTCTTGGAACCTACTGACTGAGTGGAATCTGTTATTGCTTCATTATGTATCGTCCTCATAGTTCCGATTGCTGGATACTTCAAAGGTCTGTCTTTGGGTCTGTAGCTGCTGAATTCCATGTTGGGAATATGAGAAAGTTTTGATGATTACTCTCTAACTTGAATTTTCTGCAAATCAGCTGACTATATGGAATATGGTATTCATAAAGCCTCCATAAAGAGTCAAAAACATCAGTTCTTCGTGATGCTTCTTGTTTACAAGAACATCAATTTGGCCCTTGTGCGGAAGATTTAGCTCTTTTAAAACATAAAATGTAGTTGCACGTTTTATATTAGAAAATATAATCTCGTATGCTAACGAAAGGCGTTGAGAGTTTGATGACATCGTATAATTCATCGTTCAAAAGAATTATTCTATTGATTGTCTTCTAAAGTTTTGCATTGATAAATCGGTATTCTTCGGCTCATCTAAATCATTGCTCAGCTAGAAGTATAGTAGCATAAACTTCAATTATAAACATGTTAGCTTCATCCAGTTATTGTAGTTGGAGGTTACTCTTGATATGAGTTTGGTTTTGGATTATGTTGCTTACTTATACGACGGAAAAAGAAGAAAAAAATCATTCATGTTTTGGTTTGCCTCCTGTAAAGGTCGCTCTGGACTAAGAGAGCAAGAACACAAATACTGTAACTCTGTAATCGACGTACATATTGACCAACCCAAAGAAAATATTAAGCATTACTTAAAAACATTTGTAGTGTTCAAGCTCTAGATTTCACCTAAACTTCTGATTGTTGATTTACTTATCAGGACAAAAACTCGTAGTTCTTGGCATTGAGTATGATATTCCTTAACCCTCCAATAGGTGCCAAAGTCATTAGCAGGAGTCCCAGGATAATGCAGAACTGAAAATGTAAGAAACCAAAGTTAATCAGTTGTTTATAGACAACTATAAACGTGGATGTGTTCATATTTAAAGACAAACATACCCAATTAATCACCCACGAAAGGGAAAACCTCTTTGGTTTGTAGAGGGCAAGCCAGATGATGCAAGGGAGCTGAAAAATGAAAGCAGATATTCAAGAATTGCTATGAAATTAAAATCCAAAAAACAATTTGGATGCACTCATTGACACTACGGCAGCAAAAACAAAAAACAAAAAAACAAAAGGGCTTACAAAATAGGAAGTTGGTGCAAAAGTAAATCCTCCAAAGAATCCAAGAAGACCACCAAAGAAAGGGAAGCAGATAGCCACAATCATGGTGGCAGCTGAATCAAGTATGCAAGTGAGATCCTGTGGTAATTAGACGTCTCCATTAACGAATGTTAAGCAACATGCAGACCCACTTACCAACGTATAAGTTACGAGTAATGAATCGGAGCGTCCAGCTAGGCTTGAAGTTCAACTTCTTTACGAGAACGGTCTCCATCATGTCAAATACTGGCATTGCAAACAACTACATTAACAGAAACAGGAGAATAAGTGAAGTTTGAACAGTTAACCTTCCAAGTTGTTAGGCAGACAATAGAGACTTGAAACGAATCATACCTGATAGCTTCCTATGACATGAACAACAACGAACAAATTAGCTGCTACGATAAGCCATGTTGGCTTCTCTAAGGAGATGAGGATGTTGTCTTCAACATGATTGCCAAACGTGTAATAACCAATCAGAGCAACAGGGAAGTAGCAGAGCCCTACAATTATGTAGGCGATCAAAACTCCTTTCCACATAGGTCCTTTGGATGGCTTCTCAGGTGTTGAAGGAATGGATGCTTGAATCTCAAGCACCACATTGTGGCCAGCATAGGCAAATGCTACATCACCCAAAGCGTTCAAGAAGTTAAAAACTGTTCCTGAGGGGCTGGGGGCCCTGTAACCGTATTGAACGTCTGCTTGAACACCCTTGTGGATGGAAGCTGCCCATGCAATGGTGGAGTAACTGCAAAAATATACGTCAAAAATTTTCATCTTTGCATCATTTTAACAAAGCAAGCAACCATATATCAAAAAACATACCTCAAAGACATGACTGCTGCAGCCAAAGAAATACCAGAGATTGAGCTAAAATTGGGAAGGTGAGCGAGAACGAAATGCACGGAGGCGAAAATCATTATAAAGTAGGTTTGTTTGATTGGTTTGCAGTTATGGCAAACTAAGTCATGGACCTTCTTCAGTGATTTTCCTCCAGTAACCATGTAGACTATGTCCACACCAACTTCGCAGATCAGCTGCTGAGGCACCACTATGTAAAGACCAAGCTTTTCGCCGAAAGCATGCTGGCCAAGCTCATGGTACCGATCAAAACGTTTCCCAGGAACCATCTCATGCATCTCAACCATTTGCCATAGAGTATATAGAGTAATTATCCATGATAGGATCATAATTACAACGCCTGGACCCCTGAAATCATAAATGGACAACTTTTTTTACTATCCCATACTGGAGAAACCATGAACATCAGTGGCCAACTACTACTGCCAAGAGGTTTTTTATTATGACATCAGATTCCAAAGATCAAGTTTAAGACAATTTACAGGTTGCATCCTGAAGAAATACATACTGCCATAACACTGAATGTATTGTTATTCACGTTTTATTTTGCTGTCTGCACAGATGTTCGGATAATTACACTATCACAGACACTTTTTTGTTATTTTTCAGAACATACCATCCAAGATTTGACATTGCATATGGAAGACTCAGAATGCCAGCTCCAACCATAGCAGTAACATTGTGGAAAGCTGAATACCACCATTTTGCATTCCTTGAAGAAGTAATCGGAAGCCACTCATCAATTTGCTTCTGCTTTTCGTCTATCGACGATTGCTGAATAACACAATTCTCCATAGCATGTCAAACAACATAATTGTACATTAAAAAAAAAAGGCATCAACTTGGTTTTTGGATATACCCCAACAAATCTTCCAATAATTTTATTCTATCTAATGGTCCCTCTTTAGCTAACGAGAACGGCCATATCCTTATAGGCTCCCTCGCAAGATTTTTTAAAGCCATGCTTAAACTAAGATATAAGATCAAAGACTCGTAAAAGAAAAGTACTTACATCAACGTACTCTTCGGGTTTCTGAACTTGAGAAGCCATGGTAGCTGATCCTTCACCCTTCTTGTGCAAAATAAAGACGAGAATGAAGATTTGAAACTAAAGGAATCCTGCAGCCGACTATAGCCCCGTCACAAAGAATGAACATGTAGACTAAAACACACACATATATATATATGCATTACATATATTTAGTCTGTGCTATGTCAGAATAAGAATGAGCATTTACTTGGCTACAGTTGTTCTTTTCTCTACGACTCTCGGTCATTGTGAATTCTATGGTCGTGTAGTCCACTCAAGTCATTGGTTAGAATTATAACTCTTGGTTAAGATAGCCATACCAATAATATTATGTATCAACCAAAGGTCACCGTCTTAAAAGGGGTAATCCATGTTGTTGTGCAACTACTAACAAATCTACTCGTTGGAAACGTTTCCAAATTTATATTTGATTCCCTTCCATTTTCTTATAACATGCAATTTCTGCCAATCTAAAGGTGAGTTCGTTATTTAACATAATCAGTTTTAAAACTTTTGATATTATTTCTACAAATCAACTAATTAATTTTCCTGAGATTTCGATTATCATAATCACAGAATCGGCAGGAGTATCAAATCAATGCTACTTATAAATTGAACGCTCATAAATGATAATTAGAACTTGCTTACTGTCCCTAAGAAATTCTTCTTTTGCTCATGTCAATTAACTGCATTAAAGACGAAGTGGCATATTTAAATTGGATACTTTTATTTTGGGAACATAATCATCGATGAAACGCGACTAAGTTTACGTGTGATTCATCCACTAGATTGATTTATTTTAGATTAGTATTTTCAAAATTTTCATTAGTCATGATTATATCAGATAAGAATCCGTAACAAATTTGAATTACATTAGAATCGTCAGTAATTTTAAATCAGATGGGATTAAATTTGTTTAGATAACATAGAATTTATTATAGGGCTCTATGTTTAATCCTATCACTTCTGAATTTGTGGTAAATTTTAACTAGATTAGAATCATCATTAGCTTTAAATTAGATATGATTTAGTTGATCTGGATAAATTACTAGAATGTTAAGAGTTTATGTTGTTCCAAATCCTTTTCTGAGTTGTGTATATTTTTACCAGAGATATCGTAAGGAGGCCTGTTTATCCTTAGGACTTGAGGGTAGTGTTGAGTCAATGTATTCGATGTTACATTGTCGCAGGCATGCCAAAAGCATAAAGAACAAAGAATACTAACTACTAGGTGAACCATTAAATTATAAGACAACTTTGTGATCGCCGCCCAAGAGGCAGCAGATCAAGCATTTTTAGAAGTGTCGATGTCTGTACAAACCTAATGTGTACGTTTGTGGAAAGAATCTGAAATTTAATAATTAGAGGTAAGCTGTTTAACGTACAATATGGTGTTAGGTTCATGTGATGTCGATATACAATGAAAAGAATGGCTGTCTTTCACTTATAAACTTTTCTGCATCAATCCAAGAGAGTTTGTGATACTATATGTTGATTTTGTACACAAACAGCTAGTAAACATGTTAACTCCAATACAGTAGGAAACCCTTTTGTGATACTTCTTGGCTACAAATTCTAGTTCGTTGTCATGCGAAGCTACAGTGGCAGAAATCGTAGAACAACTTTTTGGGTTTCTGATACTTGCCAACAACTTTTTAAATTGTCTTCTTCCTCATAATTACTATCATCATCAGGGTCATGTTTGCCCTTTCTCTACAGATGAGGATAGCAATTGTTATGGGATATTTACGAATAGAACTTGTAGTCCTTAGCTTGAAGTATGATTTGCCTGAGACCTCCTATTGGAGAAAGGACCATCAAGAGAACTCCAAAAACGATACAGATCTGCCATTAAGGAAAGCAAATAAGGTCAAGACCATTGTAAGCAAACCAAGAAGATGAGGGTAGTGATGCTTATCAACGTACCCAGTTGGTCCACCAAGATAAGCTGAATTTCCTGGGTTTGTAAATGGCAAGCCACATAACACAAGGAAGCTGAAGAACAAAACATTCCGAGTCAGCACAATGTCAGGTGTTTTTTCTAACCTTTTGTACATTACAGGGACTTGATATTGAGCCAATTATGACAGAGACTAGTATATCTTCTTGTTTTTGTTCAAACATAATAATTCCTCAAGGTTCCGGGAAGTGCAGCGAGAATAAACCAGAGTTACTTACAAAGTATGTTGTCGGGGCAAAAGCAAATCCACCGAAAAATCCGAGAAGACCACCAAAGAAGGGGAAGGTAATGGCAACAAACATTGTCAATGCTGCAAGCGGAAGGCAAAATCACAAAACGTTAAGGTGGAGGCTCGGTTTAAGGTTAAGATTACTGAAACTTAGACACATTAAGCTCTACAATTTGCTTACCAACATAAATATTACGGACGAAGAAGCGGAGCAAACTAGAGGGCTTGAAATTCAACTTCTTTACTAATACAGTTTCTATCATGTCAAACACCGGCATTGCATATATCTGCATGTACAGAAATCCTAATTTAGTGTTCAATGTGGATGAATCTGACAGACAAGAACATTCATTAAAAAAAAAAAAAAAGGATCTTTACCTGGTAGCTTCCGATAACATGAACCACCACGAACATGTTAGCCATTGCAATAAGCCAGGTAGGCTTCTCGAGTGATATAAGGATGTTGTCTTGGACTGCATTGCCGTACATCCAATAGCCAATTAGAGCAACAGGGAAATAGCACAAGGCCACAACAATGTAGGCGACCACGACTCCTCTCCACATAGGACCTTTGGACGGCTTCTCAGGTGTAGATGGGAGTGTTGCTTGAATCTCCAAGACCACATTGTGCCCAGCATAGGCAAAAGCCACATCTCCCAAGGCACTGAAGAAGTTGAAGACAGTTCCTGCAGCTGTCTTAGCTTTGTAGCCGTATTCAGTATCTGGCTGAACACCCTTGTGGACAGAGGCTGTCCAGGCGATTGTTGAGTAACTGTACGAATCACAAAGGCACAAATTTCAGTTAGAAGTAAAGAACAAACAAAATAAAATAAAATAAAATAGCTTAATTTAAAAAAGAATAATAAGAAGAACATATTTTATTGCTTTTTATTTTTTATAAAAATTTAAAAATAGGCGAGGCTTTTTTTATATTTTTATATTGCCCACGACTTATAAAATATTAGGAACCCCCTGAACTAATATCTTCCCTTCAGAGTACCTCAAGGACATGACAGCAGCTGCGAGGGAGACGCCAGAGATGGAGTTGAAGTTGGGAAGGTGGGAGAGCACGAAATGAACAGAGGCAAAAATCATGATAAAGAACGTTAACTTAATTTCTTTGCAGTCCTTGCAGACAAGGTCATGAAATTTCTTCAGTGATTTGCCTCCGGTTACCATATATACACTGCACACACCAACTTCAACAATCAGTTGTTGGGGCACCACAATGTAAAGGCCGAGCTTTTCACCAAATGCATGCTGACCCAGTTCATGATATCTATCAAATCGTTTACCAGGCACCATTTCATGCATCTCAACCATTTGCCATAAAGTGTACAATGTGATAACCCATGATAGAACTAGCACAACCACTCCAGGACCCCTGCAGCAAATTACATTCACAGTGAGACAGATTTTACATTTGACACGAAGCAAATTGGTAGAGATGTGTTGAACCTACCATCCAAGTTCTGACATAGCATATGGGAGGCTGAGGACCCCCGCTCCGACCATGGCAGTAACATTATGGAAAGCTGAATACCACCATTTTGCATTCCTTGAAGATGTAATTGGTAGCCAGTCATCAATTGCCTTCTGTCTTGCCAATGTTTCATCATCAACGGGCTGCTTTATTGTATAACAGTTCGATGTCAGTTATAATATATAAAGTTGGTAAACACACGAAGAAATCCATATCAGTGTCCTGTTGTAGATCAATAAGTTCAGTTTAAACTCAAGTTGTGTTTATAACTAGACAGCAATCAATGTTTATGACAATAATGCCAGACAATGAGAATGGTTCAAGTTCCAAACAACTATTTGGCCTCAAGGACTATATTACACTCCATGAATCTAGGCAGTGGGATATCCAAATTTCTAAATGAACAAACAATCCATTGTCCAGGCAGTTTTCTGAGTACTGTCATTAGAAGTCACGGACTTAGACCTTCAATTAACAAGGCAGCTGTTATTTGACTTTTCAAATTAGGACTCCTTTTGGTGGGCCATAGCAAAAGACAGCCGCCAAGTAAGACCCATTCATCTCTTGGTTCTACCTAATTTAGCATGATCCTAATTAAACTGTGCACTCATTTACTCTAGATAAACAGCTGCATACATATTCTATTGCTCATAAGTAACTGATAGAGGCTAGTTCTCGCAGCAAATTTCGTGGGCTGTCTCTACGAAATCGTGTACTGCTCGCAGTTTATTGGTTATATTGAAGACTGTCAGGAAAGAAATTCCTATGTGTTTAGCAACCTGTGGTCTATATGAGGTGGAATCTCCTAAAAACGTGTCAATTCGAACCCTATCATATGTTTACTATCACTTCCCAATATTAATGTTTTAAGAGGCTATATATTAATATGATCAAAGAGAAAACCGAAAGAGTGTGCTCTAGTGCCTTGGATCAAGTTTTGGTGCACCTGCTTCAAGAAGTCTATATATATATCTAGTTGAAAACTGACCCGCAATTCAAGGGATTGTTAAATGAAATATCTCCCAAAGTTGCAAGTAACAGTTGGTATATAGAACACAAGGAAACACAGACAGCTGACCAATTAACATGCAAAGATAGTGACTTCAAAGTTAAAAACGCAACCCAATCACGAGCTTGGTGGCAGGAAAGAGGGGGTGAAACAGGCCTATGGAACTTTGTTGATAATAGTTAACAAATAAATACGCTTGTACTTTGACATATGGCATCCCTTACTTTGGTGTATGGGACTGAGAGAGAAAGAGAGGGGGAGAGAGGGAGAGAGAGAGAGCCATGGCCAACTGTAGAGCCCATAATGTGAAAGTCTTGGTCAATTCATGAATTAAAGCCAAAGAGTTCTTTACTAGAATTGTGTGAGTGCCTGTTGAAGACAAAATGCCGTAGAAACTAGGAAATCACATATAAAGTATGGAAAATAAATGTCAACTTTATTCAACCACTTTATCTTGTTCTTTTTGTTCCTGGATCTTCATTCAAAGAATCTTTATCTTTTCATTCATGGTCATACGTCCTTGTTTAAGAAGCTAAAAGAACCAAACTTTTTTATTACTCTTCACTTTTAAGCAGCTGGCCCGATTCATCTGGCAGAATCATGATCAAATCCAAATTAAAATACTGCAAAATTATTCTTAGTTACTAGATCGAAAAGAGTAAAACCTTTTTTAGCTAGGATCACACAACGCCAAGATCATTGGAAAATGATGAGTGATGCATAATTACACAAATTTGATGAGATTTAAGATGCGAGAAGGCAAATAGATGGAGCAGGGTCACAAGTATGGGCCATATTGATGTAGATGATAAACAATTTGCAAGCTTTATCAGTTATCACAGAGAAGATTATAGTATCCAAACTCTTATTCTCCACAAGAAAAAGAGAGAACAAAGGAAAACAAAAGGCAAAACACAGTACCAAACTGTACATATGCACGCATCATTCTGGATGACGGGGGGCACCTAAAGGGCAATAATACATGAAAGAAAAACACAGGGACATGGAGCATGGAGGACGTAAAGATGAAGCACATTCAGATTAGAGAAAGAAAGATACTCACTTTTTGGTCAGCTTCATCCGAATATGTTTGAGAAACCATGTTGGAGTTTGAAGACACCGCCCGGAAGTTGCAGAGAGACAATGGAACCAACGTTAAATTTAAGTCTTGGGAAAAATATACCAGGTTGTCTTTCGAGTCTCTCAAGTTTGTATTTATAAGGAAACCATCTCCGAGTGTAGATTAAGAAGGAAATAAATGTTTAATGCAGGCAAGGTGGTGGCGGGGACAAAGACGACAGGCTGTTTCTTCCGTGAATTTTCTTGCAAAAACTACGATATGATGGGCTAATAGCCACAGTACGTAATCATATTATAAGTAACGTGTGAAAGCCCTTTTTCGAACTGCTAAACCACTTTCAAGTCCGAACGTGAATACAAGAATAAGGTGGCGTCGCCGTCTGTGGATTATCTAATCTTTGCACTTTTAACTTATTTTCCGCTTTAATTGATGTCAAAATGGAGAATCGTGCGCACCACTGGGTAGTTGATTTCATTTCATTGGTATAATAAATTCTAACAATAATTAATCCTCTTGTGTAGTGCTAAGAACAACTTAGTACTCCTCTTGGATTATACCAAATGTGATTATTAAAATAAGGCCCTTTCTGCAATGCCATTTACCCATCATACAAAAAATTGAATTCCACTTTTTGCGGAAATGCATGTTATTAGGTTGCTGAATTAGAACAAATAAAATACAAAATCAACCATTGCTTACGGGCGCAAGTAATGTAACGGTCAAGTACTTTGAATATTTATATGTGATGTATATATTATTATTAAAAAAAACTTATCAGGTTAATTACAGGAATCTTTAAGTCGATGTCCTTAATTGGCACAGAATCTACAGAATCATGTGTAAAAAATTCGATTATAATGTTTATGAGCAATCTTTGCTTAATGATTGAATGTGATGTATATAATATACAAAATAAAACCATCAAGTTGACTAGTGGGCATATGATTCACTCATTTAAAAAAAAAGAAGTTAAAGGTTAAGTTAAAGTTAGGTTGAATTCATAACTCTTTACGCTTTCCCATGTAAAAAAACAAACAATCAAATATTAATGTATGTTGTTTATCACACATGAAGACAGGACCCTGATGGAGTATTTTAAGGCACAACAAGTTAGATAAGGACACCTTTCACTCTGTACTCGCCAGTGTGTACACTGCTCTTTCAAGTTTCAACTTTCAAGCAAATATAATAGTGATTGGTGCCAACCCACTTGGAAGGTGGAGTCATTTGTAAGACATTCTATTGTAGTGTAACATCATCATATTTTGGCTGTTAATTGGACGGTTCTTATCATTTGAAAATTTATATTACTATTGCAAATTAGTTAGGTATTATCCAAATTGAACTCTGTAGCATCCCCATGTTTAATGGCATGAAATTAATAAGGCAGATAAGAATATAACTTAGAAATAGGCAGAGTTAAACTTAAATCTTTAACATGTGTATGCTTTGCGGTGATTAGAAATAATTGACTGATGATTCCAAGATAACAAACTAGAAAAAGGTGAGAGGTCGATATTAAAATTTTCATAATTTTTTATTTTAAAGGATTTATTCATATATAAATATAATTTATATATTAACTTAAACATTTTAGCATATCAAATTATGAGCACATAATTTTATGTCAACTACTCTTAATTATTATTGAAACTTATTATATCAACTTTTAATGAGTTATCATTATATTATTTAGATTTTCGTTGATTGTCGTCCGTTGTATTTAATTGTCTGTCTGTCCAATTGCTTTATCTTTATTAAGACTATCATATGTTGAACGTCTTGAAAAGAAGAATCAGTCGCTTAAGGCTAAATTAGAACATAATAAACAAAGTTGGCTAATTTTGAAAAGTTCGTCAAAAAATTTCTTGTCCCTAATTATATAAGCGATGAAGATGAAAAGAAGTATTAGTTATTAATATTTGTATTTTTATTTTGTATATAATTATTCTTGAAATTGTAATCTACCAAATTTAATGATATTTTATATACAATGCTTCTAATTTTTAATAATTTTTATATTTTTATAATATATTATACAACAAAATATCTAAATATTATGTTTTTAAAAATGTCGCAAATAATTTTTTGTTACGTTATGTTTTCATAACTAAAAGTTATAGTTACGAAAATATAGCATAGCAAAAAGTTATTGGCGACGATTTAGCAAAACGTTGTCTATAATTTTTCGCTACGAAAATAAAATGTAGCAAAAAAATTATTAGTGACGATTATAATTTTTTGCTACAAAAATTTCGCGATTTTTTTTGGCGATGAATATAAATGGTTGCTAATAGCTAATATCTATTAGCAACGATTTTGTTACTTTTAACGAAGAATTGTTTTTTTGCTAAAAGTATCAACAGCAATTGTAGTAACTTTTAAGTGTGTTCAGAAAATTTTATAATACTTGATACAAGCTTGTGCATGTTGACAGCTCAAAAAGATGGTTCAGAATTGGAATTATACTCAGTATTCAAACTCTTTTGAAGGAATCTTTGAGAGAAACAAAGGCTACGAGTCAATGGTATTGTAGGAATGATTCAAATGCCCTAGTTGGCAAGTTGGAAGTACGTATTGTTAATGATAAACTTATCTCCACTTGGCACTATATCGTCAATGACTTTCCTAGCTAGAGCTCAGATTTTCATTTACAACACTAAAAAGTTTATAGTACTAAATTCTAATTTATAATACTATAATGAAGATTGGTCGCAGACGGAAATTAATCATAAATTTCAAGGAAACCGCAACGTTTCTTACTAGTTGATCAAATTCTGTTATATTTCTCTATGTCGGAATGAATTATCATATGATAGGAATAGGTTCAGACCACCTATTTTTATTACTATATGCCTATAATATTTTATGAGCATTTATTCATTCAATTTTTTGTAAATTTTATTTATTAAATAAATAAATGTTAATAAAATAAAATAGGCATAAAATAATAAAAAAGATTATCTCGTTTTGACTAAGAACTTAAAGTCAACTTTATTTGCCACGATCCATTTGCAGCCGTACCCACACTGCGTCCCTACACACTACGTTATCCGTTTGTTCACACAAACCAGCTCACGCCATGCTTGGAACTTGTTTTATCGATAACGACACCACCACTTGCCTACACTTTTTGACCTTTTTGAACTTGCATCAACCAATACAGTGACGAATTTGAACGTTACATTGTTTCATAGAATACACACGCCCCTCGCAAAAAGATTCATTTTTTGCTATAATAATTACTAATTGTCAGTAATATGAGGTACGAATATGATGGTTGCTAATTTTATAATTTCATAATATTAAATTGACCACAGTAGATTCTCATATCCCACCGGAGTCAAGAAAAGAACTATAATATGACCAAAAATTGAATATAAATGTAGTTAAAAATTAATATGATTTTACCCCACTAATTACAAGCATATAAAATTGTCCCCACTAATATTTTTTTTCTATCTCCGTCTTAACAATAATTACAAAATTTAACCGTTTTGGTAACTTGAACTGTAACTCTTGCTATTAAAAATCAATCAATGTATTAATTAATCAGTCATTTTTGTAAATTAATAAATTTTTATATACTAAAATAAATCAAATAATTTTTATTTAATAATCTTTTTTTTAATTAAACTTCAAATTTTTTTATGGATAAAAATAATTTCTTTTAATCATATTTTAAATTCTTTATATTTAATTAATCTTTAACTGATTTAATGACTATTCAATATCAGTTGAACTTTTTAAACCTTAAACCTATTTTCTTATCACTTCAGTACTCCGTGTCTAGTTTTTAAAATATTGGTCCCTAACTACAAGTTTAGACGTTTGGTAAAGTGCAAGTTTTCTAAAAAGTCATATCTGTCAACTTTAGGGTGATGAGCCGATAAAAGAAAGAATCCAGGGTTTTAATGATACGATCAGCTAAACTACTTCTGCCAATAATATCACTATATTAAAAGCCATGCCCTCTGCAAGAAAAGTCTCTGAAACTTCCAATACAGTCAATCTCCTTAATTTACTCCATTTTAGCTAACCCCACGAGTTAATAATCGAAACCGCTGGCCACCCTTTTCCTCTCAGACCCGACCAGGGAAATTCTACTACATGAAAAAACACGATTCACGTTGACGAACGATTGAAGTGCAACTATTGTACCAGCGAACATGTACAATTTTGTAAGATGATGTGATATGCTCCAGAGTACGATCTCCTATTCATTTGTATGCAAGGCAACGGAGACACCTATCTGCGGATGATGCCAAATATGCTATTATCACTGTGATGCCATTACTATGTAAGCATGAATATATAGCGTGAAAATAGGACCATTTGTCTAATATGTAAAGATAAAGAATCACTAATCAGCGTTAATGACGCACTGGCTACTCTCTTTCTCTTAATAATTTGATTGTTTATTTTCTGTAACGTCTTGATTCTAAAAACTAATAAACGACTTTCCCTTAATTTATTCTCCGGTAAAGTTAATGTAAAAGACTTAAATGATGAGTTACAGTACATTGTAGACCATCCCCAACTGCAAAAAGATTGATTGGACTTATAAAAAGGTCTTTTGGATTTATCTATTGTTTATTTATTCCATAGTTAATGTTAAAAAATGATTCATGAGGATAGAAAAAATACTTTTAATAAGAAAAGAATTAATAGTCATAGCAGTTTTGTTTCACATTTCTTCAAATCTACCGTTTCTTAGGATGCATCAGTTTCATGTATTACTACACTTTCGCTTGGCACCTATGACCCGAGGTATTTACCGCCGACATCAATGACTAATTATTCGCAACAATGGAGCTCCCAGATGGGGTTAAGTTGCTGGCCATAGGTGCTGCTCTATATCCATATGTGAGAATTAAACTCCACACCTTATGGTTAAGGGACAAAGGTAGCTACCACTCACACCACAACCTATGGGAGTGTTATAACAGCCATTTTTAGCTATTATAACCACATCGTATAGGGTCCAGAAAAGAATGGAAAATTTACGATGGCTTCCGCTTACGATATTATAGCGAATCACAATATGGACTAAGTTTTGGGATAAGATCTGGAAATAGTCGGGGTCCCAGCGCATTAAGTCGTTTCTTTGGCCCTTGGCACTAGACAAGCTCCTCACCAACCAACAGCGCGTCAAGAGCCATATTTCCCCATAGTCTCGATGCCATAGATAAAGTGTTCTTCCACCAGAATGTAGAGCTCTGGCTTTCTGCTAACATTAGTCAAAAGCAGTGTGTGCAGTGATTTTCGTGGAATATGATCTTTGGCGTCTCTTGCCGGTTCTTATGGCAATAGCGTAACAAAAGCATTTTTGAGGATACGTTTCAGTGGCTTGATTCAGGAAGCAGAGAGATACTACGGTATGTAGAATGGATAGAACAGGCTAGACTAGTTGAACAGGCTAGACTAGTTGAAAATCGCGCTATTCCAAATTGAGGATCCCAATAGACACTCCAGTTGGATGGACAAAACCAAGGGCTGGTTGGGTAAAAGTGAACACGAATGAGGCTG
>JAOQMS010000008.1:9438002-9463600 GCA_027563885.1 Erythroxylum longipes
TAAAAAAATTATAACATTCTCTCAATTGAGTAAAACTAATTAATTAAGATTTAATATATAATTTTTAGAAATATTTTAAAAACAATTTGATTGTGTCAAATAATAAATTTAATAAGTTTGTACGTAGTTTTAAAAAATTAACATAAAGAACTCAATTCAGTGAATCATTTATACTAAACCATAGTAGTTAATAATAAGCATACAAGTCATTGTCCTAATATGCTCTAGGCCAAGTCTATGTAATAAAGGCTACTCTATGTACCCATTTCTAGTTTATCAATTAATTACTTTCAACTTTCAAATATATATATACAAGTCTCCATAATCATGAGCATAAACAAATCACTAACTAAACTGTTTAGTAGATACTAGTATAGTGTGATTTATATTAATGACTTGTAAAATCATAAATCATATATAATTAAATTATTCCAGTCTTAAAACATGATTTATGAGCCGTAGAAAGGACCATTAATCTTATATAGAGATCAATATCCAAAATATAACTTGCATCATAAAAAAGTCATTAACCATAAAGATCAATTATGGAATAAACTATTTCCTTCTATGAACAAGTTATAGCATATCTAGATAAAAAAAGAATCTCATGTTTACATGTACAAGAAAGACAATCATATGCATGAATTTCAAACATCATTATATTCAATATAAATATAAAACTTTTAACTATTTATGTTTTTATTTCAAGTTTCGATTATACTTAGCTACATTTCTTGACACAAACTCTTGTTGCATTGCTTTTTATTGGAATGCTTATGGAATCATAGATCTATATCAAGAGAGTACAAATTCTCATGTCAACTTAAAAGTAATAATTAAAAAAATTATTTACATCAATTAATGTATAATCTAATATTTTGATAAAAATATCGATCTTATATATAATTACTTTTGTTTCCCTTTTTTATTCTTTAATATTATTTTTATAATTTTAAATTACAGTCAAGATATTTTATAAATATAATTTGACCAATTAAAGACCTAGAAGACGGTATATTCGTTTTAGGTCTATGAGCATCCAAATTTTTATTTTCTTATGGGATTGTGAAGTCAATGTAGCGAAAGGGTATATATATATATCTTATCTTAACCTTTTCGACTTATGCAATCTCGTGAGCTTTTGACATTAACAGGAGTCCTAACCTCTCATACTTGCTTCTTTCACTTACAGTCAAATAAAGCCAAAGAGGGACAAAGTCAAAACAATGAAGAATTGGTTCTTTTTTAAATAGTTCCTCTTCCAGTCTAAAAAAAGTTCTTAGGTACTAACTCCACCAATGTCACATCAAGCTCCAAATAGCAAGAAAAGTAACAATACAGAAGCTAGAATTGAATATTTCAATTAAAATCAACTTACCAGTCAACCGTTTTGATGGTTTACTTTCTTTAAGTTTTATAATGGAGTTTTTCTCAAATGCATTATTTTCTTTAAAAACATGTTTGGAAAATCAATTATAGTCTAATGACAAACATAGTAAAATAATTTTTTTGACTTCACAAAAAAATTATTTTCATAAAAAACTTGAAATAATAATTATAAGTTTAACAAATCTAATCAAGAAAACTCTCTATAAAGCTTATTTTAACAAATTGATGCAAATATATTTGTGGTGATAATGTACTCATAAAATATACCACCATCATTAACTCATTCTTAAAGTTTAAAGCACTTAAGTTCAACATATTTGACATACTTGGCTCCATTAATGTTCTTTATATTCCTGGAAAAGAATATAGTGCATGAGTTGTCACAATAGTCTTAGAAACTGAATCAACAATTATAGGTCTTCCCATGTAGTTCTTCAACAACTTGGCGTATGTTATTACCTCATAACTAATTATAATATCAGTTTTCGTGGTTAAAGTCACTATAATAGATTAGTTAGAGCTTTTCTAAGGCTCAAATCATCTAGCTAATATTAGTAAACTTACTGTCACGAAAGCACCACTAAGATTAGCATTGACGTATCTAATAATCTCTAGAATCATCTACATATCTATAAATCATTAATAATCACTAGTTTTGATTATAAATCACAAGACTTTCTTCATTGAAACTCAGTATTCATAATCATAATTTTTCAAATACCTACCAAGAATAGTAACTACAAAGGCAATGCTAAGTTTATTGCATACCTATGAATATATCAAATTCTTAATTGCATTATTGAAAGGAATATAATTCTTCTATACTTTTTTCGGTTTATTTTTAGGACACTGCTCTTTGCTCAAGTTTATCACTTTTGACTATAAAAAATGTACCAAGCCTATAATCCTACATGTTAAATATCTTAAAAATTGTATCGATATAAACCTTTTTATATACTTAAAACTTTTTTAGATTTATCCATATGGATCTTTACTCTAAGAATAAATGGTGCCTTCTAAGATCTTTCGTATCAAAGTTCCTTGAAAGCATCTTCTTCATATTCTTCAACATGCTAAAATCAACTTTCCTAGCATTTTGTTATCTACATATAAGAACATAAACACAAACTTGATTCTACTGAATTTGAAATATATAAAAGAGTCAAGTGTATGCTCTTTTTGAAACTAGTGAGAAAGTTTCCTTGTAGCTAACTATCTTTTTCTAAGCTTACGCTATAACTATAAACCTTAGTTTGAACCTCTCAATTGTATCTTCAATATTTATCTTGATCTTAAACATCCACTTACTACTAATGGGTTTACATCTATTCAGACTGTAGAATAATTCCAAACATCATTGTTTTTTATAAACTACATGTTTTCCTCTACAGTCACCATCCATTTATCAGAATGATTACTCCTTAATGCTTTAGCAAATTTAAGGTGATTTGTAATCTCTTTTGAAATATAGTCAAACTCACTTATATAAACAAAATTTTCAAAAGGTATAGGCTTCTTATCTCTTTATTAACATCTTAATAGTGTTATACGATCAAGTTTAGCATCTACCATAATCTAGTCAATAGCATTTGTGCCACCTCCAACACTAGGAACTAAAGTTGAATCTAAGTCTTCCTTATTTACCTATAGAAGTACCTCAACAACTCTCTTATGAATTATATCTAAATGTATATTGTCATTGTTCAGGATTAGGCTTAGGCTTAGGCTTAGGCTTAGGCTTAGGCTTCTCAATTGCTCCAGCTCTTAATAATTCATCTTTTACATCATTCTTTAGAAACTTTACAACTAATGATTTTACATCCAATAAACATTCACTAATTATAACAGAATAAATTCCTAGTGAAACCTTTTTAATTACTAAAAATTAGTGAATATCCATCATCATCAAGTTTGAAAATTTAAATTAAAATATATGTCATATATGGATATACAAAATCTTATTCATGTAACTAATAGATAAGAAAGAATCTCGTATTATTACTCTACTTAGGTTGTTGGCTATATCCTTCATCCTTATAATGTAAATTACAACCTTAAATGCTCTATCATACCTTAGTAAAGTCAACATGTGCATAAGTTCACGTACCTCAAAATTTTCATATTCAATGTATCTCACCTTAATTTGGCAATAATTCTACAACATTCAAGCTTAATTATTTTAACTATTAATTTTGTTATAAGGAATGAACAATATTAGTTTGTAGGGAATGTATAACAAGCAAATTTGGTTCTAGTATTGCTATCTTAAATGTGTAGATAACTGTCATTTACAACTTTTGATAATCTTTCTTTATCCTTCTTTTATTATAAAATTCTACAATATAACTTTATTGCTTCCCTCTTACCAAATCACTCTCTTGGTCTCTCTAAAAATTTGACTCTCTTTGTTTGTGTTTTTGTAAGCAATAAAATGAGATGATCTAGGTTTTGATTAAATGCAGGGATTCTTTTTTCAGTAAGAGGGATTTATTTCTATGGATCTATTAAATCCAGAAGAATCAGTATACCTCTTACAGAGCAGGTGATTTTGAGATCTATTTCCTATGTCCTTTCTTTTACTTTCTTTTCCTTTTTTGTTGGTTTTGTGCTTAAAATTACAATTAAATTTTCAATCAAATGATTAGTGTATAGTCGCATTTGAAGAATAAGTGATTTAATGTCTCTGGATACAAATTGTATAACATATATATTGGATTGTGATTATGTGATCCTTTTACTCTATTCATGGTGCTTAGTTGATTTAGTTTTATGAGAACTTTGAGGTATGATATTTTGAGTTGTTCATATCTTGTGAGACCTTTCAACTCTAATATTTTGCTAGACTTTTGTATATTGCATAGACAGATAGACTGGGTAGACCTAAAACAAAAATATCTATAAATTATGATGCTTATAATTTCAAGAATACTAAAGCATGTTATGTTGAATATTCCATGTCGTTAGACAAGACAATTCGTTCCATAATAGTACCTGTCTTTTGTTATGCATGTCAAAGTAAACTAGAAGGCATCACTTAACTACATGTATAGTTACTCAAATTTGTCATCATACAGTAAGCCTCCAACACTAGTAATTTAAATGTGTTTTTGCAAATATCTCCTTCAATATTACTCTAGTAAAAGGATTAAATAGGCTGATGAAGGTTTGTTTATGATCTTACTCCTATAGCATGATGGACCACATCAGTTTATGAAGTTGTATTAGAACAAGTGTATTATATTAAATATTTTATATTCTTTTTAGCAGGCCCTATATTGTGTTGAAGAGTGTCCCTCATCTTTTTTTGTTGTAGTCTGAAGTTGTCCATTCGTTCAGGTTAGTCGTCCAACTAATATTTACCATATATATTGCTTTAATAATACGATTATGATACCTTTGGATTCTGTGTGAATACCAAAGAGGTCTTGATTTTGTGTTGTTTAGAATATTCTGATGATCATTGATGAGTTTTTATGTTCTTCTTTAATAGTCGAAGTATTTACTATATGTGGAATGAGTTTGAGATGTTATAGATGATTTGAGGCATTAATAAACCCCTAGGACGGTATATAGGCTGGAAACCCATGATGTAACTCCCGTGAGGCTTATCGGTGAAAAATTCCACGAGCCTAGGAGTCACAGCGAGAACTTGTTTTCTTAATTCACAGGTGTAAACAATGCCACGTACTATAGTTTTAAAATCAATTGTACGTGATTAATTCAATTGGTTAATACTTCAACTTCGATGTGATTAATTCAAACACAGTATTAACACAAGGAATTAATACGCTTCATAGACAAGACGATTCGTTCCATAATAAAACCTTAGGATGGTATATAGACTAAAAACATAAGATGTAGCTCTCATGAGGCTTATCGGTGAATAATTTCATGAACCTAGGAGTCACAATGAGAACTTATTTTCTTTATTCACAAGTGTAAACAATGCCACGTATGATAGTTTTGAAAACTAATTGTAGGTGATTAATTCAATTGGTTAATACTTAAAAGATGTTGTGTAAAGTTTAGATGTTATGTAAACTTTGGGGAACATGAAGGATACTATCTATGGAATCACTGTTTTAAATTAACAGTTTTGTAGAAATGAGTAATGTTGATAGATCTTGGATGTATAGACAATTATCACCTGATGGTTTCATTAATCTTGAGTTTGTTGAGGGAGTTGAAGCTTTTATTCATTATGCATGTTCTCAACCTGCATATATAGATGGCCCAAATATTAGATGCCTATGTAAAAAGTGCAAACACATTCATTTCCTTCCTATTGATGAAGTGAATAGGCATTTGCTGAGAAGAGGGTTTATCCCAAATTATTTTAAGTGGACACGACATGGGGAACTATTGATTTGTAACACCTCAAGGGGTAATGAAACACAATCCTCAATGAGCTTACATGAGTTTAAAGGGAGGATTAGATTTAGAATAAATAATATGGACGCAAATGAAAATCCTTACATGCAAATGGTTTATGATGTAGCTAGTTATACATTTCAGGAAAATATAGAAAATCTTAAAGAAGAACCCAACCCATAATCAAAATGGTTTTTTGACTTACTACACTTAGCTGACTAAGAACTATGGCCAAATTATGAGACAATGACTCAATTGTCTTCAATTGCTCGAATCTTAAACATAAAGTCTGAAGGTCATATTTCTAATCATAGTTTTGATAAAATTCTTGGATGGTAAAATGAATCATTGCCTCCTGATCACACAATGGTTAATAGTTTGGTTTGCCTGTTGAAAAGATTGATTGTTGCAAATTTGGATGTATGTTGTATTGGGTAGATGATATAGAATTATAAGAGTGTATATTTTGTGGTCAATCTAGGTTCAAGCCTAGAAAGTGTTCTATGAAACATAAGTTAGTACTCTGAAAGCGGGTGTATTATTTCCCGCTAACTCTGAGACTTGAAAAACTATATGCTTCTCATGTTACTACATCTCACATGAGATGGCATAATGAACACTAACAGGAAGATGAAATAATGAGTCATCCATCAGATGCATTGGTATGGAAACATTTTAATGACACATATTATGAGTTTGTAGCTAAAAGTCAAAATGTTAGGCTAGGATTGTCGACGGATAGATTCCAACCTTTTGGTTAACCCGGCCAGTAATATTCGTCATGGCCAGTCATAATTACTCCTTATAATTTGCCTCCGTGGATTTGTATGAAAGAGGCATATATGTTCTTTACAGTTATTGTGCCAAAGCCTACAAATCCAAAGCATAAAATTGATGTATTCTTACAACCATTGATATCTGAATTGTAGCATCTTTAGGAATATGGTGTTGAGACATATAATGTGTCTCTGAAACAAAATTTTATGTTGAGAGCAACTTTGATGTGAACAATTAGTGATTTCTGGCATATGCCATGTTATTTGGATGGAGCACAGTAGGACAAGCCATTGTGGCAATGATTCTGACGCATTTTATCTTCCAAACGGGGGCAAAATATGTTAGTTTGACAACCATAGAAAATTTCTTCCTCCAGATCATCCATCTAGGCACAAATAAACAAAAGTTCATTAAGAATAGGATTGTAAAAACACCTTCTCCCCCTCACAAATCTAGTGAAGAGATGTTGTAAGAGATTGAGGAATTAGGCTTGCTGAAAGTTACAGAATTTGAAGCTGATAAAATTAATACAAGCATTAGTAGAAACTTTGGTTGGAGAAAACAAAGCATCTTTTGGGATTTGCCATATTGGAAAACTAATTTGATACGTCATAATTTAGATGTGATGCATATTGAAAAAAATATTTTTGACAATTTGTTCAATACCATAATGAACATTGAAGGGAGGACAAAAGACAATGCAAAATCATGAGCTAATTTGGAACCTTTTTATAGAAGGAAAGAGTTAAATAAAAATCTTCGCACCGGTAAATATCTAAAAGCATGTTACACTTTGGACAAAAAGCAGAAGGAAATATTGTGTGAATGGTTAAAAAGTATAAAGTTTCCCGATGGTTATGTTTTAAACTTGGCAAGGTGTTTGGACATGACGAAGTACAAATTATTTGGGATGAAATGTAACACCCCTACTGCTATAAGGTACATACCGGAACACCCTTATGACATTCTAGTACATACCCTATAACAACGGCGTGTTAACTATCACACTTTCACTTTATAACATGGCAATTTATCCTACTTAATCATGGAATCTACCATTATACAAGAATGTCACCAAAATTTAAAAACAAATTTCCTCTTTTCATTTTGTTAATCTGAATGTACATACATTGTAGCTTTCAAAAATCTGTACATGCACATCATCATATCCTAATACAAAATATACTATATGACAAAGGAAATACAACAGATCTAACTAAATCCTTCAGTCTAGCTGACCAACCTTGTCATATCGTCTTCACAAAAGTACAAGAATTAAGCTTCTTGTACAGTCTCTCAGTAGCTAGAATCCTCTCTTGGTCCTGAAATGTCAACATACAATTTTAGGTGAGTTTTGCGAACTCAGATGAGGTAACCATCATCAATGGTTTACTCAATTCATGCAACACATCAATACACATAACATGTAATTTCACATCTTGGCATTTTGCATATAACATCACATAACACATTTCTCATTCAGATATAATTTTCCAATACATTTTAATCAATCAAACACACTTATTAAAATACATATGTAATGCCCGTGAGATTCACTTTCATTTATTATTATTGTTATAACCGAGTGCCTTTTTACTAGCTCATATCCCTTAGTAGATACCGAGTTGTATCAGATAATGTCTCATATCCCTTAGTGGATACCAGGTACATTCACAACTGAGCCTGAGGCTCTGATCACATTAGGAGCTTTAAGCTCTTTAACCCGCAACTCCGGTTACAACTGCCTTTATCTTTCATGCATTCATGTAAAGGAATGCTTCACATTTTTATATTCACAATCAGTCACATAATTTCATGTTCACAATCAGAACACTTTTATCATTGAACCTTGGTCCGGCATTCAACAAACAAGTTGAGAATCATTTATTTCTTCACATTCACATACAAGTAGTGCTTCCAATACAGTCCCGAATATAGAACTCCTCGGACAATCAATTGTCCGGAATCAACATAATCAAATCATATTCATTCAACAATTCAAACATAATATAAAACAAATAATTAATTGAGTGAGACCATATAGATTACTCACAGATTGCTTCCGAAGCTATTTCCTTGAAGTTCCGGCAATGTTGATGTTCCAATTGCTCCTCTAAAATAAGCAATATACATATATCACACTTTAGCGCAATTATAAGTATTCATTTATGCATATGTATGTATATGAAATAGGTACAATGCATGTTCATGACAATCCCGGGTATCTTTCCATTATTCTCATCACATAATCATAAATATTTCCAAACACACATAAGTATCATTAATACTTATGGTTTATACCTCAATAATACCATAAAATCAAAATTCATATCTCATTTCTTCAATTCAGATTTTTCCTAAGACACACTTTCGGGTCAACTTTCCATGTTCTATTTGACAAATAAAATGAAGTAATTTGATGATACTTTCTTCTAGAAAATTGTTTTCCTATCTCTTAAGTTTCTAATGACACTAAGATAATTGAATTTGGTTCACTATTCTATGAGTTATTCTCAAAATACTACATACTGAACACATTTGAAACTTTGGCTTGTACATGATCATGCTATCAAATTGTACAACTCATATCTCTCAATTCCCACATTAAAAAATTATGAAATTTATATCATTTGAAATATAAGAGAATAAAATACAACTTTTATGAGGAAACCTTTGTCTAATTCAGCATCTATCAATACAGTTTATTCAATATCAACAAGACATGATTTCTGACTTGGGTACTCGGGTAATACTACAACCTCTGTCAAAACTCAATTTCAAGCCAGATTTTGAACTTCTTAGAGACAGAATTAAAATTATATTTCTTCATAAACATTATATCCCTATGTCTCTAGTTTACTTAAAATTAAAAATCATCCCATTCTGATAACTACAGGACAAGTTATGGCTAAAAAACAGAAGCATAATTAGTGGACACGTTATAGCTACATTTTCCAGCATTCATCTTCCCATTTACTACACCCAGTTCTCAACTTCATGTCAAATTTTGAGACTCTTAATGATAGAATTAAAATTTTGTTTCTTCATGAAAAATATAGCCATATATCTCTAGTTTAATCCAGATTAAGAATCGTCTCATTTGGATAACTACAGAACAAGTTATGACTAAAAGACAAAAGCTTAATCAGTGGAAATGTTATAACTACCATTTTCCAGCACCCTCTTCATTACCATTTAGTCTCTCAATCATTCCTTAAAACAAATCATAAACACCATTAATACATTAAAATAGAAAATACATCTATTTATTGCAACATTAACATTACACATATCTCAACTCCTCTATCATGATCATTAAACACTAAACTATCATCATAAATGCTTCATTTGGCAAAACCATAAAGATTAACAAGCTACTTACTTGATTTATCTTCAAATCCTTCAAAAACACACCAACCCTAGCGTTCCCATGTCTCTCACAACCATCATCATTCTAGGGTGGATTTGGATATATTTTTTTTGTGAGAAATGAAGAAGAGAGCAAGTTAAGTGGTAAGTGAAAGATTAGAGGGCTAGGTTTAACATGTATGGAAATTGGAGAAGTATAAACGTGAAGAAGAAAAAGAGAAGAAGGTGATGAAGCTTACGAAGATAAGAAGAAAAAAAAAGCAAGAATGAAAGCAACTAAATGATCTCCAAATTAAAAGAGTCGTGGGGTAGGGCATGACTTGGCAAAAGACATATGTCACTTGCCACATATCCTATTCCTATAGGTTCAAATTTGGTTTGCTCATTTAACTAATTTAATCAACTCCAATTTCTACTCCAATTGTTTCTAAATTTCAATGACATATGTCATTAAACCTAAATGTCATTTATAAAAATTTTCACTACCATTTGACTCTTCATTCTACTGCTATTTGTTAATTGTCCTGCCACTTGGCATTTTTCCTAGTCCAAACATTTCCCAAAATTTCAAAAATTGTCCTAAAATTCACCAAAAATTCTAAATCACTAAATACACTCTTCAAATAAGTTTTCAACATATAAAAAGCTCAATTCTCAATAAAAATCACCTTTCACATATATAAATCAATTATACCCATAAATTGTCAATGAATGCATGTACAATTATTTTCATGTGCAAAAAAATTCAATATTCACGTGTAGGTGCATATCATATAATGTATGAGCACAAAATGTATTTTCTAATTTCTTAATAAACTCTCATAATTACTATTCTAGCCTCAACATGGGTAATGGGATGTTACATGAAAAGTCATGATTGTCATGTGTTTATGCAAAGACTAATTCCAACTGCATTTTGGGAGTTGTTATCGAATAAGGTTTGGGAAGTAATAACAAAATTAAAAAAAAATTTCAAAAGCTTAACATCATCTGAAATTAAATTGGTTGAAATGGAAAGACTAGAAAGGGAAATTCCAGTAATTTTGTGCAAGTTAGAAGGAATATTTCCTCTAAACTTCTTTGACTGTATAGAGCATCTACCTGTCCATTTAGCACATGAGGCTAAACTAGCCAGTCCAGTTCAATATCGTTGGATGTATCCATTTGAGAGCTACGTAATTCAATAAAAATGATTGTAATTGAAGTTATATCATGTTTTAATAACTAAATTGGTATAACCCTATTCGTTTATATAGTTATTTGCATCACTTCAAGAAAAATGTTAAAAATAAGGCTAGAGTTGAAGGTTCGATATGTAACGCTTATTTAGTGGAGGAAGCTAGTACATTTTGTTCACATGATTTTGAGCAGCATGTTCACACAAGAGAAAAAAAAGTTCCTCGTAATGACAATGGGAGATGAACTAGTAATGCTGATGATAACTCATCCATTTTCACATATCATGGACGAACATATAGAAGTTCAACAAGAAGAATATTAACAGAGGAAGAAATTGAGGCTGCCCATTGTTATATTTTATTGAACTATTAAGAGATTCAACTTTTCGTGCAATAAGTTGAAATTGATTATTTAGGTTTTGAATTTTAGTGTTATTCATAACTGAAATACATAATAATGTTTTTAGATTATACAAAGAATTATTATGCGAGCTCATGCCTGAAAAAACACAAGATGATATCAATAAAGAAGTTGGAAGACACTTTCCTCGATGGTTCTAGCAATATGTAAGTTTTCACTTACAAATATTAAAATGATTGAATTATAAGATTTAAGTTTTCAAACCACAATATACTGTTTAATATGGTATTTTCTTTTCTATAGGCCTTAAAAAATTCAATAAAGAACAAGTTCATATGTGATCTTGTGAAGGGACCTTTGCGAATTGTTAAATCATATCCAGTGTATTTTGTTAATGGATACAAATATCATACAGAATATCATGGTCATAGTGTGGCAACAATAAATAATGGAGTTTTCATACAAGGAGAATTGATGGATTACTATGGCAAAATTATTGAGATACTTGAAATTGAATACCCCGCATTGCCAATTAAGCAAAGTGTATTATTTAAGTGTGACTAGTTTGATCCAACTCCAAATGCTGCTACAAAAGTGCATAGCCGATACAATCTAGTTGAAATCAACGAGTGAAGAAGATTTCGACAATTTGAACCTTTCGTGTTGGCAATGCAAACGATCTAGGTGTATTATGTCCCTTTTCCCAGCTTACGACAAGATAAGTCAGATTAGTTGGCCATTTGCAAAGTTAAACCTAGAGGTATTTTTGAATCACGTGGAAAAGAATAGAGAATTGAAAGTGAAGCGTTTCAAAAAGATGCTTATGAAATAAATGCATCTGTCCTATATAAGGATAATGAACCTTTGAATGATCCATGTAATGCATTTGTTGAAATTTTATCTGGAGAGGATAAGGAGGGCCAGAGATCTGAAGAAGAGACTGAGTTTGATTCAAATTCTTCGGAAAAAGAAGATGATTTTGATTTAAAATTAAGTGATGATAGCGATTAATTTGTGTTTGTAATTGAATATTATATTCAACTAATCAATTATTTCCTTTTTAATATACTGTATTAAATATTGAATTCAAATTGTAATATTTTTAGAAAATTCAATCAAATATTAATTTTAGGTTAAAATATGCCACCAAAATGAAGACAAGATATGATGCGATCAAGATTTAGACCACGAATCGGAGGTATTTACTATATAGGTAAAGCATCTCTTGGTGTAGCAGTTGGATCTAAATCATCACCTCCCCCTCCAGCTACTACTACACTTGTAAATGAGGCATCACCTTTCGTACCTGCTGCTATACCATCCACCACCCTTACATCATTTACTACCTATATACCGACAGAGATATCAAAGGTAAACAATGATGATAAAGGAGGCGACCACCAACCTAGAGCTGAGGGACCTGATGGAAGAACTTACATTACAGTTGTCAAAAATATTTAAGTGAAAATACATAAAACACTATATTTTTATAATTAAGTTATAGGTTTCAATTTTAAAAATGGTATAAAAATATTTTTTATATTAGGTTCATTCCATCTAGACCATGCTAAAAAAACATGATATTAAAATTCAGTAAGAAGATTGATATTGAGGCTTATGTATAGAAGAATATCTCTCAGGCCATAAATGAATTTTACTATCAAGAGTTTGAGGAATAAAAAAAATTATTTTATTAATTTTATACATTAATTAGATAAATATTATTACATTATAAGTATTTATCGAATATTTTTTCCTTTTATTTCAAAAAGAATTTTTGGGATTCTGGATTTGACAAGATCATTTATAAAGTATGGGAGAGACGAGCTCGTATAAGTTATCGAGACTTTGTTGCTGCGATACACAGGGCCGGTGTATGATCACCTTACATTTATAAACAAATGTGGAGTCATTGGCAACAGTATTAGATATCACCTAAGGCAATGTCCGTTTCAGAGAGTAATTTGACCAACAGATGTGGAGGACCAGGGGGAGAGAATCTTCCCGTACATACAGGAGGATCTATTACCCACCAAAAGCATGCGGAGAGACTTGTAAGTATCTACACTTTACATTTATATTCTCATTTCTTTACTTTACTGTATTTCAATTGAATTTTTTGTTTGAATTTTGGAATAAAAATATATGCCTTTAGATTTTTTAGTTCCTCAAGCTCGGTAAATATTCCTAGGTATAGTCCCTCAGGCACGAGTTGTTCGCGTAGTACCTAAGGTGTCGATCCTATGAGGAAGGGAACTAGTCCTAAAAATCTAAAGGCAACTAAGTTCACAAAACCTAATTAAAGAACTACTGTGGAAATTAAAATTAATCAAGAATCAAATATGAGAATTTAAATCACCAAAAGAGCCTGAGGAACTGAAAAATTATTAATATGTGTGCACAATTGAAAAGAGCAAATAGGTTAACACTTAGTCTTGAGTTAGCTGTATATTTAGTTCAAAGATCCTAGACATATGTTTTGCGTGTTAATGATTTGACACAATCGATTGATTGTGTTCGAGATTAAGTTAATTTCATTAAGATCAAAGCCACTGTCTCATTATTGCATTGTGTGTTTTTTGTGTTGTTGTTTTGTTTGTTTGAGGACAAGCAAACGTTTAAGTGTGGGGATGTTGATAGCAGTGATTTGTATGCTGTTTTAGGGTTTAATTTGTTATGCATTGTGTGTTAAATTGAGTGTTGAGCAAGTATTTAGGGTTTAAATAGATTAGCTTTTGTCTTTAAGTGTTTTATTGGGTTAGTCTAAATCTTTGAGCTTAAATTGTATATTTTTGAGGTACCTTGATGTGTGTGCCAGTGTTGTAGGGTAAATAGGGAAGAACAGTAAAAATTTGAAGAGTTTCGGACTAAAAGACATAGGCCACGATCGTGCACAATGGCCACGATTGTGACAGAAAAGGAGGAGCCAGCAACAATTAGGCCACGATCGTGTATCATGGGCCACGATCGTGCATCATGGGCCACGATCGTCATAGAGAGCATCAAGTCAGGCCACGATCGTGCACAGCTAGGCAACGATCGTGACAGAAAGGTTAAACAGCAGGCCACGATCGTGCTAAGCAGGGCCACGATCGTGCCCTACATCGAGCTGACGGAAAAACTCAAATTTTGGGTGATTCTTTGGATCGTTTCGACCCCAATTTTGACCTAGAGCTGCTACAAAATAAATAGAACAATACTTAGCAGCTGCCAGGGGGAGATTAGAAAGCCAAGAGCTGCAAAAAGAGAGAGACTTTGCCAAGAATTCGAGAGAAAACCTAGTTAAAGATCAATCGATTAAGGAAGGAGACAAAGGAAGAGAGGCACAGAGACACGCTTGACGCGACGTACTTCCCAAAATAGGTGGTTTCCCGCAGTCACGACTCCGAGTTCCATTCTGAAAGCATATTCTAGTCATTATTTTGATTTCATCGATGTATGGAGTTTTGAGATTGATTAGAGATATTTGTCGTTGAATGTTGATGCTTTTGTCTAAACTTACCTTCGGGTTTATTTATTCTTGAGATTAATAAGATTGATTTGATTGTGTTTTATTTCGATTTATTGTGATTTAATTCGATTCTTCATGATTGGGCAATAAACTGATAGGGTGATTTGGTGAAAATCATTGATTTAGGTTAACGAGAGTTAGGTAAATCAATAGGTAGAGAATTGAATCAAACTAGTAGAGTCGTGTAACGAGAAATCAAGCACAGATTCCCAGTAGGTTAATAAACAGCGTTAGAACTAATTTATGTTTTAGACAAATTGTGGATCGAGAGATTGCAATTTTCACAATTTGAATTAAGGAATATTAATTAGGGTTAAGAATTATAACTCGAGAGAGTAATTCACCTTAGGACCGTCTAGGCTCGTTAAATCGGAAATTTCATAATTGGATAGATTTTCTTTAATTTTGAGTAAATTCTCCCTTTCTCTCAATTGATCACTTCTAGGTTGAATTTTGGATTATTTTTGTGAGTTTGCTTCTGTTTGTTCTTTTGGTGATTTAAATTCTCATATTTGATTCTTGATTAATTTTAATTTCCGCAGTAGTTGTTTAATTAGGTTTTGCGAACTTAGCTGCCTTTGGATTTTTAGGACTAGTTGCCTTCCTCATGGAATCGACACCTTAGGTACTATGCGAATGACCCGTGCGTTTGTGGTAATTACCAAGGTTAAAAATTAGTAAAACTTAGAGCGTGTAACCTTAAGCGAACACCTACACCCCGTCAGCTCTTTTTGCACACTCACACTAAAAAGCATGACGGTGTGACATTCGTCAATAACTGTTGTAGAGAACTAAATGTATGTGAAATTTATGGATCAATATTAATGCTTAATAATTATCACTTACTAATATAAGCATTGTCTTCTGATAGGACCAAATACAAGAAAGCATTCAATGACTGTTTCAGCAGTCTAAAGATGATGAAACTGTCGGGGAAGGATATTCGACTTAGGTTCATTTGCGAATACATGTTATTCGCAATCCTTCATGTCCAGTACAGCAGTATCTAGTAGACGGTCCACAACTAATGAAGTCCAAGAGCTTTGGAGCACAGTGTAGACATTGACAACTCAGTTGCAACAGTCGATAGATCAGTTGCAACAATCGATACAGTACATAGCTCAGCTCCGTAATGAGGTGGATGAGTTGAAAGGTAAGAGTAGCACCTCATCGCACCAATTAGAGCATCCGTCATCTCCAAATTAATGATATACTTTTGGTCATTTCATTTAAATTACAAAAACTTATTATGTATAATTTAATGTTTTTATTATGAATTAAGATATTTTCAACTTTATATTATCAATCAAATTTCTGTTTAAACAAATTAAAAGTATACTATTACATTAATAACTGTTTAAATTATGCATCAATTATAACATCATGAAATAAAATTTATTGATGGTATATTTTTCTGCCTTGATTTACCGATGAACATTTGCGGTTCCATCGATAAAATCAGTACCATTACCGACGGAAGACGATTGACCACCGATAATCACAGACGGAATAACCACTTTTATCCGTAAACTCACCGACAGAACAAACATAACTGTCGGTAATGTTTGACCATCGGTAATCACAGACAGAATAACCACTTCCGTCCGTAAACTCACGGATGGAAAAAACATAATAGTCGGTAATATTTGAACAATCTTACCGACATACAATCGTAAACTGTTGGTACAGTTACCGACAGAAACAAATTTTTCATTGGTAAATATACCGACAGTCAACAGCACAAGAATTCGTCGGTACATTTATTAACGAGATATTAGTTTTCTGTCGGTAAATTTACTAACGATACATTAGTTGTCCATTGGTACATTTACCAACGGAACATAATCTTCCATTGGTAATTATTAGCTACGGCCATTTCTATAACACCGTTGTCCGTCGGTAATTTTCGTCGTTAATCCTACTTTCCGAGGAAATGTTAATGTTTTTCATCGGTAATGTTCGTCGCAAAATGACATTTTTCTTATAGTGTTATGAGCATCATCCATGTTTACGAGCTTGTACAAAATTTTGTCCAACTTAGAGTCCATCAAATTAGGTTTCTTGTGTTAAAATCTAAGTGGTCCTTGAGGTCGAAATTGATTTCCTGCATTGTTCAACTGAGAAAATTTTAAGTGGTTCTTTCACTCAGAATTATACATATTGAAGTAAGAATTATTCTTCCCTTCTCGACCAAATTGGGCTCTCATTTAGTTTAATTGCTCTATTTCATTAGTCTGCATCAACAAGCAATTGATGGTAACGTGGTTGTCTTGTCCATATAATCCACATCCATGCTTAATTACTCTTACTTGAGCTGACGAGTGCAATTAAGTTGTTGGGTTAAGTCAACAACTTTTGCCTGCATTTCTATTATTGAATCAACTGCAATGGCGCCCTTCTGATTGCGAAAGGTTGTCAAGTCACTGACCCGTTCACACCGAAACATAAGACCGAAGTCCAAACCTGCCTCTGCTTCACAAAACCATGCTTTCTGAAAACATATCCCCTTCGTTAGAAATGGTAAGGCAAATTTCATTAGTGATGACACGATACTTGAAACAATTCAACGATTGTTTTTCAACTTGATTGCTGTAGTTTCTATAAAACAGTTATCATAGTTAACAACACGCCACTCTTTTCCAACGATAATTGCTTTTGGCTGGACCAACTGAAGTGGCATGCGAACAAAGTTTTTCAGTAACTGCAAAAAGGTAATCTGGTCAAATTTGACCGAGGAAATCTAATACTCCATACCAAATGTACCACCAGTTGCCAACATCCATGACCAATTCTAAAATATGTAAGCATTCGAAATATAAGAGGACAACCTCTATATCGTTTACATACAAAACGGCTAAAAACATGATTAAAGAAAAGGGAATGATTAAGTCATCCCACCGTCACGTAAAACCCTTTATTTCTTCACTTCTTCAAATTCTGCTTCTGGGGCCTGATCTCCACCATGTGACCCTCCAGAAGAATCACCGCCACTGCCCTTTGACATATGCTCTCCTATCTTTGAAACAGATTTATTGGCAGCATCTAACCTTGACTTAATCTCTTCAACGTTATCTCCAGCCATAGATTGTCTCAAATCTGAAACAGCTGCCTCAATCTCCTTTGCAACTTCGGCAGGGATCTTATCTCTGTACTCGTTAAGGCTCTTCTCAATGCTGTAAATGGTAGTGTCTGCACTGTTTTTGATGTCAATTAGAGCCTTTCTTTCTTGATCCTTCTGAGCAAACATCTCAGCATCCTTCACCATCTTCTCAATCTCATCCTCTGAGAGGCCACCAGATGACCGGATGGTGATCTGCTGCTCTTTACCTGTGGCCTTGTCCTTGGCTGACACGGTCACAATTCCATTGGCATCTATGTCAAAAGTAACCTCAATCTGAGGCATGCCCCTGGGTGCAGGTGGAATACCCACCAGCTCAAATTCTCCCAACATTTTGTTTTCTGAGGCCAGCTCACGTTCACCTTGAAGCACCTTGATTCCTACTTGGGTCTGATTGTCAGCTGCAGTGGAGAAGACCTGAGATCGATGCAAAAAGTTAAGTTAGCCATGAAATTGAACCATCAGCTAATCACATACAGAACACCAGTTTCAGGATGCAACTGAAATCAATTAAAATAGATTGAGTTTATCTAGAAGAAGTAAAATGATAACAACTTGAACAAGTCAAGTCAAGGTATAAATCAGGTAGGAAGATTTTTGTAGCACTGGTCGACAAAACTATAGGCACATTTCGTCTGGACAAAAACAGGAGACAGGTTAAGAAAAAATCAATTATTTAGAAATATAGAATCAAGTGCATCAGATATAACTAATAAAGGAGCCCTCTTTTCCCAATCATGCATACATGCAAACATAATTCTCCTTGCATATAAACAATTCAGACAAAGGCACCTATAAGGTTTAATTATAAAAGTTTACCTGACTCTTCTTGGTAGGGATTGTAGTGTTCCTGTTGATCAACCTGGTGAATATCCCACCAAGTGTCTCTATACCAAGAGATAAAGGAGTCACATCCAGAAGCAACAACTCTTTGACATCTCCACGAAGAATTCCACCCTGAATTGCAGCTCCCAAGGCAACTGCCTCATCAGGGTTCACACCTTTACTAGGAGTCTTGCCAAATATGTCAGAAACAACTTGTTGAACCTTGGGAACACGAGTCATCCCTCCAACAAGAAGAACTTCATCCACATCATTCATCGATATACCAGCATCTTTCAAGCAGCTCCTACATGGAAGTCTTGTCCTATCAATCAAGTGATCAACTAGACTTTCAAACTTTGATCTGGTCAAGGTGATGTTCAAGTGCTTAGCACCTGATGCGTCAGCAGTAATAAAAGGTAAGTTAATATCAGTCTGGGTTGTTGATGACAGCTCAATCTTAGCTTTCTCTGCAGCTTCACGTAGCCTCTGTAGAGCCAACCTGTCTTTTGTCAGATCAATGCCCTCAGTTCTCTTGAATTCACTCACAAAGAACTCCAATAGAGCATTATCAAAATCCTCTCCACCCAAGAATGTGTCACCATTTGTAGCTTTAACCTGTATGTTAACAATGATAATTTGGCCCATCAAACAGAATAAAACTCAATGGCGTATTAACATACGATGGGATGTCAGGATTTACCTCAAAAACTCCATTAGAAATCTCAAGAATAGAAATATCGAAGGTTCCACCTCCAAGGTCGAAAACAGCTATTAGACCTTCCTTTTTATTGGTTCCATAGGAAAGTGCAGCTGCAGTTGGCTCGTTGATAATTCTTTGAACATCAAGACCAGCAATCCTCCCAGCATCTTTCGTTGCTTGTCGTTGAGCATCATTAAAATAAGCAGGTACGGTGATAACGGCCTTTGAAATTGTTTTCCCAAGGTAAGACTCTGCAGTTTCCTTCATCTTGTTCAGGATGAAAGCCCCTACCTGGCTAGGGGAGTACTGTTGTCCATTGGCCTCAACCCAAGCGTCTCCATTTGGAGCCCTAACTATCTTGAAGGGGACCATTTTCATCTCCTTCTGGGTCTGGGGATCATCAAACTTCCTGCCAATCAGTCTTTTTGTTCCCGACAAAGTATTAGTGGGATTGGTCACAGCCTGACGCTTTGCTGGTGTACCCACAAGCAGCTCGCCTTTCTGGTTGAAGGCAACCACCGATGGAGTAGTCCTAGATCCCTCAGAATTCTCTATAACTTTAGGATTCTGCACATAAAGGCAAAAACTTTAGGATTCTTAACAATTTCAAAGGCAAACACAACATGCGATCACAAATGAATAAACTATTGACCATAATCTCAGTCTAACCTTTCCCTCCATAACAGCAACACACGAATTTGTAGTACCCAAATCAATACCAATAACATCATTACCAGCAGGTTTTGAACTGCAACACAAAAAATATATCCATCAATTACAACACAGAACCGGCAATACGAAGGACATATCCATGAACCGCCACAAAGAACAAAAGAAACAGAATATCAAACCAGAACAAAAACATGTAAATCCATGAGACACTTTACCTGAATGCTCTAGTCCAACTTGCCCAGCTACTCAGATTAGAAGGTGCCCATGAAGGCTTCACATTCCCAGCCAGCTGTAGAGGAGGAATTGGAAGCAAACACATGTAAATTCCCAAAACCCATACGTTATAGTCACTAATCCTACCATACAGTACCAAATTCACAAATAATTTATATCAACAAAAACTTAGTAACAACGTACACATCTGTAAGCGGTGGTGACGGAGGCTGTGGCGATGTCACCGCGGCGGACACATCGCAAAAGAGCGGCGGTAGCCATGGTGAACGTTGGAACAAAGGAGAAATTATCAGAGAAAGAGAGCTGTGGAAGCCTTGGGGTTTAGGGTTTATGGAGGAGAGGGATTCATTTATCGAAGGTTCTAGACGAAGACGTCAATTTTCATTTGCCAGGTTAAGTTGTACACGAAGAAATTCTGTTGCAATAAATCAAATATTTCGAGACGGTTAAGAATATTATTATTAGATTGATAATCTCACTATCAAAACTATATTATGCTCATAAATTCTATCATTTATATATCTTTTATATAAATTATCTGAATAAAAGCTCTACTTAAGTATTATTAGTTACAACTAAAAACATTTTAGGTAATAAAAATAATAAAAAAAATTTACAACTTTTTATTATCGCGAATAATTTTTTTTATTTATATGATATTATTATTGAGTATTTATCCTTAAAAATTTCTAACGTACACCTCTAAAGGGGCTCATTTATTTTAATATGATATATCTTTTCTAAAACTCCACTATGCATGATTAGAGTATCAGTTTCAAGAATTAAATTATTATTATCATACTGTAAAGAAAGTTTTGGTAGAGTAGTATACAAAATCTTAATTTTCTTTACCTGTTTAATTAAATAATATGAAAATACAAATATTTGACTTTTTTTTAAAAGCATTTAAAAAGATATTCTTATTTTGGCTAGGTTTTGAATAAAATTAGAAACATAATTTAATACTCCTAAAAAATTTGAACTTATTTTTCATCTAGTAATTTATTAAGAAATTGTGAAAATTTTTCAAAGATACAAGGTTAAAATTTAACTCCTCTACCATCTATTTCTATGCCAAGAAATTATAATTCAATTTAACTTATCTTAGTTTTTTTTTCTTATAAAGAACTAAACCAAGTTATACATAAATCTACAAATTTATAGAGATGTATAATACGTTGACAAATATTACTAGCTATTAAAGTATCATTTACATAAAAATGTATGAAATTATAATACTTGAAGATATTATTCATTTTTTTGAAATATTTGTGGGATATTTTTTAAATCAAAAGGCATAACTAATCGTTTATAATGATTACGTGGAATAGAGAAGGCAATATACGGAATGCTATGTTCAGCTTTTGAGTAGTCCAAAATTGCATGCCTCTCTTCCACTAGTTTGATGGGATCTCTTGGAGTCTAATATAGTTCATCTCAAATGAGCTTTAGATTCCTTTCTACTGCCAATAAAGGCATTTAAGTGCCACAGTATCTTGATTTGTTTAATCTCTTGAGTTCTTGTTTTAGCATTTATAGCTTCTTTACACAAATGAAAGCCTTAGCGTAGAAAGATGAAGTTAAGCCTTTCATAATAGGCTTTTTCAAAATCTTCCATTCTAAAAGGTAGCTGTTAAAACAAAGGAAGCTTTCCTTGACATCTACGAGGAGAGGCATTAGACCAATATAGAATAGCGATATGAGAATAATGGATTGAGGAAAATAGTTTTACTTTCAAGAAAATTTAATAGTCAAGTTCCACTTATTAGGATTAAGACAATTTTCTTTCTAATGAACTATTTATCTCTTTGTTTACTACTCCATGTGTAGTAAATCCCTTAAATTTAAGGTCATTAACTTTAATGTCCTTTACATAATCCATGAAGTATCCATGGATAATCTTCAAGCAAATATTACCCTCTACCTCAGTATTATATAAGATGTTATTAAATTCCTTTAAAATGATCCAAAGAGAGTTTGATTACTCCCATAACATATTCCTGTGAAAGGCCTGATTAAAACCATAAAGAAAGGGATTAGGAAGTTGATTTATTTAAGAATAAGAGTAGATGAATTAATTAGAGCCTACTAGAATTAAAGCCTTGACTTTTTGTTATCAAATGCTATTACTATTTGAACATTAATTTCGAATTGATGATTGGAGATACAATTCCAATAACTCCCTAAAAGTTGAAGCTTTCTTACACTTCTTTTTTTTTAGTTTAGTTTTGAAAAGGATTATGATCTTGGGATTTATTTCATTGATAAAGTTTTTTTAGCAAAAACACTTGCTTGGGAAAATTAATTTTGTTGACATTCCAAGCATGAATTGTCATTAAGATTATGTTGAATTTTGAGAGCCTTTTACCTTGTTTCTCCTTCTCAAATTTCTCTTCGTGTCCTTCTTAAATCCCTATAATTCTGGAAATTTATTAGGATCTTTTGATTGAGACTATTTATCACTATTAAAGGTATATTCATTAAAAAGATTTTAGTCTCTATTTGTTTTTGTTTTGATAGTATGCATACATCTAATTCTTTAGAGATTTAGTTGGTCTACAGTTGAATCTATGAAAGCTTATGCTCCTTGAGGAGTACTAGGGCTTTGGGGGAGTATGATCTCTAGCTTTAGGAGAGAGGGTAGCTTGTTCATTTGAAATAAATTTCTCCATTTAGCTCCCCAGACCATTTTTTGCACATCTTACTCTTAATCTCATAAGTTCTTTATAGTCACCCTTAATAATCTTTTTTCCTATTGGCCTCTAAGCTTTGCCTTACTCCTATAAGGGAAGGTCTCCATTAATATGTTACCTTGATAAAATCCTTATCTAGAGTATTATATTATCAAGACTCAACAAAAGGATCTCCTTAGGAAGTTTTTTTTTCTTAATTCTACTACCACACAAATACGGACATAACCTATTCTGTTTAGGGATGTTTTTTGCATATCCAATTTGATAGAAATGCCTATGCAGCTAGCCAAATGATTGAGTCCATAAGTGTATCAATACTCGAGTGGAATACTATAGATAATAATCTAGAAGGGTATTTAATTATGCCTAAGAGCTTCAAGTTTCATCCCTAGTTGCCAAAGTTAAAGAAAGATGTGTATGCCGTTATAATGCCAAGGACCAATATTACTTTAAAGATCTAGAGAAGAAGTTAAAAAGAAAAGATAGTCCTCATTTAAAAAGATTTATTTAGGTTATTAGGAGTCTAGTAATGCATTGCCTAAGTTTCGATAGTCAAAAGGCATGTATTTTCATTGAAAAAAACTGACTAAGGTTGCATTCTACATGTTAACCCCTCTTTAAATACATCTACAATAGGTTCTACAATTAAAGACCCTTTAAAATTAGTTGGAGGGTAGTAGTGTAACCTAACCTTATTAGTTTCCAACCATAATTAGAGTAAGAGATGGAGAGCTAAGAGGGGTGGAAAGAATAGTTTTGGTTTTAAAGGATGAGGAATCTAGAGAAGCAAAACTAGAAAGGTCCGTGTTGGTGGTTTGGTTGGAATGAGACAAGAAGTTAGGCATAGTTAGTACAAAGTGGAATATGTAAAACTAGAGGGGGTAAAATATTTAAAAGGTTTCTCCTAAAAATTGTAAAGAATTAGGGCAAGAAGGTATCTTGAAAAAGAACATAATAATATGTTTAGAAAGGTGATAATGTTATTTAGGTTTTAAGGAAAGTGAATTGGCAAAAAAGGAAAGTAGTTATGTATGGATTAAAAAGTAAGGCTAAAAGAGAAGAGGCAAAAGTGATGGTGAAATAGAAACAAAAAAAAGGAAAGGAAGAGCACCTGAATTCATATAGGATGTGATTGATATAAATGTTATTTACTTAATTTAAGCTTAGTTAATATATTGAGTGACTTAAAATCAATTAAATTTAAATGGGATCATATCCCACTAGTGATATTTGAGTAATCTTTTTTAAATAGTTGTAAAGGTTATTATTTCAAATAAAATAATGAGAGTAACCAAATAAATTATTGAAGTCTTGATCTTATTTAGTTGCCATGATATATAACCAATTGCTTGGTTTTGTTGATTTTCTTACATTTATATTTTGTCTTGCCTATAAATTACCTTTGTTTAATATAGTTGATACCAATTTCTAGTGAACCAATTTTCTTGTACAGAGCTTAGGTTTGAGAAGATTTCTCAAAGTTACAAAGAAAAATTGTATATCCATTATGTGATTTTGTTATTAATCCCTATTAAAAATTTGGTAATGAGGTTTTAGAGATATGTCAATATCATATATTGTAATGATATTTCAATTGATGTGGTGAGATTTATTTATTTTTGGTTGTTAATAATATGTTATTTAGTTATATTAATTGGAATTATCTCTTTTATTTTGACTATATTTTGGTTCTTAAATAGGAAAATTAGTGTTTGGTTTATTTTAGGAGATGACAAGTGAAGATTGCATCAAATTGGAGTATTATTGGTCAAAATCACGAATTTTAAAAAAAGTGGATAAATTACTACAGTGGATAAGACAAGTTACGCCTAATGTCAAATTCACTTCAAGAGTTGGAATTCAGTTAGGAAACTTATTTCCATCCCTATTACGCAAGGATTTAGATTTATTTTAGATAGGAATCTTTGCAAGATAAGAAGAGACTAGGTTTTGAGTATGAAAAGAAGACAAAAACACGTCTGCTACTTTCTTCATCATTCTCTTTTAATTTCTTTTTAGTTTTCACTCAAATTTTCATTCTTTCTTTTATATTTTTATGTTAAAACTAAAGTCATATGTGGCTAAATCCAAACATTATAATTCAAGGGGATTCAAAACTCTAGTTATAACCTTGTTAGGTTTTATTATAAACTTATATACATGTTTTAATTCAAGTATTTCTTGTTTTGTATTCTTATATTTCATTAATAATTAATACTGATTGATCTAAAAAATTAATTTAATATCAATTATTCTATATCTATCCATGAATTCAATGATTAGTAAAAGTAGCTAATAGGTTATTTGTTAGGTCCTGAATTTTTATTTTATTTATTAAGCATGATTTGAATAAATTTTGTGGTCTTGCTAGATAAACCATTTTATTTGGAGTTTAATTAT
>JAOQMS010000008.1:9463700-9493829 GCA_027563885.1 Erythroxylum longipes
TATTTTAATTTAATATTTTATTATTTATAATTTTAAATTTATGTGACTAATAATATATTTTTTAATTATTTATACAACAATTAATAGTTTATCAAATCAAAAAGTTTTTTAGTCATTTTATCTCGTTTCAGCAACTGCAACCGCACTTGCCAATACCTATTTTCACGTTTCAGCAGTTACCAGAATAACAATCCCAAACACATAAGTACTTATTCTCAATAAGTACTTATCATTTCAGCAGGTTGTTAATCGCCACCGCTCCCCCAAACCAAGCCTTTGTGAAAGCAAATTTCAGATGAATGCTAAAGTCCAGGAATGGATAGCAGGGAATCAATGGGCAAACAAACCATAGGAGATAAACTCACTCTTACCATATTACAACCCTTACCAATAAACTGATAACAAATATATCTGGAAAGCTCACTTAATTGGTATTTTCTCCTACTACTCTTGCAAATAATTCTGAAGAAGGAAGGAAAGGGAAGTGGGATGGGATAAACTAAAGTGGAACAAATATCATTCTCCTAATGTCTTCTTCTTGCTATAATTATGCTTAAGGAAGGAACTTGCAACCAAAAGCAAACTGAGTTTCTTTAACTTACAAGAAACTTGTGTATTCTATAAGCTTCAAAATGAATCCACATCACATTTATTCTTTGAATGTGCTTACACTAACTGGATCCTAGCTCTAGATAAAAAATTCCTTCACTTTAAAGATATTTTAGAATAGTTGCCACCTATATTGTCAAGAAGTACAGATAGTTAACTCTATGGGAATCTGTATGTATGCTATATGGAGACAAAGGAATGTTAGAATTTTCAAAGTTGAGCAAACAACTAAGGAGGATGCACTGAGGATCTCCTTAACTAACAGCAGAGAGCTGGAAATATGAGTAAAATCAAGGGTCGCTCTGATGCAATACTAAATACAATATTGTAGTCTAGTTTACAGCTTGTTCCTTTGTATTGTACATTTTTCTAAGCTAATTGAATAGTCTTTAGCTTCCATTGTAAGGCTTTGTAACTCTTGTAAAATTGTTATAATATATTTAACTTTCCAAAAAAATATCTTGTACTTCATCGCAACCATCCACTCCTTTCTGCAATTGTATGTAGAAACAAATTCATAGGGTAGGTAAGAGTCGTGGGTTCCATTGGTATTAAAAGAAAAGGCTATATAGAATATTTGAGTACCAGTTATGGATTCCACTTATGTATGTGTGTATATACATACATACATAAACTACAAAGAGCATTATGGAAAGTCACTCCAATACTAACAGGCACAAAACATCGTAAACCAACCAAAGCAAACTACTAGAATAGGTAAAAGAGACATCTTTCAATTTAAAATTACGAAATTTATTTTAAAGTTAAAGCCAAATTGTTTTCATTTATATTTTAGTTTTTAAATTTTAAATTTATTAAAAAAATTATTTGTTTGAATTTTTCGTTTCTAATTTTAGTTTTGGTTTCTTCTGATTTTTAAAATTTATGAAAATCACAAAAACTGGTTTTTGTTTTTGTTTTTGTTTTTTTAATCTGATATACTATCAACTAAATATATATTATTTAATTATTTAATATATTAATTATTAATAAGAATTATGAATAATTTTATTTAATATTTTATTTAATTTAATATAATTTAATAATTACTAATAAATATAATTAAATAAATATTAATTATAAATTATTTATCTCAATAAAATAAAATAACTTTTATTGATAATTTATTAATAAATATTATATAAGAGATTAAAAATAATTAAAAATATTATCTTTAAGTCTTATATAATATGTAATTATCATCAGTGATAAAAATATAACTCCGTTAATTTTTTAAAAAAAAAAACAAACACAAATTAAAATCTAAAAATAAAAACTAAAAGTCATAATAGAAAAATAGAAGCGGAACCAAACGACTCTTAAGTTAATGTTTAATAACATTCAAAAAATATAATATTGTAAAAATTATCTAGTTTATGAAACCCCAAAATTTTGTCTTAATTTCCATTAAAAAAATATATCTAGCTTATCTTCATTCTAAAAGTGAGTCCTAAATTGCAATTAAGACACCCAGCTCACAACATAGGCTCAAGTTGGCATCTTCTTTTTAAACTAATGTGCGATACTAATGGTTTTGTTATTGAAGTTGTACATGGATGAAAGAACGAAAAACATATTTAGATAATATACCACTCCAATAAAACCTCGACAGATGCGCAAAATAGTTATACCACTATTGAAATGGAGAATCTAACTATGGTTTTTGTGTTTGACAAATTTTACTCTTCTCTTATTTTGTTTAAATTTATTATTTATATAGATCACTAAACTTTTATGCAAAAAATGATGTTAAACCTAGACTGATTAAGTAAATTTTACTATTATAAGAACTTGATTTGGAAATCAAAGATAAAAACCTAATGGTGAATCACCTAGCCTGTCTTTAGATTTCAAATATGGAGGAGATAATAAGGAAGACATAATGATACCTTCCACAATGACTACTTCTTTTTTCTAAGGTAAATAATTTTACCTCCTGGTTTGTTGATTTTGTCAACTAGCTAGTTGCTCGAATTCTCCATAAGGAACTCTCTTAATAGTAAAAGAAGTGTTAAGGAAATCACTAATTCTCCATAAACCCTCAACACAACTCATCAATTTCAAAACAAAAAGTGGGGATTTTTGGGACAGATGTGTGCGTGTGTGCGAAATGAAGAGAGAAGACTCTGGAGAGTTTGAAGAAGAAAACAAGAAAAAAGCAATATGTTGAATGATCAAAACGCATAGCATAAGAGGCATAAGTCACACACGTGAGCTGCATATGGGAGACACGCAAAACATAAGCCAAAACGCAGCATTTCATTAAGCACAAAAAATGATGTTAAACCTAGACTGATTAAGTAAAATTTACTATTATAAGAACTTGATTTAGAAATCAAAGATAAAAACCTAATGGTGAATTACCTAGCCTGTCTTTAGATTTCAAATATGGAGGAGATAATAAGGAAGACATAATGATACCTTCCACAATGACTACTTCTTTTTTCTAAGGTAAATAATTTTACCTCCTGGTTTGTTGATTTTGTCAACTAGCTAGTTGCTCGAATTCTCCATAAGGAACTCTCTTAATAGTAAAAGAAGTGTTAAGGAAATCACTAATTCTCCATAAACCCTCAACACAACTCATCAATTTCAAAACAAAAAGTGGGGATTTTTGGGACAGATGTGTGCGTGTGTGCGAAATGAAGAGAGAAGACTCTGGAGAGTTTGAAGAAGAAAAGAAGAAAAAAGTAATATGTTGAATGATCAAAATGCATAGCATAAGAGGCATAAGCCACACACGTGAGCTGCACATGGGAGACACGCAAAACATAAGCCAAAACGCAACATTTCATTAAGCACAAAGCATGGTCTGATAGGCGTGAGCATAAGGAGTAAGGCTAAGTTTTAAAGGCGCGTGGATGACACATGCAAAAATAAACAAAGGCATAGACGTGAACCTAAAACAGAAGGCAGATACATCTTCTTCACTAGTCTATAAATACAAGTACTCAATCAAAATAAAAATTAATCAGCTTATACAAATACGCATACAATCTTCTAAATCAAAAGAGAAAAATAAGAGAGAGTGCTAGAGTACATACTAAGGGTACTAGGGAGTTTGTAAGGGAACTCTTGTAGGTGTTTAGAAAACACATAATCTCTTGTATTCTTCTCTTCTTGAAGCTAGTGAAACCTCATAGTGAGATTGACCCTTCGACGTAGATAGCTTTGTGCTATCGAACCAAGTAGAATTCTTATGTTTTCTTTACATTTCTGCAACTTTTATTTCTTTAAAATAAGTTCAAAGCATCAACCATCATCAGTCTTGTTAACAAAGAAACAAAAAGCCATACAAAGATCCTAACAAGAAGAAACTCTTTTCTAATTTAAAGGATTATTTATAAGAGGAGCCATATTTAATTAAGATTTGTGCTTACTAAGTGATAAGAAGATATAAACCTAAGACGAAGGTTAAACGCAAGACCTCGATGTTAGTTGTGATGGATCACTTCACCAAATATTTTGTTTTCATTGCTACTCTAATAGCTTCTTTATCAGAAATATTGGTTAAGTCATTTTACTAAAATATGGTGAAACACATTAATGTTTTAGTAGATATCATTAGTGACAGAGACCCTTAGTTTACTAGAAAATTTTAAAATTCTCTCTTGCCAATCATTCACAAACGAATGGATAAACTAAGAGGATCAATTCCTTGATGGAAGATTACTTAAGGCATTATATGAGTGTCAGCTAATGAAATTAATTACAGTTATTAAGAAGTTCATAGTTTGCCTAAAAATTGCAACAATTTTCCTTCATTAAAAAAAGCGCCCTTTTGAGTTGTTGCCCTTCACTCCGTTAAAGGCGACAAAGTAGCATATAGGAAGTAAATGTATTATTGCTTATAGATTTGTTAGAGACAAGTAGGAAATATTGGAAAAGGTGAGAGATAGATAAAGGAAGGCAAAAAAATAATAATATGAAGTATACAAATTAACATTGTCAACCTTTAAACTCTAACATTGGGGATAAAGTGTTGCTAAAACTCATACTCAAATCTAGAAGAAGATAACTGGGAAGGCATTATATAAAGGATTAATTCCTAAATATGATGGTCACTTGAAATCAGCAAGAAAGTCTTGAAAGTTTAAAGATTCATCCTACTTTCCGTGTGAATTTTTTATGCAAGTTCCATGAAGACAAAAAGGAACCATAATAGAGTTAGCCTAAAAATGCCCCTCTGATGGTGCATAAACAATTTGACAAGGATATAGGCAAAATATTGAATCATTGACTGTTAGGATAGCACAAGAAAAATTATTGGATAGAATTTCTCATGCAATGGCAAGGAAGGCAAGTAGTCGATGCAATTTGAGAAAGAGATACATCTTTTTGGAAATTCAAGTACAAGATTCAAATGTACCTTAAAAACCTTCCACCAAGGATGCTAGCTCCTTCCATAAGTCCTATTAGCATAATTTGGAAAAAGTTGACAACAAGTGAACTTCTTGCAACTTGTTAGCCAAATTAAATATAGGTGGTATGTTTAGCAAGAAACTTAGAAAACTTGGTAAAAGTATCAAGTCTTAGTTTAAGGTCGTCTACCAAAGTGGTAAGGAGAATGTTGCGGCCGATGCTGTTGGAAATTGATTCAAAATAAAATAAACTAAAATTATGTTAATTAATTAAGTTATGGTCAAAGTAGTATAAGTTAGTTGGGATATAATATTTATGTTGTGATTTAGTGGTGATTTTGTAGGCTAATAATGCTCTGATTTTCTTCTTTTGGTTTCTTTGTAACCTATATATAGGCACTTTATTTTCAGTTCAACATATGAGTTAAGTTACAAAGTTGCATCCTAAAAAATTCAACATGGTATTAGAGCCCCTTTCTATTTTGGGTCTATGAGAAAAGAAGAAAGATAGAGGCAGTTTGGATTGTTGGTTTCCAATCTAGCTTCCTACAGATGACTGAAGCGACAAAAATAGAAACAAGGGCCGCAAGATAAAGAGTTGAAGGAATTGATCGTCATATTTGCAGTAATTGTCTTCTTTTGCCTTATGCTTCTTGACGTAAACAATTGGGAAAAATTTCTCCAAGAGACCATCCATTGACGTTACACTACTGGATATGCCAATGTCATAGCCGAACATGAGACCTCTGAAGGCTGCAATGACGCTATAAACAAACACCTGCACTGTAAGCATGGCGGGGAAGTCCTTCCCAGATGCAGAATCTGACATGAATGCAAATTTAGCACAAGTAGAAGAATATCTTTTTTGAAATTAGAGAGAGGTGCTCCAAGGAAGTTTATGGCATGAAATTGGTGAGAAGTGCATCAATAGTTAGAGCTGATGATAGGTGCATCGATAATTGAAGAGAAGTGCTTTAATAGACATTGGAGAGAGGTGCTTCAACAAGACAATTGCAAGTATGAGATTTTGAATCAAGGGAGCATATTGGAAATTGATTTAAAATAAAATAAAATAATATTATGTTAATTAATTAAGTTGTGGTCAAAATAGTATAAGTTAGTTGGGATATAATATTTATGTTGTGATTTTGTGGTGATTTTGTGGGTTAATAATGTCCTCATTTTCTGCATTTTAGTATATATATATATATATAGGCACTTTATTTTCAGTTCAACATATGAATTAAGTTGCCAAGTTGCATCCCAAAAATTTCTAACAGATGCATTGTCTAGGATATCCAGCACTGAACTTCTCACTCCTACAGTATCGCAAATTCACACTGAACTACTGGAGCTGAAAGAATGATACGAAAGTCCAAGGCATCATCTGACAAGATGAGAATGGCACCTTGCAATTGGATAACTACGAATGACGTGACAACTTATTAAAATAAAAAGGAAGGATCATAGTCTGGTGCAACCAAGATCTACGTGAGAAGCTTGAATCCCTGAGCCACGATAAGCCACAAGGAGGACATTAAGGGATAATTGCTACAATCAAAATGCTTCAAAATGTTTTCCATTGGAAGGGGATGAGTTGGGATGTGAGAAATTGGATGCGTTATTTGCCAAAGAAACAAGTATGAGAATGTCTTATATCGATGGAAGCTCCAGCCCTTGTTAGTACTAGAAGGATGCTGGATGCCTGTTAGTATAGACTTCATAGAAGTGCTTCCTCTGTCTAGAAGCCAAACTGGGATTATGGTGGTGGTTGATAGGCTCAGCAAGTACGGACATTTCATTCCTACCAAACACCCCTTGATAGCGTCAAACAAAGCCAAACTTTTCCTTGATTGCATCTTTAAGCTACATAGGACACCCAAGGGTATAGTGAGTGACAAGGATCCTATTTTTGTAAGCAAATTTTGGCGGGAATTCTTTAAAATATATGGAGTAAAAGTTAAATTCTCTACTGCGTATCACCCACAAAAAGGCGGACAAACTAAAGTGTTGAACCAAACACTAGAAATATACTTATGATGTTTATATGTTGACACACTGTCAAAATGGATAAAATGGATATCCTTGGCAGAATGGTGATATAACACCACATTTCATAAATCCATCCGATCTACTCCATTCGAGCTGTTATATGGCTATTCACTACCCCTCTATATTCCTTATCTCGCAGGTGAGTTCAAAAACTTAACATTTGATCAAATATTAAAGGATCAGGAAGCAACAATGATGATTGCCAAGTTTCACCTACATCAAACACGAAACAAGATGAAGCAACAGGCTGATCGCAAGCAAACTGACAGAGAATTTGAGGTTGGAGACTTAGTGTTATTAAAACTACAACCATATAGACAACACTCGGGACACTGAAGAACTAATAAAAAATAATTAGTTTCACTATATTACGGACTTTATCTCATGGTGGAGCGAATCGGATTCGTGGCTTATAGATTGGAGCTACTAGAGGGATCTAACATCCATCCAACCTTCCATATATCATAACTAAAAAGGTGCGTTGCCAAGAATGCTCCTACTTTTGTGGAGTTACCTCCCTTAGTACATCATGTGAGTGGATAACCTGAGGCCATCTTAGATCGTCGAATGATCAAACATCACAACCGATCATGAGCTCAACTACTAGTGCAGTGGACTGGTTGTCTGATCAAAGAAGCCACATGAGATTATTCTAGTTTTAGAAACGCTGCACAGATGCTAACCTTGTAGATGAGGCTCTAGGAGGAGGGGGTATTGTTACCTAAAAGAAGAGTCATGCAAGAAGCCATGCAGGAAGTAGGAAAAAAAAGAAAATAGATAAATAAATAAATGATAGCCACTATTTAGCCACTGTTATTTACTTATTTAATTATATTATAATTCCTACAAACACTACTTCACAAATTTGTCATTATGTGTAACTATGTACATCAACAAAAATCAGGCTAGTACCTGTATGATATTGTTTGTGTCTCATCTCTTTTTCACATACTCTTCTTCTGTCTCTCTCTATATATAAGGTACTATATACAAGCCATTTTTCTTTGCCTTTTGCACGTTACAAATTAACTGTAACATTATTCTAATATTGGTTCCATAATTTAATTACCACTAATCCCTTCTTCAGGTCCTTCTGTTTTTTAATCCGCCTATCTTTTATTGGTGCAATTGTTTTTTAAATTTAAAATAAATATATTACCAAAGCTGAAAACTTATGTACAATCCCATTACAAGGATAAAAACAAAAAAACTACAACCACTAATATACCACTATTAACAAACATCCAATAACCACATTAAACCAGCTAAATAAGCTAAGTCACTTTGAGTTCCTATCAAATTGTGTCTTGCTTCCCTTTGGCTATGAAGACCTCTCTAATCAAGTTAACAATTGTAGTAGCAAGCTCATACTTATGTAGTTCGACTTCCTTATATAAGTGTCAATTCCTTTCCCACCATATATGATAAATCACCATCTGAAACGACGTCTGGATGATTAGACCATTTTGCATACCAGGTTTGGAATACCTTATAACATCATTTACCACCTCATTCCACACATAGGAGATATTCGGGATCCTTATCATATGCAAAATTCTGCTCCACACCACTTTGGTATAATCACATTCAAAAAAAAGTGATTTCTGCTCTCATTAACATGTTTACACAACACACAAAAGGGATCATAGCTACCAAACCATCAGTCTTTAGTTTGCAATCTATTTTTAATAACCAACCATAAGAAAACAACAAATTTTGGGCATAATACCTATTTCCATATCATATCAGCCTATGGTACATCTTCATGCAGCTCTCTCCCTATACCATGTGCAGATTTGTTCAAAAATTCCCCACCTTGATTTGCTACCCAAATCACCTTATCCATCTAGTGAAAGGGAACGATTTTGCCAAGCGTTGATTCTACCTTTCAATTTTTCCAACAATGGCAAGAAATCAGAAAATTTTGGCTTGCCTGAAGTGATTAGTACTCCTAAATATCTAAACGGTACTTTTTGTAGAGGCAACCCCACCAAACTCGTAATCCTGTCCGGATCCTGACATCTGAAGGCACAAAAATTCCACTCTTCTATACATTCATCTTCATACCAGACCAACCAGAAAATATATTCATCAAGTTCATCATCATCAAAAGCACATGAGGATCGGCCTTACACAATAATATCACATCATCGACATACAACAAATTTGACAATTTTAATTCCCTACATTTATAACGATACTGAAATAACCCATTACATTCCACCATTTTCGACAATAATCTTGAAAGGCCCTCCATCACCAGAGTGAATAAATAAGGGGAGAGCGGGTCCCTTGCCTAATTCCTCTAGAAATAGTAAATGGTTTCGTAGGAATCTCATTTATTAAAACACTTATAGATGTGGTTTGGATACATTGAAGAATCCAATGACAAAACCGTGTAAGCAATCCAATCCCCTCCAAACAATTCTTTAGATATCCTCATCCGATCGTATCATACACTTTATAAAGATTAATCTTCAAAGCACAACTGTTGATCTTTTTACCTGTATGGTATTCTCCCAAGTAGTCTTGCAACAACAATATGTTATCCCCAATACATCTTAAAGGAAGAAAAGCCCCTTGGGCTTTAATAACCACTTCAGCCAAAACACTCTTCAGTCATTCAGCTAAAAGAGCAACTATTATTTTATACACTGTGGTGCAGCACAAAATTGGGTGATAATCCGTAACCTTCTCTGATCGCTCCTTCTTGGGAATCAAACATAGGTAAGTATGATTGATCTCCTTCAGTAACTTATCAGACGAAAAAAACTCTAGCACCGCTTCCGTTAATAGTTAACCAGTGATGTTCCATGTTTCTTGAAAAAACCAGCCGAATATCCATCAGGACTGGGGGCTTTTGAACCATTTAACCGAAACAAGGCCTCCTTCACTTGTTGGGCTGAGAATGGAGCATTTAACATCTCCAATATTTCCTGAGTAGACGAGAACTCCAAAACGTCTTTAACCCCAAAACCATACCCTGCACCTTCGGTATTTCCCATGAGATTGGAAAAAAATTCCCTGATATGCCCAGCAATTTCCAAATGTCCACGTATCACATCACCTCTATCATCCTTCAGTTCAATTATGGTATTGGTATTACGCCTCGCTAGAATTGACGCCTGAAAAAACTTGGTATTCATGTCACCCTCCTTTAGCCATGATTGTCTCGCCTTTGTTTAAGGATATAATCATGCAATTTCAACGCTTCCTAGTATTTCCTCATCCCATCGGCCTTAATCACTCTTAAGCTATCTTTAAAGGGGTCCTTGTAACATTCCTTCTGAATCTCCACCAAATTAGTACTCATCTGCTGAATATTTCTGGTTCTATGCTTACTAAACTCTTTAATCACTCTTTTGGCAATTTTCAATTTCTGCATTAATTGATAAGCCTTGAAACCTTTTACTTCAGTCCTCCAAAACCTACAAAATCACCTCCATAAAACCCTCTACCTAAATTAAACCATTAAAAATTCTGAATGGTGCCCCACACCTGTAGCCATCACTCATCTGGTGTATTATAATTGGCGTATGATCAGACAATTTAGGTCCTCCAAATACAGCTGAAGCAAGAGGAAAGGAAGTTAGCCATTGTTGATTTACCAAAGCTCAGTCAAGTTTCTTCCTGATAAACATATTCCCTTTTTGCTTATCTTCCCAGGTGAATCATCTTCCCTTACCTCTTAGATCCACCAAATTAGAGCTGCAAAATAGCTGATTGAGTTCAGCCCCTGAGCCACTATGAAACTGCACTCCTCCCTCTACTTCGTCAAAATTGTGACAGCAATTGAAATCTCCAAACACTATCAACGGCTCTTACATCCCTTCATGAAGCTCCAGTAACTCCTCCCACAAATTAGCACGTTGGAAAGTAAAATTAGACGCATATATCAATGTAACCACAAACTGAAACTTCCCTATTAGCCCACACTACAAATGCATGAATTTATCCCCCATCTTGAGCACCTGAAACTCCACTTTATCCAAATTAAACCAACACAATATCTGACCATTGTAGTGGTAAATGTGGTTTGAAATGTATCTCTATTTAGTCCCCAAAAAAGCTAATCCTTTCGGATCTGCATTAGCCTTTATTTTAGTTTCAAGTAGTCCTACCAAAACCGATTGTTTCTTCGCAATAAATTGCTGCACCATCATCTTTTTATGGGAATCATTAAGAACCCTCGTGTTCCAAACTAACAATGTCATTAAAAGATCTTGTTAAAAAAGACATTCAGGGGACATGACCCCTTTGTGCTTCTTTTTCTTATTTTTCTTCCATCCCACACTTCTTTTAGCAAGTCCCACCGAAACCTAGCTTGACTCATCCACTTCAATATCTGATCCTGTTTCTTTCCCATTACTAGTATTAGTAGTTGTATCATCTGATACCATCCTATCCACCTTCTTCTGATCTACAATCAATTCTTCATCCTTCCTACTAGATTCTGGCAACACTGCTGTTCCTGCCTATTCACAAGTTCTAGGTAAACGAGGAAATGAGGGCTCCCCAATCTCATTATTCCCACTGGTAATATCCTTCACGCCTCGACTCCGCACTGCCATTTTCTGATGCCCATGCAACCCATTTTCACTTTGAGATGATGTTTCCAAAGATGTCCCACTCTTCTTTACATTACCAACAGAATCTTTACTCCCCTTATTCTGACCATTCGGAATCTCACTCAAAGGCTCATCCACGTTGACCTCCACCGTAACTTTACTCCCCAGGGTCTGACCATTCGGATCCTCATGCGTAGGCTCAACCACATTTCCCTCACTCCCATTCTCCTTCCTATTCATCCCCTAATCTTTAAGCCTTTCCTGCTTCTCATATCTATGAACTATATTTTCTAAATCCTCATTCCTACCAGATTGGACAACTCTGCCTGTAGCTACCCATTTCTTACATTGCTCGGCTTCCAAGGGTAAGTTAAGGAGATGGCATCTCTGACCAACTCCCCTGCATCTCCCAATCGAAAAATAGGCAAGGATTCCTGCAATGCAGCATCTTTTGGCACTTCTATACATATCTTAGCATAACCAATTCTATCCATTGCTATCGTCTGAGAATCCATACAAATAGGTTTGCCCAACACACTAGCCAAATGGCTCAGCCCATCTACCATCCAATACTCCATCAGAAGACCATGAAATTGGACCCATAATGGAATCACCTCTATCGATCCCCTATCTAAACCCAACCCCGGTTTCCATTGTCGTAAAAATAGGGGCTGGTCACCTATGTGCCACAACCCTTGTTCTATTATTCCACCAAGATTTGAATGCTTAGAAAACTTAAACAAAATCGATCCATCCTCCATTAACATTACTTTTTCTAGTCCTTTCTTGCTCCATCTGGCCTTTGCCCACACATTAACAGCTAGGAAAGCTATTCGTTTGGACCAGAAGAATCTAACCAAAGCGTTGGACCAAGCATGTGCTCCAGCTTGCAGCAACTACACAGGAGGAGAAACAATGTCATATTGTAAAACATTCGGGTAATATTTGAGCTTACTTTTGTTGTGCTGGACTCCAAGTTTGTTCCTCCAGGCACCACTGTCAACTGTCGTCTTCAGAGCCACATCTCCAGTATCCTTCAACCCATCCGAACTGACCACCTGTTTGCTTGTGTGCCGCTCTCGGTTTAGTGGAGGGAAAGAGGCCAGCAACGAAGATGGGTCTCCCATGAGCGAGGAGCTACCGCCTGTTGTCCCTTCCAGCCCACTGAAAATGACGACCTACCCCAACAGATGTATGCTTCAGAACGTTAGTTTGAAAAGGTAGTTAGAAAGGGCATATAGGTAAAAGAGTAAAGAACCGGAAAAGAAAAGGAAGAAAGAAGTCAGAGCATTTTAAAGAAGAGAGAAGTGTCAAAAAATTTTGTTCATGAATTGTATAATGAACAACTTTCCCACCTTTTTCTTTCAAGGGGTACTTCTCTACTCAACAACAAAACGGTGAGTTGCAACTTTTCTAACTTTTCTTCTTTCATCTCAAGAGTCCTAGCGATGGCGAATTGGCGACAGTGACCTTGCGATGGAGACAGAAGGGATGGAAGATTGGGTATGATTGACTTCAGGTTAGGGTGCGGGCAGTTTGGGGCCTTGGAATTTCGAATGGATCTCGAACAGTTCAAAACTCGATCAAGTTCAAGCAGCATAAGTCAAGTCTATTCAAATTCTACCGGACCTAGTCATTGTTTAGCAGTGAATTCAACCAAAGTAAAGGAAACCCAGAAACTATATACGCTAAAGACATGAACTACACACACATACGTAAGCGTCGTATATATCTTATACAATCAAAGAGATGCAAGATGAGTTTTGTTGGGTTACTTAAAATTTTTCTTTTACAACTTCGATCAATGAAATTCATGGAATGTCATCAACTAAATAATAATGCACAGTAGAGTTTAATGTATATTTCCATTATTAATATTATTATTATTTCATCAACTCATAAAGACTAATGGCAAAACACACTGCTGCCTTGGTAAACAGAATTAATAAAACATGAAATTGCATCGTGGCGTTTTATTTAGCAGCAAAGCTTATGTTACATTACAGCAAACATTCTTTTTTCACCTCAATGGAATGCTGTTAAAGCTTTTATATAAAGCCAAACTCTCAAGATACATATACCACATGCAATGCAAGGCATATAACCATAGAATCCTTTAATGGCTCGTCATAGCCAGAAGACCTCACTTATGCTGATTCTACGAAATGCCATAGCAAGCAAGGCACTTCTACAAAGTGGGAGGAATCCAGATATATCCATGTGTTTGAACATACCCAGCTCTTTCCAGGAGCTGATCTGCTTCAGCAGGACCCCGGCTTCCAGGTTTGTATGGGATTGGTTTCATCTCACCGTTGTCAATCCGATGCAGAAGCGGCGTGAAAATTTCCCAAGCCGCCTGATAATTGTAGCAATGTGAAGGCAAATTTAAGTTTATTTCTGTTCAAAGACTTAACGTAAAAGAACCCTACCTTCAACTCATCTCTCCGAACGAAATGCTGTTGATCACCTCTGATTCTGCAAAACCACAAACCATTAGCTTTATCAGTATCTATACACAAACCTTGAACTTGTGTTTGTAGAACACTACAAGTTTGCATCATTTTACTCTTCCTAACAAAAGCAATTAGGGGACACAAGAATCATACGTGTCAAGAATTAAACGCTCATAAGCCTCTGGGATCGCAACCCCTTGATACCGTTGCCTGTAAGACAAGTCTAGTTCACTTTGAACAGTTGACATCTCCAATCCAGGTTGCTTGACCTGCATGAGAGAGAGAGAAATTTGGTAAATTGTTTGCTGAAATGTATTCACGAACTGTGGCATAGCAATGAAGGCTTAGATTATCTTGTTTGGGTTGGATATAGAGTATCCCTTCGAGGATCTTGACAGATTTATTTTTCGTTAAGGATCTATCGGAAAAGAAAATGCAATAACAAATTGATTAGGCACTCCAAAATGGTCAACTTGAAGGACATCAAAAGTCAGACAGGACCATGATAACCTTACTATCGGAACCTTTACACTTATTACGAACTAACATGCCCACAATGTTTCATGTATACAGAATAAATAGAGCATAGAATTACCAATATGCACACATACCGTAAGTTTCATGTAAATGGCTTCAGAAGGTTGAAGGCGTATTACAAACTCATTTCTTCCTTGTTTTTTGCCTGCAAAATAGATGATAAATAAAGAAACAAAATAAGGAAGAGTCATTGAGCTTTGTACAACATGGACTAATGCTCAAATTTTACAGAACCGTGTCATACATTTGAATATATCCCCAGGAACATCCTTAAATTGAACTCGTATCTCTGCTTTTCTCGAGTTTAATGCCTTTCCTGCCTTAAGGATGAAAGGGACACCTGAGAATAGACACAAATATCAAATCGCTTGAACAAATTGAATTCAAAACTTTGTTTAGGCTAAAATCTAAGGCTCCAAAGTTATACTAAGCCAGATATTCGACCCAAAAGTGTCTCAGTGCATTACCAAACCAGTTTTCTAGGAAAAGGGTAAGTTTACCTTCCCATCTTTCATTATGAATACGTAGGATAACAGTTGCAAAAGTTGGGGTGTTTGAATGGTCAGGAACTGTTGGATCATCTCTGTAGCCGTCATATTGTCCCAGGACAACCTCTTCATCTTTAATTGGAAGTACTGATTGAAGAACCTGCATTTAGACCAGTAATAATCAGGATGAAAACCGAGCTTCCATGAATCACAGCAAAAGTTCCTAATGGACATGTAATATAGCTAAGCTTAAAGATATAAAGAAAAGTAATGCTTGGAAGTCTGAGCAAAATTGTCATTGTGAAAGGAACAGTGCTGGTTGAAGCATTGTGATTCTTAAACAATACCAACATAAAAACCCAGAGCATGACAGGAAATAATAGGTGTGTTCAAGTATTGGAGAGGAGAAATATACTTTCACTTTTTCATCCCGAATATGCTCAGGTTTGAGCAATATTGGTTTCTCCATGGCAACCAGACAAAGAACCTGCATTTATTGGAAAAGCTGTAAGTAAAGGGTTGGAGAAAAGCTTCTATATGGATCTAATATGTAAAAACGAGAAAATGATTTCCAATCTACACATATCCTATCCAATTGAAATAAGTAGCGGGCTGAATCTATTACATGTGGAAAAAATCAAAATCCAAAACCAAAAATTACTGTACGCTGTCAATCATATATAAGTGATTGCTTCAATATGTGAAGGACAATTTGGTTATCCTGGATACTTCTTCAGGTTAAGTCATTGCAACTCACCTGCAATAGGTGATTTTGAATAATGTCGCGGATAATTCTGTAAGAAAATGAAAGAAAATTATCAATACATTTCCCACACCTAAGTTACATAGATAAGCAACATCCGGAACAGACCATGTAAATTTGAAGGCGCATTTAGTTATTTCGAACTAACAACTTAGCAAGTTATTAATTTCACTAGAGAGTAATTTTATTGAAATGGAAAATCCAGCCCCCTAACTAGAATTACGAACATGCCAAGTCCACATTAAAACACATTGATATGGTTAAAAGGCATTCCTTCACATGCTCCAACAGTTATGAAAAGTCAGTATCTACTATGCATACCCATATTCGTCAAAGTATCCACCACGACCTTCAGTTCCAAAATCCTCTCGAAATACAATCTGCAAAATCCAGATAGAATTTGGGTGCAGAATACATGAGCAACTTTAATTCTTGAATATAAATAAAGGGCAGAATCTTGCAATTTGATTTTTTAAGGTTTAAGACTAGAAAGTGAAAACTGATGACTACTCGTAATAGTGTTAATTTATCCTCTTTTTGCTCTCCTTTCTTCTCTATTGATAGGGTAAGATGAGGTAAATTTGACTGCATTATCATTGTGCTACTAAGCATATACTTCTAAAGCCGTCTTCAGCTTAATGCCTAGAAGAAAAATCCTCACCTGGACATTGTCAATGTTGTCGCGATTCCAAAGAGGCAAAAACAATCGATTTGCAAAGCGAAGTACCAACTGCAGATTCAACCAAGAAAATAGAAATTGGCCACACTAACAAAGGAAAAAAAAAAACTGAAGAATATGAATTATGCATCAATTCATGAACAACCTACCATGTTCTGCACCAACTCTTTCCCCAGATAATGATCAATACGGTAAATTTGTGGTTCCTCAAACAACTCTCCTATTTGAGAACTAAGTTTCTCTGAAGACTCCAGATCCTTGCCAAAAGGTTTCTCGACAACAATCCGAGTCCATCCACCAAGATCAGCTGAAAAGAAATACAATGGCATGCATAATGTCAATACTAGCTGAAAAATTCCAATTCATTGAGGAAGCAAATGATGTCAACATGCAGAGTTGTGCTACTACCCATAGCCTAAAACCTCAGGAGAAGGGAAAAAATGTTCAAAGAACCCTAAATGACAAGAAAAGAAGTGATTTCTGACAAAACTGAAATAGGGGGATTAGTTTTACAAATATTTTGGCTACTACCCAATCCGTAATACATCAGGTACCGGTTAGCAGTTGTAAATATTTCCAATCTTGAACATAAAATTTTATGAACACAAAAAGAGTTTTCTTCCTACAGTTAAAGTGGCCACTCCAAATGATTTCTCAACTGCGTCAGTAAGTTAGAAGCAAAGTTTACCTATAAAATGGTTAAACAGAACAGAATGGTCACTTGAATCAAGCTTCCAGGAGTACATTAAGTACAGCTCTCAGAAGAAAGGTATCTACTAACATATGCATGAATAAAAACAAAATTTTAGAACATAAATCATTTCAGATTCCTATTTGGGAACGACTACAAGTAGACAGAGAAGGCCAGAAAAAAGTTCACTTAGTTTGGTGTCTAAATAACCACAGCAGTTCTTTCTTGTCTGTTTTTTTTTTGGGTTTCTTTTAACTTCTTTCCTTTTATCAACCCCCGAAAGATGCCTAGAGATAGTTCCTGTGGTCAAACATATTACTGTACCTAATGGTTCATTCTTATTCAGTTCTCTGACATTATATGCAAATGATGATAAGATATTAACACAAAAGAAATGCTCTCTTGGTCAAAGATAATCGTAGCATGAGATACTGGAAGTTTTTTGCAAGAGAAGCTTACACTTATTCATGCAGCACTGTTTGATCATCCTGCAAACAGGTGGATATACTGAAGGTGGAAGTGCAAGATAAAATAACCTTCGAGATGACCCTTCAATAGAGTTTTTAGATAATTCATGTTCCGAAATTTCCTTGTCCAACAGCCGAAAGCCTTCTTCAGAGTCATAGGAACCACTTACATATTTGATCTACAAAATGACACAAACCCATGTTCTGTTACTGATGCAAGCACGAAAGAAGCAACAGATATAAATATGCAAAAAATTGAGGACTAACCAGTTGCAAAAACTTAGACAAATCTTCTGAGATCCCAAAAGAACCATCCTTATCAAGGTACCTATAATTATAGTCCAGCAATCATCAAGTCTCATTTACAAGATTCACTAAACTTTGTGGAAATGGGAAGGAAGCCAGAGAAATCTGAAAAGGTCAGAAGTAGAAGTGTGTGAAAGTGAAAGATACTAGCACAACAGCACTGTGATAATACAAGATATAATTGAGGGCTAGGTAGCACTAGTGTATGCATGATGAAACTTGTTTTTTCCCACTGCCTACATCTTGTGTTTCAATAGTTTACAAGCAGATGATTGCTAAATCAAAACATGAAAATGGAATCATCCTTGTTATTCGTTGTTAACTCCACAAATACACACAAACCATACAGCTTTGAAGAACTACAAGCAAACGAAGCTGCAAAATATCATACCCACGGATGCGATTTCTGAGATCATCATCTGAGATTTTTGTCCTTGCATACCCAAAAATGTGAACTTCATGTTCTTGCAGAAATCCCTTTGTGCATCAAAACCAATTATTAGCCAATCCTTCGGTAAAAGGTAAAATAGAACTTGTATATTATGTAAAGATACTAGCCACAAACGATCAGCCCTGAGTCCATGTAAAGGGAGAAACTAGCAAGTCTCCGGACACATACACGCATAATAGATAACTAAGAATGATCTGTTACCTGACGGTAGAGATTGAAGAGAGCGGGGAAAGTCTTCTTCTTAGCGAGATCACCGGAAGCACCAAGCACGATAACTGAGAGGCACCCAGTTTCAGGCGCCCCATTCTCACTGTCTCGCGCAAAAGAGTCGTTTCTAAGGCTAGATCGCTTCTCCAACAACCAGTCACCCGTACTCATCTCCTAACTTCGCTTAAACTTCTTGATCAACCACTAACTATATCGTCATCAGTAACCCACGAAAAGGGAAAATAAGAAACAGAACACTACTTATTTACAATATAGACAGTCTGAACCAAAAAGTCAACTAAACTCAACTTGAGAATGAGAACAAAGTTAACAACTATAGCGAAAAAGGTACACCATACATGCAGTGATGATCATCTGAAAAAAAAAACAACATATTCTACTTCTTTTTCTCGGTCTCATGGGAAATAACAACAAAACAGAAGAGGGTATCAAAGAAAAAAGCAGATCGAAAAGACACTTAATCACATCGATCGAACACGGCAGTTACCAAAAGAAGAGAATTTACCACACGAAGAGATCAAAAAGCCAAGAGAAGTGAGCTCGGATTTTGCGGAGGTAAAAATTATTGGTGGAAAAGGGGAAGAAGTCAGCAAGAAGATATTAATGTGTAGACAACAGAGTCCAGGAACATGAAAGAAGGCGTTCGGAGGAAACAATTTGGTGGGACAGCGACTTATTGGATTTCTAGTTTGCCGGTAGTAGTTATAGTTGATTACCAAATTGTCGATGTAACTTCTGACGTAAGACTGTACCTTTTACCAGCCGCCGTATGGTCTCCGTATCTTCCACTTCACTAAGCCATCCCCCTTGTTTCCTGACGAATCGTCCCATAAAAAAAGTAAATGCATTCAGTATTACGTTACCATAATATTGGTTTTGAAAACTAAACGGATATCAACACGTGGCAATGGATTATTGCATTTTGATTGTGGTCTCCAAGTCAGATGACCACAACCACATGCCACGTCACCGATTTGTTGTCTGATGTCAACCCTACCCGCCACTCACGAGATAAATGTAACGATTTTTCCATTTTCAATTCTTTGTTTCTCGAGTATTATTAAATTGATTTAGAGAAGTTAATTAATCAGTATTCTAAACCCTTAAATAGAAACTCCTTTCCACCTACAACAGATTTTGGTTTTGGGCGGTAGTTGAACACATTGAAATTGAATAGTTACAGGTGTGGTGACTAAATGATTTGTGTAAAAAGATGGGCCGTCTAATTCTTCTTATTAGATAGTTGAGTTTGTGTTCACCTAACTCCTCCGGAGGCAGGTAGAAGTGGTCCAAGATTAGAGTCAAGGATAACAAGAGCTATGCGCACAGCACTGTTTCCCAAGAACTTCGATACACTAATATTTCAAAGGCGGACCAGCCACCAGTACCAAGCCCAGCGGTGATAAAATATAGTTTTTGAAACCAAAACTTTACACTTGCTAGTCAAAGCGGGCATCCGTCTGTCTCGTGCTACAATTCCTCGGTGTTCATAGTCAACATAGCTTGGAGATTGAAAACTGAAAAGGGGTTTTCTAGTTTTGGGGGGTAAGATTGTGACCTTGCCTTTGTCACTAAGCTTGCTGTCCATTCTCTTGCGTGCACTTTCCGGGCAATCAAAAAACCAATTGCGTCCCTTCTACGTTTTACTAATTCATCTTTATTCTCTTTTATTTATCCATGATGAAGGACTGTCCAAATGTTAGAAATGACTCGAAGATAGGCAGGGACGTTAAGCAGGGCATGGATTGGAATAAAAAGACCATACAACTAAAAGTCATTCACATTCCAAATTATGTTGCCCGTCTATATTGAATGGATCATCCAGCTTGGGCCTGTCCTACATTCCCGCCCTGCAAGCCCATCAAAACAATGCAAGCCTGTTCTTCAAGCTCAGCCTCTCTCTCCTCATTTGTTTGCTTACCTTTCATAACTAGAAGTGTCTTATGTTGTGACGTCATTGATTTTGAGGTCAAGAAACTATGAGAAACGACTTCAACGCAAGTTGCCTGGCAGGCTAAAGGTGATTGCCATGAAGAGGACGAGGCGCTAAGATCTTCCTCAGATTGGATGCCACAAAAACTCCTTTTTGGGCACGTTACAGACGACTGTACGGAAAATACATCAACTAACAAGAACCATCCATCGGTTGAGATGAACGTATGAATGCACCGACCAAGGGAAGCAAGTTAAGTGAGAACACAGTGGCCTTTCTTTTTTTGTTTTTTCTTATAAGAACACAATGTTTAAGATAAATAAGTTATCACTTATGTCATTAATATAATAATATTCACATTATCTTTCCTTGCAAGTATAAACAATGTTCAGTCACAAGTAAAGGTCAGTTAAATCCATTACAACATTGAACCCCATTACACCATTGAAACAGCTAGTGATCTAAGTATTTCTTCCCATGCTAGATGGCCCAGTTGCATCTACGACTCCAAGAGTAATGTAAGTCACGGATTCGAGTTTGCTGCAGCAATAAGAGTCTTATAGAACTACCGGAGCAAGTAAAGAGAAACTAAGAAACTTACTATGTGGTTGATAGCATCACATTTTCAGCCATTTTGGTTTGATGGGCTTTTTGCCTGCAGACTTTGGTTCTTGCGGAACAGGGGAAGGATTTTGTGTCACAAGTTCTGGTTCAGGTTGAACAGGTTCCAACAATTCGCAAATAACATCCAAACCATTCAAAGACATAATCTCTTCGTTAAGGAAGGGACCTGAGTTGATAGCCAAGGCATCCTCATCTGAACAGCAACGCAGGAAAGATACAGAAATATATGACACAAGCTCGTGAATGTATACAAGTATAAGAACTAGCATCAGAAAGACATGTATAAATCACATTAACTCGGACAAGATAATAAAAAGAGAATTCAGAGGCTTCTTATACGCATCTTAAAAACTAAACAGCAATATATACAAAATTTGCTCATGAAAAATCTTTGTGAAGATACAACTTCATTGTCATTGAATATATCAACTCTTAAGAGTCATTAAAGAGCTTTTCGAATACAGTATGAAACTTGTGGGAAAAAATAGAATAGGAACAACTATATGACAAAAGCATAATCAAAAAAAAAAAAGAGAAAAAATGAATGGTCACGATCAGGATGTCACAAAATTTGTAATGAACTCAAGATTAACAAAATCTGAACTCACATTTGAAATTTTCCTAGGAATTTAAAGAATGAACTAACCTTTTGGTAGATCATATGAAAAATACACAATTGCACCAGGTACAAAGCCAGCTGAATAAAAATCCTGTGAGAAGTCTTTTATTTGCTTTTTTGGAGGAGTAGTATCTGTGGTGATTATAATCCATGCTTTAGTCCTTCTTATTTAGTAAGCTTCTAGGCAATAACTTCAAGAGAAGAATATTCTGAATCACAAGAGCTTGTTTGTGCATACATATATAGAAAGGCAATTCTGGTCGTCTAACCACTTTCGTGAGAAGATCAACTAAGCTCTGAATCTTTTCTGATGGATGAAAAGTGGCCTCCAATGTGTGATTATCAGGAAAACGAATCCTAATTGCTGCCTGAATACAAAAGGTAAATATGCAAGTTCAGTGAAAAATAACCAAGCAAATTTTGCAGTGTAATATCTGATAACATTTTTAAAATAGATCAGCTCCTAATGTAGGCAAGAAAGGATCCACTAGGAATCAGGAAGCACCTTTGTCAATCTCAACCGTCGATCAGCTTCTTCAGCTTCTCGAATTTTTCTTGTCTTTAAGTATTTATCTGTCCAAATTTTCACTTTTTCTTATAGTGAACGATATGAAACCTAAATATAAATTCAGAAATGAATATTTATTTCTCAACAATGTCAATTATGCACATGCACCAGCAAATCATTTGCACAAAAAAAAAGGGGACCAACTATTTTCACTATCAGATAATATACATCCATCGAATCGTTATATCTATTCTTAATAAGCAATTTTTTCACTTGCCTTCCTTCTTTGTTGCCATAAGTCGGCCGTAGTCTTCCGCAGTGAACTCATAAAAGTCATCATTGTCCACTGCACAAAAAGATAGATAGCATCTAAATAGTATTCACACAGAAACACTCCGAACCAAAATCTCCTTTTATCATTATAATTTTCTAAACCAGAGATACCAAAGCTTGGAGCTTTTCATACCATCATTGGAAACTTGATCTGGGGTTGAAGAGGGACTTGATGTTTCAAATACCCGGACTTCTCGCCCAATCTTTTCTTTCAAAGCTGCAAACTTTGCCTGATGTAACCCATCAGAATTGGAATATGCATAAGATTACTAGGGACACCAGGGAACTAATAGCAGGTTAAAGGCATATAACATAGTAAGATCTAAAGACCCAATTCCAATGGAAACCATGCCGACCCACAACACCAAAATAAAGAGGTGATGTAGAAAATCACCTTAGTTTCCATGGGGGCAGCAATGAACTTCCTTCTCTTCAGAGAAGGATCCAAAACCATCACCGACGGACAATTAGATGATCCAATACGCGAGTGTGACGTTTAGTATATACATCAGAACATACAACGGATATAGAATTATATATATAGAGGTGAACCACTTACTACGAAATACTAATACAATACATAATTAATTAATTAATTAAATGACATTAATTATTTAATGCCATAAAGATTTTTTGCTATCACGCGAGGGGTTCCTGAAAAGTCTGATACGGCCCTATAGCCTTGAGACCGAAAGGAGTTAAAAGAGATATAATCTCCTGTAGGATTATCAATGGGTTAGATTGAGCCACGAGTTGACTTGGCCCATTATTTATATATATTTTTTAAAATGTTAAGAATAATGTTATTTTTGAAATAATAGTTGGGTCACATGCCGGCCTTTACTCGGCCCGATCGCAACCTATGGCTCAATTGAGTTGACCATTTTTGACCTGTAGTTAGGTCAACTCGGGTCAAAATTAGGTTGAATCAGACTAAATCAAAAAAGACATCCTTAATCTTCGACAATTTAAGAAATTTTAGAAAAACTTCCTAATCTTTAAAATGTTCAAATTTTCTTTTATAATTTTTAATTTTTATAAAAGTCATTTTTTTAAAATTATAGTCCAAAATAACAACTAAATATACTTGATATAAACATTATACATAGACTAATCAAATGTTACTTATACATTCACTTAATTTAACTCTTAAATATAATCTAAATTAATTAAATTTGAATTAAATTAATAATTTAATTTGATCAAATTTTAATAGTTTAATTCAAGTTTACTTGAGATGTTTATGTTGCATTTATTTCACCTTTACTTTTCAAAAAAAAAGTACAAGATAAGTCATTTTAAAAAAATTTGAAAATTACACCGAATTTTTACTAGAATTTTAAAGATTAAATAATTTTAAAAACTTTTAAATGACACCCTTTAAAAAATGTTCTAATCTAAAGCGTTAAAAATTAAAAAAAAGTAACCAAACAGAACTATTAATAATAAAAATCACCCAGAGCCCTTTATAAATCTTCTATGACTACTCAATAAGGACCTCAACCCTAGCTCTTATATCTTTAACTGGACCACAAAACCCCAATGCGTGCAATCTGCATCTCACAATTGACCAGTCCACTGGGGAAGTTCAATTCTCTCTTGTTCTAGCCATTTACTTTGGGCTGTCATCCTAGCGCACCATCAAAGGGCACTCATACATACATGGTGCTTATTGATTGGGGAAGGATGCATAACAATGAGCTACTCCATGTGGAACAGTTCCTTAAACTTACTAGTCATTTCAATTTCCATCTTTATAGTGATGGTAGGGAATGATAAGGTACCTAAAATGCCAAAGGCACCGTACGGATATTTCATTGAGCCTTCAGAACTATGAATTTGTTATACCATTCTTAGTGTTACCCATACACGGTGTCAATGTAGTGTTGGGAATCCAATGGCTTCATACTGTAGGCGATATTCTAGTGGATTGCTCAGTTCTACATTTGTCGTTCTATCGTAATGGCTCTCTATTCCATCTTACGAGTGCCTTTACACTCTCTATGGCTTCTTCACACTAGATAGTTAGACTCTTCCAAATTTGGCTCAGTAGCTTCTTTCCATACTGTCACTTATGAACCTAACCCCTTTCCTCCAACTCTGCCTGTATAAGCCACATCTACCTATTCAAAATTATAAGCCTTTATAAATCAATTTGCTAATATATTCCAAGACCCAACTATGATTTCGCTTAATCGACCTATACCCACCATGTTTACCTATTAGATTCTTCGGTATCCCATGTTACTTGTACATTTGAGTACAATGAAAAAGAGCCTAAGATTATAATTATTGGGTCTTAAAAAGTTGGGCTCAAATGAATCCAAAACCCTTTCCATCTCTTCTTTAAAATCTCATGTAACAACAGACATATATAAAGAAAATGTTGTTCATGTTTTTAAAAAAACGATAGAGAGCTTATGAACCATTGCAGAAACGGTTTACAAAAGAAAGGAAAAGAGGGAATAAATTTCACCAATAACATCAAACACCATGGATTCAGGTTTGTTTTACAATGTTATTAATCGATCTGTAAATGTCTCACAATTAATATCAAAGCCATGGTGTTGCATTGTTTGTTTTCGTTTCTGGAATGTTGTTTTTTGCTGATGTTTTCTTGAGTTTTATTTTGTGTTGTTGGATGTTTCAACTTGGAAATGATGCAATCTTCTCCTATGTTTGCAATTGTTGATTTGAAACAAAAGGCTTGATTCTTACTGTGATTTTTCTTGAAACAATTCGAGTTTTCTGTGTCTGTTGGCTATAATGTTGGATTTGGATGGCTTGTGGTATGGAGAAAACCCATAAACAAGAACGAAATAAAAAATTGCAAAAACCAGAATTGGCGCCTGGAGGAAGATGGCGCGCGTGACTCTCACGTGCCCCATTTGACGCAGAAGGCTCGGTGGCGGGCACGTGCAATGCACCCGCCAGCCGCTGCACAGGCACTGGCAAATGCAGACGGGCTTCTTTGGCCCAAGACTCATATTTGGGCTATTTTTTGGGGACCTTTGGGCTATTAGAGGATCAGATTGGGTTATTAAATGATTATGGCCTAACTTTATGGATTTTAAATTTGGGTTATATTATGCAACCTTGATTATTAAGTAATTAAATTATGGATTTTAACCCTAAGTAAAACAATTTTGTGATGGGTCATAATGGATTTTTTAATTCATAATTGATTTAATTTTCTATGCATAATATAATTGTGAAAAATCAGTGTCATATTATATGTTTTATTTGGTACTTTGAATATTTTATATGATGCAATGTTTGGAATTAAATTTTCTTATTATATGTTGAATGTGCTACATGACATAATGGTAATTAAGAATAGTTTGTTAGTCACCAAAATAACCAAACTAATTAAATTAAACTTTGTCGTGTATGATAATTGTCCAATTAAATGTTTATTGCATGGAAAGCTTGTTAGTCACCAAAGTGGCCTAACTTGAAAATATTAAACATTTAATTGTGAATGTTTCCATTGTTCATGTTGATATGATGCTATTAAAATGACATAAAAGTTGAACTAAACAATTGGGATTATTAATTATAACACTAGGAGGTCACCCAAAGGTGAACCATTGCTTATAATTAATAACATTAAAGAGACTTATTGACCTACTTGGTGAATATGTTTGTATATCCAAAGATAACATGCATACTAGCTTAAGTATGATTGATTGTCTATCAAAGTGTGTATATATATGTTAGCATCATCATGGATTGCAGATATGTGTTTAAGTATCATTTAAAGGTGGACCTAAATATATATATTAAAATTTGTTGTTGTCTGAATCTATTAATTCTACTCAAAGAATTAATGTGTGGGCTATATCTTGTATTTGCAGCATCTACTAGTTTGTTCGCTTTAGGAAATGGCTTGATCAAGTTCAACGGTCTGAATTATGTGGATTGGTTCGAACAAATCCAGTTCCAACTGGGTGTGATGGATTTGGACATGGCTATAGTTTCAGACGTAAAGCCCACAACCATAACTGAGACTAGTTCTGAAGCTGACAAGTCTTATTATGAGACTTGAGAACGGTCTAATAGGCTGAGCTTGAATTTGATGCAAATGACAATCGTAGAAAATGTGAAGCCATCAATGCCTAAGACGGATAATGCAAAGAAGTTCATGCTGAAGCTTAAGGAATACTCCCAATATGATATAGTTGACAAATCCATAGTAGGGACTTTAATAAGTGAGCTAATGACCAAGAAGTTTGACTTGTCACAACCTATTCACGATCGTATAACTCATATGTCAAACCTAGCTGCAAAGCTGAAATTTATGGGTATGGATGTGAGTGAGTCCTTTCTGGTACAGTTCATTATCAACTCACTTCCTTTAGAGTTTGGTCAGTTCCAAGTAAATGACAACACTATTAAAGAAAATTGGAACCTTTAAGAGATTAAGGTTGTGTTGGTTCAGAGGAAAGGAGATTAAAGAAAATGAAGGAGCACTCCGTTCATCTCATATTTCATCCATGAGCTAGTAGCAGCAAGAATAAACCAGGAAAGAAAGGCAAAGATAAGGACAAAGCTCTCAGCAAAGTTAATCAGGGGCAAATCCATAAAGATAAGAGGTGTCACTTCCGCAATAAGCCTGGTCACTTTAAGAAGGATTGTTTTAAAAGAAAGGCTTGGTTCGAAAAGAAAGGTACATACTATGTCTTAATATGTTTTGAATCAAATTTATTGAAGTGCCTAATAATACCTGGTGGTTAGATTATGGTGCAACTACTCATGTATCACATGTTAAACAGGGATTCTTTTCAATCCAAACCATAAACAAAACTGAAAAGTTCTTATATATGGGGAACAGAATGAAGGCATGGATAGAGGACATTGGGACGTACAGATTGATCTTGGACACTAGGTGTTACCTAGATCTAGAAAAGTGTCTTTATGTTCCTGAATGTGCTAGGAATTTAGTTTCTATTGCAAAGTTGGATGATGTAGGATTTCAATTTAAGATTAGAAACAGTGTTTTTTCATTGTATAAACACAATTACTATTATGGTTCTGGTGCTTTAATTGATTGTTTATATCGTTTCAATCTTGATATTGATTTTGCTAAATCTCTGTTTCATGTTGACCATATTATATGAAGTAAAAGTAGTGCACAAAATGAATGTTCTGCTTTTTTGTGGCATAAAAGATTAGGTCATATATCCAAGGAAAGGGTACAAAGGTTAGTGAAAGATAAAATCTTACCTCAATTGGATTTTGTTGACTAGGATATATGTATTGATTGCATTAAAGGTAAGCAAACCAAACATATATCAAAGCATCCAGCTACAAGAAGTAATAAATTACTTGAATTAATACACACTGAAATCTGTGGTCCTTTCAACGTTCCTTCTTAGGGTGGAGAAAAGTATTTCATTATCTTTATTGATGACTTCTCACGATATAGTTATATTTATCTGCTGCATGAAAAATCTCAGTCTGTGGACATCCTAGAGATGTTCGTTAATGAGGTAGAAAGACAGTTAGATAAAAAAAAGTAAAGATAGTGAGGTTCGATAGAGGTGGTGAATATTATGGAAATTTTGATGAAAGAGGATAATGTCCAGGTCCATTTGCAAAGTTTCTTGTAAGTTGAGGCATATGTGCGCAATACACAATACCTGATACACCACAACAAAATGGTATAGCCGAAAGGCAGAATCGTACTCTTATAGATATGGTTAGGAGTATGTTAAGTTATATTATTGTATCATTATCATTGTGGATGTATATATTAAAGATCATTGCGTATCTGCTTAATAGGATTCCTAATAAAGCAGTTCCTAAGACACCTTATGAACTGTGGACAAGAAGGAAACCTAATTTACGATGCCTTCATATTTGGGGTTGTCCAGCAGAAGTAAGGCTGTATAATCCACAAGAAAAGAAGCTTGATGCGAGAACTCTTAGTGGTTATTTCATCGGCTATCCTGAAAAGTCAAAGGGGTACAGATTTTACTGTCCTAACTATAGTACAAGAATAGTTGAGTCTAGTAATGCTCGGTTCATTGAAAATGGTAAAATCAGTGGGAGTAGAAAACCGCAAAAAGTGGATATTCACGAGAGTCGAATAGAAACTACTCCGAGTTGAGTAAAAATTACTACATCAAACGTGATCCCACCAGTTGTTATTCTTCTTATTGCATTACGGATACGCAACATACCAGAACAACAAATTAATGTTCCAATTCCACAAATTGAACATATTAATAAAGAACCAACTAATGATGTTCAAATTACAAATGATCAAGTGATGCCACAAGAAGTAGCATTATGAAGGTCTGTAAGGCAAAGAAGACCAACTATTTCAAGTGACTATGAAGTTTACTCACTTAAACATGAATGTGACTTGAGCATTGATAAGGATCCAGCCTTGTTTAAACAAGCCATGGAATGTAATAATTCTGAAAAATGGTTCAATGTTATGGGAGAAGAGTTGAAATCAATGGATGACAATGAAGTATGGGAATTAGTTAAGTTGCCAGAAGGTGCAAAGCAAATAGGTTGTAAATGGGTCTTTAAGACCAAACATAACTCACAAGGCAACATTGAAAGGTGTAAAGCTAGACTTGTTACCAAAAGTTATACTCAAAAGGATGGCATTGACTATAAAGAGACCTTCTCTCCACTTTCAAAAAAGGACTCTTTAGGAATTATTTTGGCTCTGATGGCTCATTATGATTTAGAGCTTCACCAAATGGACGTAAAGACCGCATTTCTAAATGGTGACTTGGAAGAAGAAGTTTATATGGATCAACCAAAAGGTTTTAAAACCACAGGAAAGGACAAGTTAGTGTGTAAATTAAAGAAATCAATATATGGACTGAAACAAGCTTCCCGACAATGGTACCTTAAGTTTAATGATACCATGATGTCTTACGGTTTTATAGAGAACACTGTTGATCGATGTATCTATATGAAGATCAGTGGGAGCAAGTTCAGTATATTAGTCTTATATGTTGACGATATCCTTCTTGCTGCCAATAGTATGGTTTTGTTACATGATGTAAAGAATTTTCTTTTTAATAATTTCAAAATTAAAGATATGAGTAAGGCATCTTATGTGATAGGAATTGAATTATTCCGTGACAGATCACAAGGATTGTTAGGATTTTCTCATAAAGGATATATCGAGAAAGTATTAGAAAGATTTAAAATAGAAAAGTTGTTGGATCCCGCCTTTAGGATTTTTACATTTTTATTTTATTTTTTTATTTTATTAAATTATCTAGCATGAAAATAAATTATAATTTATGAATTAGGAATTTTTGGAGTCTAATAAGGTATATTTTGAATTTTGTATGGTGGTATGGATTAAAAGAAAGAATTAAAATTAACTGAGTTAATAGGAATTTCTTAATAAAGAAGGGGTAAATTAGTAAAAACACATGAAGGTTGTCTTAAATGAATAAGACAAAGAGGAAGAAGTCGTGAATTA
>JAOQMS010000008.1:9493929-9528039 GCA_027563885.1 Erythroxylum longipes
TTCCTAAATTCATGTGTCTAAATTTTCAGTGCCATTGGACAGTCATTTCCACTACCGGTAAACAATCAGTCTGTCACCCGGCATTTTTCTAGTCTAAAAATTAACCCCGAAAATTTCCAGAAAATTTCTAAAATTCACTAAAAATCGAGAAATTAAAATGGCCCTCTCCTACACAATTTTTCATTCACACGAATCATATTTTTCATAATTCACATATATACCGGGAAATGTCATGAATGCATGTACAGTCATGAATGCATGTACAGTCATTTACATGTGCAAAATTCACTATTCACCTACATGTGTATGCATGAACATATTAATACAATTTTTAAACACTTATAACCTATTCTAAATAACTATTTTACCCTTCCCATTGATAAGGGGATGTTACATTATAAGACACTCCAACATTAAAATTGATTATTTCTCTAACAGCTCCGTCCATATATATATATATATATGTAGCAGAGATGGCATCATAATTGGGCGGTCGGCGACGATACAGGAGCAACCTGCGATGACCAAAGAGTGCTCTGAGTCTGAGTCGACAAGGTTCCATTCCTACCTTGGCATAAACATATATAATTTCCTGGCCAAACACGCCTTGTTTTTGGGGCTGTCTTCCCTTTGCCTTCACTCATCAACTTGCCTTCTGCGTATACCTTAGCGTTGTGTAGTGCGTTAGTGTGTTACGTGTGCAGATTAAGGCTATGTTTTATTAAAAGCAAAGTTTTTAATGAAATTAAATGGAATAAAATTAGATAAAATAATTTATAATAAAATGAAATGTAAATAAATAAAATATTAGAAAATAATTTATAATAAAATGAAATGTAAATAAATAAAATATTAGAAAATTATTATTTGTAAGGAATATAAATGTTCATAATATAATATAATAAAATGTTGTTTAAACAAAAAATTTATAATACAATATAATATAAGATTATTTATTATTTTACATTTATTCTAAACTTTTTAAATTAAAAATTTTCTATTTTTTACTGTTTATAATAAAATATAATATAATATAAAACTCTTTTCTCGAGTATAATTCCGTTATAAAATATCATTCTAAACTACCTTCTACCTTCTGTTATAAAACTTTTAATCAAAAATAGGCCAAGGCATTTGTTAAAGAGCATTGGTCCCGTAGTTGCTACCGTGAAGATCGAAGTAAGCGACAATTACACCAAGCAACCAGATGATGACACCTAACCGTTTGAAGTTAGCCGGCAGCTTAAACAGTTCCAACCGGCGCACGTTAGCCCCTCTTCCTCACATTTGAAATTATAACGTGACGGCCTTCATCTCTCCTGTGGCCCATTTTCAAATGTTATTTAAAATTCTAGCCCTTACAACTTTGTTATTACTAATTTTGCCGCCAAACAAGGCAGCTCAACTTGCAATTTTGTTATTTACAAAATTAAGTACAAATTAACAGAAGTTATGGTAAAATTTTGTAAACTAATAATGTTAAATCATTTTAATATTTATTAATTAAAGATTAAATTAATTTATAGAAACTTTTAAAATTATTATGATATAAAAATTATTAATTTATCAAATTCTAATATATTTTAAATTATTATGTTTCAATAAAAAATAAATAGACAAGATTATTTATATTTCAAATTTATATTTCTTTTTTTCAACATTTGATAGATTTTGATTTTGTGATTTTATCACAAAAAGTAAAAATATAAAATATTACAAGAAGAAAAATTATAAATGTACAAGCTATAATTATATGCCAATCATTTCTGTCTTTGAATTCTTTCTGTTTGGGGTTCATTTCACAATTACCGCACACTACAGGGACTTTCGTTTTGAAAAATTGTACAAATTATTATCAGGAAACGAGAAGCCCAACCGGAAACAAAGAGAATCAAAGATCAAGAAAAAAGAGCAAAGGCTTAACAACAGAGGAGGAGAGAGACAGATTGTGTGTGTGTGTGTTAGATGACGATGGATAGAGAGAAGGAGAGAGAGATAGAACTAGAGAGCGCAATGTACACCAATTGCTTGCTCCTAGGTATGGATCCGACTATCATCGGACTCGGACCCTCCAACTCTTCTCCTCGCGTGGGGCTCTTCCGACACTCCAACCCGAAATTGGGAGAACAGCTCCTCTACTTCATCCTCTCTTCTCTTCGCGGCCCTCTTCAGTCCGCTAAAGTAACCTAATTTGTTCATATATAAATAAATAAATTTGTTAATGTGAATTTTTATTAAATGTTTGTGATTGATTGATTGAAGTTACACGTTGGTTTTGGTTTCTTGTTTGACGATCTTTCAGGATTTCGATAAGGTTTGGCCGATTTTTGATTCGGCGCAGTCTCGCGATTTTCGAAAGGTAAATCTTTTTTAAATTACGGAATTTGGATTGCGCTTGATTTAAATTTGATTTGGTTTAATTTCGGGCACGAATTGTCTGAAACTGTGAATTTCGAATCGCAAAATATCTGGCTTTTCAGGTTGTGCAAGGCATCATTAGTGAGCTTGAATCACAGGGTGCGCTTCCCAGGAGCAATTCAAGGGTTTCCTCACTTGCTACTTGTTGTGGACCCAGGCAAGTTCTTTTGTTTTTTCAACTTTTTCTACCGTATTAGGGAGCTATCATCTGATTGCTTAGAAAAGAAGCTGAGAAAGATTACTGTAATGCTTGATATGAATCGAGCCAATTGGGTTCAACTCGGGAATAGTGAGAGCAACTTTTTCTGGTCATAATTGAAATGTTCAGTGTCTTCTTTGATTATTTTAATGTTTGTTTTGAACTTAGCCAATTGGGTTCAAGACAGTAGAGAGAGTTTTCATCTGCTGGTCATAACTGAAAAGTTCAGTGTCTTCATTAAGTGTTGATTCAGTGTGGAAGGGCAACAGGAAGACTTGATTAATAATGTAGGAGTAGAAATTCATTGCCACTGAATCTTCAGTTTTCTTTTTGTTATTTTTGTTAGTTGATTATTATTTTGTTAGGAGTTTGTTAGCATTTGTCATTAGATATGAACTTAGAAGATGCCGATTGTGAATACTCATTGAAGAAGCTTTTGACAATTCTGCAGATTTGTTGAACTTCTATGGCAACTTTCTTTGCATGCTTTACGAGAAGTTCATAGACGAACATTTGCAGCCGATGTTGCTTCAAATCCATTGCCTGCTTCATTAACTGATGTCGCCTTTCAACATGCAGCTACTTTGCTTCCTGTAACAAAGGTAACTCAAATTTTAGTGTATTTTGTAATGGACATTCAAACACAGATCAAGTTGTTTCTGGGTAGCACTTATAATAAATTATGTTAAAACATGAATCAAACCACTTACGTTTGATAATGAAGTTGATCAAAAATTGGAAACAGGTGTACGCGCATTTGAAGACTATCTTCTTAATTCTTACATGGTTTCAACTATGCAGCAAGTAGATGGGATACTGTAATTTTTTCTGAATTGGCTGTATGTGCTTACAATCTTTTACAACTCGTCATTTTTGATATGAGGAGAGTAAATGATGATATGCATGTTGATCAATAACTCTATTCTCCTCGTGAAGAGTACGACATAATTGGCTATCCAACTGACCTTTGTGATTATATTAATTTGCCCTGTTGAAACAACCCGTTTTGTTTCCATATTCTAATGCCATATTTTTATTAGTGGGAGCACTGGACATTTTTCCAAGCACTTAATATCTTTCCAGATGAAGATTAGCAAGTTGGAGAATTTCATTAACGACGATTGCCTTCTGTGTGTAAATCTCTTCTTTTAAACAGGCTAGAATAGCTCTTGAAAGAAGGAAGTTTCTTAAAAATGCAGAAATGGCAGTACAAAGACAGGCTATGTGGTCAAATTTGGCCCATGAAATGACTGCCGAGTTTCGTGGTCTTTGTGCTGAGGAGGTAAAGTGAAGACCTTTTGATTTGAGAGTTCTATCATACAACTTCATATTTTGCTCACAGATTTCAGTTTTAAAAATTGCGTAATAGGCATATTTACAGCAAGAGCTGGAAAAACTGCATGACTTGAGGAACAAAGTGAAGTTGGAAGGAGAACTATGGGATGATCTTGTATCAAGTTCTAGTCAGAATTCCCATTTAGTATCAAAAGCCACCCGTTTGTGGGAGTCGATTCTTTCTCGTAAAAGTAAGATCAGTACTTTCCATTTCAGGTTTACAAAACTTAAACTATTCCTTTGTCCTTGTTTTCATCACTAGTTTAGGGAATTCCGTCATGTTTTGAGTAGATCAATTGTTTTTGTGAATTCCATCATGTTTGAGTAGATCAATTGTTTTTATTTTTTCATGCTTTCGGTTTCCTTCGTTGGGCTTTTTTCTTATCATATCTTAACAAGCCAGTTGGTATCTGAGTTGTTTTCATGCTGTTTCAAGTTTACAGTAAATGAAAATCTTCAGGTTTGTTCTTTACTGTTAGTCAAATGTAGCTACTAGGGGCAATATATTTAGTTTAGCCTTCGCAATGTTTAATCCTTGTTTTGGCTTATCTGGTAAGACCAGGTTAAGAGGTACTCTGTGAAATTTCATCATTTATACATGTGTTTCCATCAAGTCACTTTCATATTAGTCAGCTTCATCAACAGGTCAGCATGAAGTCCTTGCTTCTGGTCCAATTGAGGATCTCATTGCTCATCGAGAACATAGGTAAAGAATAGTTAGATATTGTTCTCTTTATGCTGAAGATATCATCTTTCTACTTTATTTTCATGCCTAATCTTCTTTCACAGGTATCGCATTTCTGGATCATCTTTGCTCTCAGCTATGGATCAGAGCTCTGAGGTCCCTTATTCTGATGCACATATGGATGAGACAGAACAAGCTTCCCATGGTCAAATAATTGACGACACACATTCTCGAGTTGATGATAGAGGTGGGAGATCCCACCCCACTGTTGATGTAGCTGAAGTTATTAGGCGTTGGACGCATGCTTTGCAACGTATTCATAAACAGTCACTTCTTATGGTAAGATTGATTACATTTCTGGTCATTTACTATTTATTCCTACGATGTGGAGTTTGATTGTTTTGGTAATTCAATATTTGATGGCCCTACATGTAAAATTTTCACACTCCCTGTTGATTTTATGGTTTGTTATTTCTTTCATATTGGGATGTAATATAATTGTTTTCCCAAGTACACAATCTAAAAATTTGTCAAAAGTCGTCTTTCACGAGAGTAGTTGAGAGAATGACTAAACTGTAGCGTACATATTGACTTCCTTAACAAGAGCATGATTGACGAATTCACTTAAAAAGCTTGTATAGCTATTGGTACTAAGATTGAGATCGAATAAGCAAAAGCTTATTTGGTGATGTGGTGAAGTGCTTTTTTGCTTACTGGTGGTTATATAGGCAAAAGCTAATGATGGAGAAGGTCCGGATATATTACGAAGTTCAGATGATGGTGGTACAATTGGCCATGCTGAATCTTTGGCTGCGACTCTTGCAGAACATCAACAACATTTAGTCAGTTTCCAGGTAAAGAATTAGTATTTTTACGTAGGATATCAACTTGCTTTATAGGCTAATATTGAACTTCAATTGCTACTTCAATTTGTTTTTGTCGCAATAATTTAATAAGCATTTTGGTTTTGATCCATTTTTGTGGCTGATTCTCTCAAACTTGTAGTTATGGTTTTGCTAAAAGAAGAGGAAGCTCTTGATTCAGTTCCTGGTTTAGAGACTTAAGATGTAGTTACGTCAGGATGAAATTTGGGACACTTATTTTATTCTTCTGTTAGGAATTTAGAATATCTTTATGAAATTTCTTAGGTTGCCCTTTACTTTCCTATAAACCTGTTGTTGCTGTTATCCCATTATTATTCAAGGGTTTTATTAAAAATTGGGAAACATCGTTTCTCCTACTTCTCTCTCTATTCTTTCTGAACCTTAGCTTCTATTACCTTTCTATTTTCTCTGTCCCATTTTATATCTGTGCAGGATGAGGTCTATCCTTGTACTTTATAGGAAGTTAATTCATTTTAATGTGCTGTATATGTGGTTGAGCGGTTTGTATAGAATTTATCAAATACAATATTTTGAGAGTCCCTGGTGCATTATAGTTACAGGGTGACGAATTCAGGCCTATGCTTAGGCACTCACTTTACTTCCCTTTGCTGAATCTTTTAATTGCCTGAAACTTTTCTGCTCAGGTTCTTATTAACCAACTTAAGGAAGTTGCTCCAGCAATACAAAACTCAATTGAAGAATGTACAGAAAAGGTGAATAATATTCAATCCAACCTGCCAACCTTGAATAGGCTTCGTGGTCGAGCAACGTCACCTATGCACGCTCAGAGTAGTGGAAGGACATTGGTAATTATATGTGATATTAGAATTACGATTTACATAGTTTTGAATCATTCCTTACATAAGTTTTCTTTTTCATATAAAATTAGGAGAGTAGCTCAGATGATGTTGCAGATTTGACTTCAAAAATGTCCATTGTTCAGCTTGACAAGATTTCTGCCAGTCCCCCAGCTTTAAAGTTACCACAGTTGTTCAGTTTGACCCCAAATTCTTCTGGAAAGAGTGGAAATGTACAGAGGAGACAAGTATCTTCTGAAGTGAACAAGATGGAAAATATGTCAGAAAGGGATTCTCTGGACCAGCCATTTTCAAATAACCGCTTATATAGTCCCCCGCAAGGTTTGGTTCTTCCCCTTAATATCAACTTCATGTTCTGCATGTCTATAAGCTTGTTATTTTATCAGTGTATTGGTTTTGGTATTTAAACAACTTTTGGAGAGGCTTTCATTTCTAATTTTCTCTATTTGCAGATAGTGATTATTTTTATGTGCAAAACCTAAAGAAATCTGTAAGAGAAGCAGCTTTGTCTATGCAATCCTGCAATTTGGAGTCATCTAGAGAGAGTCATTCAGATGAAACAACCGAACATTTCTTCTTACCTCTTGATGTGAATGGATTTTCTCGACTGGCTCCAGAGAAGAAAGTGGCTTCAACAAAAAGTAAACAATCTTTTACATCTCAGATGGATTCTGTCTTGCTTGAGAATCATGCTTATGATGGTCATATTGTCGGCAATTATGGCAATTTACCGGATCTCTTAAGCGAAATGGATTCACTTACTGAATATGAACCTGCAAATGGCTTCCTGTCTGCTGCTGGCTCAAATGGGGCAATATCTGATGGACAGACATTTTATGACATCGAAGAACCTAGGGATGAGGCCTTCTCTCCTCCTTTTTTAATGGACACATCACTTTTAGCAGATTCTTATGAGGATCTACTTGGTATGTTGCTCTGGCACAAATTATTTGTTGATGGGGGCATTTATGTTTCCTATCCATTATGTGGTGCAATATCCCTGAACCATTAAAATTCAGGCTTCAAACACAAGATGCATAGTTGTGCATGCCAAGCTAACAAGCTTACAGCCTAGCTTATAGATCTTGTTCAGTCATAGATTAACAATGTTAAGTAACTTTCCCTATATTGCAAGTAATGTGCTTTTCAGTATACGTCTTCACTCTCTAGGCAGGTTTAAATGTTGTGTCTTAAGACCTGCAGTATTGACCCTGGCAGCATCCCACATTAATTTTGCTCATCTTTACCATTTCAGAGCTAACTAGAGGTTATAGCTTAAGAAATGCCTTTTGCTCGTGCTTCTTTATGTATGCTCTTTCTTAACCTGCTATATTTAACAACTAAGGCTGAAAAATGTCACTGATCTAAACCTCTCTTTGTTATTTTGCAGCTCCACTGTCAGAAACAGAGACTGCTTTGATGGAACATTGAAACTGAAATTTTGTAGTCGTGTTGCTTAGGAAGGGGAGGGAACAATTTGACGATTCATGTTAGTTGTTGGGATATTCCTTGTGACAGCTAACTTCCATGCACTTTTCGTTCTTCACATTTCTGGCATCGCTTTTGGTATAAATGTTTGTTTACTGGAAATGATACTGCTTGGCAGTATCGTGAGCTTAAAGTTGTTTAGAATCCACGGCGCTATAACATCTAATATGTCAGTTTGCATCACAAAGGCTATCTGCCAACGTGAATGCTTTCATCAAAGCGACTGCCAATGATGCCAATCGTAAGCGGCATGTTGTTGCTCCAGTGTACAACTCCAGGTAATTGAAGATTGATTGCTAGATGGCTGATTCTTTAATCTATGTGACAGGTACGTGTAACAATCAATTTGGATTTGGAACAAAATTGTGGTTCTGTGCTTCTGGTTGTATTCTTTTGACACTGTTGTATAGTATATATTCCTTTATAAAATTAAACTGTGTAGGACTGATACAAATCTGCCGACTTTTGCCATTCTCTTAAACCTTTCTGTGGTAACTTGAAACTCTGTTGTGTGATGGAAACTACCTCCATCTATTGATCAAGCAGCAGCGGCTTCTGATATATTTTGCTTAATTGCGGTATTCTGATCTCATTATTGTTTGATATAGTATAGCTTTTTGGGTTGTCGTTACCAGTGTTGAATGTTCATAAAACCCATTATGTGCTTGGAATTGGCTTGCGTATTGATCCCAACCCAAAAGGTAAGGTTGGGAGTCATATTATTAGGCCTACGCTGTTAAGTAGATTGGAGTATTTTATTAATAGAATTATATTGAAGCTAAGAAGTCAATCGAATAGATCGATAGAGTCTAAATATTTGGTTTTCTTACGCGTTTTATTATTTACATAATCTAACAAGAAACTGTAATACTTTAAACTAATATTTAAAATTACAATTATTATCAAACTTACAATTATGTGCTGTAAACAAATTTAAAGCAACATCAATGCTAGTATTAATTAAAAATGTCAAAAATGTGAAGTGGTTCTTACTCGATAATTATGAAGTTTTTTAGTTTTAGCATTCCAAAATTATTATTATTGTTTTGAATTAATACAAAAAGGTTACAAATTGTTATCTAATTGAAATGAAATATAATTGACTGTTATGTATATTTATGTAAACATAGTTACACTTAATTATATGTCAATTTGTATGAAAATATATATATATATATTTAACTTTCTAATATTCTTTTGTATAGTAATTCAAAAAGTATAAATTATATAGAAGGTTTTTGTTTTACCTCCATTTTTGCCTTGGACCATGCCAGTTATTCAATCTCCAAAAAATGACAATTTCATGCTCTAAAAGTGAATTCTTGGGGTTAGCCATATAAAAAGGAATCTATGTGACTCAGGTTTATGTTGACCAAGCATTCTAAAGGTAAAAATGTACAAATTTATAGAAGCAGAAACAATTGTCAAGAGACCATCATTCCTGCACTTGTCAATTGGGATACCTCCAAATAAAGAAAACTCCGTGAATCCGTCCGAGTTGTAAAAAGTCTCCAAATGCCATTTAAGAGATCCTTTGCATACCTTTATATGCTTGCTATACTTGTCCTGACTAGTTTCTTTGTTTCTAGTGAAAAGCAGTAGCACCGTCTTGTCTGCTTAATGTTTTTTTAAGATCAATCAAACGGAAATGAACTGAAAAGAAATGGACTACTGCTGCGGAGAAACACAATAATCTCCCTATCAAGTTTTGCCAATTAAGGTCATCTTGTAACTTTTTATGAACCCCTCTAATTTTAAATTCTTAGATATTCATATAGAGATCTTTTCATTTTAAGAGAAATTCTATCTATTTTTCTAGGATTTTCTTGTTTAATTTAAAATTTCTAAGTATCCTTTTAGGTATCTCTTAATTTTAAGAAACACTCTATATACCACTAGAAGACTTCTCCGATTAATTGTGAATTCTTGGATATCCCTAGTACTTTGTGTTTCGAGAAAAAAAAATTATGTACCAGTTTAATGCTTTCTTATTTAGTTTAAATTTCTAGATATTTGATGTATGTTAGAAATGCATTAGTTTTGTTGCTATTTTCCCGACATATTACTTGTATTTTAGGTGATTTTTAAAGAATTTAATACTTAATTTGAGAAGTATCATCATTTCAAGTCTTATTTTTAGCTATATAAGGGAAATGAGCAAAATTAGAGAAGAATCAGACTAAATTGGAGCAATTTTGAAAGAACTGGGAAGAACCCATGAGTAAGACACCTACATGTTATCGTGTTAAGAGTTGTGTTTAAAGGTAGTCTCTTTTGTTTCTCTTGCACAGCCTTATATCCCTGTATTACTCTTTGGATGAAGAATACCACACTACATAGTCTTATGTAGGTCTCATGTTGGCAATAAAGATTTTCGGAGAATTTCGAAAATAACATGGGCAATTAAAATTTTAGGTTTTGGATTTAAAGAAAAGAATGGGTTCCTTTGGCCAAGAGACATCAAGAAGTTACTTTGAAATTGTTCTAAACCAGTAGTCTTGATCAAGATTACATCATTCTTTGAAGATAGAACAAGATTTCATAAATAATTTTTTGAAGATTCAATATTCAAGATTCAAGAACAATAATTCCTTTATCTTATTTTATTTATTGCTTTTATGTTTATACCCTTTGTTTGATTATAAATTAAATTGGATATAGATTTAGGGAAGATGAACTTAAGATGTGATATACTTTGATTTTTTCTTTGGTTTAGTGAAATTCTAGTTTTATCGTGTATTATATTTTTAGTTTTATACTGATTGAATCGAAAGAGCAAAAGTGAAAGATTTAATACTTAATTTATGCATCAAGATTTGAGAGATGAGATATGTGTTTAGGTCATAGTATTGATAAAGAGAGATAAGTGTAAGCTATTTAGGAAAAAGCCACGAGATCTTTTTAGGTTAGGGTAAAACATATCAAGAGAATCTATAAAATGAATTAGAGCATTCTTAGGTTGTCTAGTTTGAAAGAAATTTCAGCTTATTAACCTATGAATAAGGATTATATATCTTGAGAGAGAATATGATTTAAGTTATAAACTTTTACTGGTTCAAAAAAACAGATGTATTTATTAAACCAAGAGAAAATTGGATATAGTAGTCTTAAAAGAAACCTAGCCTAAATTTAGTTTTGTCATAGATTTATTTATTCTTGATTGTTGCATTATTTTAGCTTAATTATTTTACCTCTTTATTCAATCATTTATAATTTTTTTTGTCTATCCTAATAAGTTTGTAAATAGCAAGTAGTTAATCAATAGTTCTCATGGGATTAATATATAATTACCTATGCTAATTATAGTTATGTCAAGCACTTGTGGTAACAAACAATCAAATTTTTAGTGTAGTTGCCAAGGACTAGGGGTTAATATTTGCAACTTTACAAACTGATTAGACAAGGATCTTTTTTTTGTTTATTTTCTTTTTTCTTTTTTCTTTTTTCTTTATTTTTAAAACTCTCCTTCCTGATTATATATTTATGGCATACTTTTAGAATTTAGGTACCCTTTGTATAACTACCAAACATAATGGAGGGGTAGAAAGAACAATATTCTCTGAAAGATTATAATATGTCATCGCTTATGATAATATTAGAAACTTGGATTTGAGGCAAGGTAATATGTATTTGAAAGTTTGATCATTATCAATGATGACATTTATAGTGTTAGCCACCTCAATCATGAATTTCAGACACCAGATTATATGTAGAAGCAAGTGATTTGTATAGAAAACTAGCTTTAAAGCATCCTTTGTAACAATACTTGCAATCCATAATGGAGCAATTATTTCGAATTTGTATAAAGCTATTAATTCACTCAAATTTTTACAAACAAAAATAAGAGTAGGATCAAACTCTCGAGGAGCTCCATATTAAAGTCATCATTATAACTGCGTCAATCATTTAAGCAGTTAAAAGGCTTATAAGGCTATCACCCTTTTCTATAACAGATCATTTTTGAATGGACAACTTGTCAAGTTTGTTTCCGAAGAGTAGTCAAATGTTTTATCTAAATACACTGAGTTGAATTTAAGAGAGGAAGTGAATGAAACAACCTTAAAGAGTGAAGAAGAACTAAAGTTTTAAGAGAATGAGGAAGCTGCAGTTCAAAAAGAGATAGAAGAAGAGGAGAAGGTGGAAGATGAAGAAGAGAAGCCAAAGAAGACGGATGCTAAGGAATTATCAAAAGTCATCTTAAATATAAAGGGCTGCTACTTCCCACAGAGCAAACTGCACAATCAATAGAAGAACAAAGGAGTTATACGATTCCTTACTATATTGACAGTTTACTACCAAAAAGGGCATTAGCATATTCAATTGGTTTTATTAATTTGATACCATATGCCCTTATTATACTTCAATTCGTGACCTATTTATAATCTAATGAATCTTGTTTTTAGAAACGCAAGTAGAGCCAAGTTGTTGAAGATAAATCTAGGTTGAACAAGTCTTAACAGTAAGGTCGAGATTATGACCAAAAACAATCACTTATGGGAAATGACCTAATACTTTTACCCTTTTATGTTTTAGACTTTAGTGTTTTCGTTGTTTAGGTTATTATTTGTTTATTTTGCTAATATCATTATTATTTTCTTAATCTTGATTTGTTGAATCTTGGTTAAAATCTCATATTAAGTGTTTAAAATTAGTGTTTTCTTGATTTTTACACATTTTTAGGCCAACACAGGACCAACATGTCTCCATATTGACACACGAGAAGAAATAAAATGTGATACGTTTTAATATGATACCTATATGACATTATGTCAGGGTTGTATTGCCACACACGCCTCAGTATTTCTTTAAGGTTAAACTTGTGTTTACTTATAGGAAATGACCAAAAATTAATAGAATAAGCGAATTTTAACATAAACCCCTACACAGTAAGTTGTCCAACTTGTGTTGAGAGTACGAAAACAAGGTAACTATACACATTCTCATATTGTACCCTATGTCTAGGGGTCAAAATGAAACATAATATATCTTTCAAACACAATACCTATATGGTCCCATGTAAGCCCTGTTTTTTTACCTTGCTTTTTTTTCATTTCCTCCGTATTTAATTCAAATAACATGCCCCTATATTTGTCAACAAGTACCTATGTTTAAGTACTACACAACACCCACGTGGTCTCGTGTAAAGGTCATAAACTGCAGTAAATAAGTCTTAACTAACCTGTGTTTTATATGATTTATATGGTGAAGATGTTTATGTGAATTACCTAGGCTACTTTAGTATGTTTAATCGAGTTTGGATATGAAAATTGATATTTTAACATTATAGGATATCAGTGACAGTTATACTATGCATGCATAATGAAAACACAAATATATAGGTTACATAGGTATCTTGTTTACTGGTTCATTTTCTTGTTTTGTATTTTATTATGATATACTTTACTCTCATATATGTATGTGATATTGATTATTTTTTTTCAAAAGCTTATTCACACTTTCGTTTGGATATCATATTGTGGAAAGGACTTAAAAATCATTCACACCACTTAAGAGACCCACACAGCCACTGCCCGCATAATAGGGTCATAATAGACACCATCGCCTCTACTTCTTACACTATTACCTCGAGAACAATGCTCCAAAGAGGTAGTAGAGGCCAAAGTAGATACACAGGAGCAATCAAATTATTTATTGATACACTTTGAGATGAAGATATAATACAGGAGGTATAAGATCTTTTACATGAGGCAACTCAGGTAAGCGGATCTCAATAATAAAGTACAAGAGCTCATACCTTTTGCTGGTGGTTAGACATGTTCGAATTTCGGGACCCAGTCTACAAAGAGCTCATCCTAAATTTCATGAGTATATTGGAGGCTGATGACACCAAGATGTCACGAAAGGATGCATTAGTCCTCAAGTTCAGGATGGGAGGTGTGAACTATAGCCTAAGCTACAAACAATTTATGATCCACATTGAGTTTGATACAGAGGAGTGCATAGAGATACTAACATCAAACATGATCTCCCTCGATTATGACTATCTAGATATGGACTCATTAAACTATTAATAGTTGATGCACCGTACCATCCTAAAAATCCAAGGAGTTTGGGTCTAGATTACCATAAGTGCAATTCTTGTAGAATCTCTTGATATATTTATTGTGTTTAAAGAGGGAGATCACTGATGTAGTTAGTATGAGGGATTTATTCCTAATTTACTGTATATGCTAGAGGTAGAGGATGCACTTTAACATCATTTTTATATAGCTAGGTTGGGGGTACCTAAACAGGTTAACTTCAAGATCAATGGCAGTGGCTCAATCAACACATAATGGACTCGAGGACTTTGATTATCACTAGATGATACAAACATGATAGTGGGGGCTACTCCTATGCCGATTACTATAAAGATTCTTAGAGCAATTTAGATGGTTAATTTTAGGACAAAAAATCGAGAGTATTACTTTGCACACATAAGTAGGCACCAATCCAAGAGGAATAGAATGTAGACTTGAAGAGAGCTTTAAGTCCACCTTCACCACCACCAACTGTCCTAATAGCCTAACTAGCTAATCTTACTTACGTGGAGACATATATACATTAGCTAGGTGACACTATATTATAGATTGTGTAGTATTTAGAAGTGGAGATTATACCTTTATTAGTGCGACCTAAAGAGCCATTTACGTAGGATGAGATGGAGCACAAACCAATAATGCTTAAGGATGATGGAGCTATACTTGATCAGCCTAAAGATCCCAAGGAGCCAATCAAAGAGGGGGATGTCGAGGATGGATAAGCTAAAGAGTTGAAGGAGATTGTCATGTCGATAGGAGAGGAGGCCATGATTCTTAATGATTATATAAAGATAATGGCGATTGAGTCCTCTATTAAGAGCTTTATAGAGAGGATCTCATTTGATGATATAAGGATAATGGCGATTGAATCCTCCATTAGTTTTAAATTCCTATTTATCCCTCAATTTATCTTTTCATTTTGTGACAAATCTATATAACACTCTAAGATTTCTTCGTTTAGTTTTAAAAACTTCGAAATCCCTCTAGATATCTTTTCATTTTGGGAAAGTCCTTGAAACTGTTATATGATATTTCTTTTAATTTTAAATTGCTAGATATACCTCATATTTTCCCTTTATTTTAGAAAAATCTTATATACCTCTTTAGGATTTTCTTGTTTATTTTTAAATTCCTTGGTATCCCTTTATGTCTCTCTTTATATATCACTTTAGGACTTCCATGTTTAGTTGTAAATTTCTGAATATCCCTCTAGGCATTTCTTCATTTTAGAAAAAAGCCTATACACCACTATAGTGCTTTTCTGTTTAGTTGTAAATTTCCAGATATCCCTTAGGTATTTCTTCATTTTAAGAAAAGAAAACCTAGAAACAATTCTAAGACTTTCCAATTTAGTGTTAAATGACGATAGATCACTCTAGGTATCTCTTTTTTTTGAAAAAAAATTTATCAATTACTCTAGGACTTTTTAGTTTAGTTTTAAATTTCAGGATATCCCTTAAGGTGTTTCTTTAGTTTCAAAAATTTTATGTATCACTCTAGGACTTCTCTATTTACTTAAAAAATCTTAGATATCTCTATAGGTATCTCTTGAGTTTAGAAAACCCTTGAAATCATTGTAGGACTTTTCCATTTAGTTTTAAATTGTTGGATATCCATTAAGGTATTTCTTTATTGGTTTAATTACTAAAAAAAGCCCAAACTTTTCTCAAATTTTCAATTATAGCCCGAACTTTAAAAAGTAGCAATAAAATGCACAAACTTTTTTTTCAATTTATAGCCCGACAATAGCCTCACCATTATCTATGTTGACATAACACTGCCATGTGTTAATGGACTCCCTAATCAGACACGTTAACGTCATTAAGAAGACGTTATCTGATTAGTGAAATGACGTCTTTTTATAGTGAAATTGAAACGACGTCGTTTAGATTTTGGAGAAAGTTTTCTTCATCACCAATGACTACTGGTTTGCCAGTGGCGAAACGCCATTGGCGATGGGTGTTAATAAAATCCATACATAGGCATAGAGGAAGCGATGTGATGTTTGAAAAACTGGAAAGCGGATGTGGCATTGTGTGTGTGGCATGGAGATGCCCATCGATGTCACTTTTTTTTGTATGATTTCTGGTTATCTATAATTGGGTTTTCTTTGTGTTTGTTACATTTTTTGGCTATTTTCTGCATTGCAAACAAAGCCACAAAGACTCCCATACACATAACTACAGCAACCACGTTCGCACCATTTGGTGCAAGTCATAGGCTCTTTTTGGTTATTTCACCTTGTTTTGTTTAATAACCAATCTTGTTCTTATTCGGTATAAAAGCCTTTAGAGTTGGAATCTAGTGATATTTAGAAATTCTCAATGAATAATCTCTTAATATTGGCTCCATCTCTGTAATGTGACCCACCTGCTTATTGCTCAAGTTCACAATCCAGAAACGAAACAAAAACAAGACCAACACCCATTTGGTTTCTCTACATTCTTGGTTTAGGTTATTCAAAAGCCAAAACTCAATACCCAACCATAAGCATACGATTATTCCATATTGAGTTTTTAGGATTTCTAGGTTTCTAATTTTCTGGGTTTAGAACTTAGTGAAATTTTCAGAAGAAATTTTAGATTTAGGGATTTAGGGTGTGAAAGTCAAGAAGAAGCTTTCTCCAAAATCCAAACGACGCCATGTTAAGTGTTTAAAATTAGTGTATTCTTGATTTTTACAAGTTTTTAGGCCAACAAAAGACCGAACATATCTCGATATTGACACACTAGAAGAACTAAAGTATGATACCTTTTAATATGATACCTATACGACACTATGTTGAGGTTGTATTGCCACACACACCTCAGTATTTCTTTAAGGTTAAACTCGTATTTACTTATAGGAAAGGACCAAAAATTTATAGAATAAGCGACTTTTTAACATAAACTCCTACACAGTAGGTTGCCCAAATTTTGTTGAGAGTACAAAAACAAGGTAACTATACACATTCTCATATTGTACCCTATGTCAAGGAGTTAAAATAAAACATAATATATCTTTCAAACACGATACCTAAATGGTCCCATGTAAGCCCTGTGTTTTTACCTTGCCTTTTTTATTTCCTCCTTCATATTTAATTAAAATAACATGCCCCTATATTTGTCAACATGTACCTATGTTTAATTACTACGTAACACCCACTTGGTCTCATGTAAAGGTCATAAACTGTGGTATATAAGGCCTACTTAACCTGTGTTTTATACTTTTTATATGGTGAAGATGTTTATGTGAATTACCTAGGCAACTTTAGTATGTTTAACCCAGATTTCATTTGTTTAGGTTCTAAATTAGATTAAGGGATATGAAAATTGATATTTTAAGATTATAGGATATCAGTGACAGTTATACTATGCATGTATAATGAAAACACAAATATATAGGTTACATAGGTATCTTATTTAATGGTTCATTTTCTTGTTTTGTATTTTATTACAATATACTCTACTCTTATATATGTATGTGATATTGATTATTGTTTTGCAAGAGCTCCTTCATACTTTCTTTCAAATATCATATTAAGGCAAGGACTTAAGAATCATTCATACCAATTAAGAGACCCACACAACCGCTGCTGCATAAGAGGGTCAGAATAGACATCATTGCCTATACTTCTTACACTATTACCTCGAGAACAATGCTCCAAAGAGGTAGTAGAGGCCAAAGTAGGCACCACCACTACTTATAATAGAATTGTAACCTATATTAGATACACAAGAGCAGCCAAATTATTTGCTGCTACATTTTGAGATGAAGATGGAATAGAAAAGGTTTAAGATCTTTTATATGAGGCAACTCAGGTAAGTGGATCTCACTGATAGAGTGCAAGAGCTCATCCTAACGTTCATGAGTATACTGGAGGTTGACGACACCAAGATGTCATGAAAGGATGTATTAGTCCTCAAGTTCAGGATGGGAGGTGTGAACTATAGCCTAAGCTACAAACAATTTATGATCCACACTAAGTTCGATACAGAGGAGCGCATAGAGATACTAACACCAAACATGATCTCCCTCGATTAAGACCATCTAGATATGAACTCATTAAACTATTGAAAGTTGACGGCCACTGTACATCATACCATCCCATAAAATCCAAGGAGTCTAGGTTCAAATTCTCATAACTGTAATTTTTGTATAATCTCTTGATGCATTTGTTGTGTTTGAGGGAGAGCACTGATGTAGTTAGTATGAGGGATTTATTCCTAATTTACTATATATACTAGAGGCAGAGGATGCACTCTAACATCATTTATATATAGCTAGCTCGTGGGTACCTAAACGGGCTCACTTTAAGATCAATGACAGTGGTTCAGTCAACACATAACAGGCATAAGGACTTTGATTATCACTAGATGGTACAAACATGACAGTGGGGGCTACTCCTTTGCCGATTACTATAAAGATTCTTAGAGTAATTTAGAAGGTTAATCTTAGGATAAAAAATTAAGAGTATTACTTTGCACTCGTAAATAGGCACCAATCCAAGAGGAATAGATTGTAGACTTGAAGAGAACTCCAAGTCCACATTCACCACCACCAACTGTCCTAACAACCTAACCAACTAATCTTACTTACATGGAGGCATATATACATTAGCTAAGTGACACCATATTACAGATTGTGTAGTATTTAAAAGTGGATATTTTACCTTTATTAGTGCGACCTAAGAATCCATTTACGTAGGATGAGATGAAGCACTAACCAGCAATGCTCAAGGATGATGGAGCCATACTTGATCAGCCTAAAGATTCCAAGGAGCCAATCAAAGAGAGGGATGTCGAGGATGCATAATCTAGAGAGATGAAGGAGACTATCATGTCAATAGGAGGAGGCCATCATTCTTGATGATTATATAAGGATAATGGTGATTGAGTCCTCTGTTAGGAGCTTTATATGAGGATCTCATTTGATGATATAAGGATAATGACAATTGAATCCTCCATTAGTTTTAAATTCATGTTTATCCCTTAATTTATCTCTTCATTTTTGTTACAAATCATATATAGCACTCTAAGACTTCTTAGTTTAGTTTTAAAATCTTCGAAATCCCTCTAGATATCTTTTCATTTTTGGTGAGGATGGCAATGGGCTGGGCCAACCCCGGCTCGTCTACATTTTTTTAATTAAAAAACAAAACGGTGTCGTTTTGGACAAAACGACACCGCGGGCCACGGGTCAGATCGGACCGGCCCTTGGGCCGTATGGGTAGACCATGGTAGGCCCGTGGCTCAGCCCCAGCGGACCATGGTCGGCCTGTGGCCCGCCAAACCCGAGCCAAAAACAAGTCGGGCCAAAATTGCCATCTCTAATTTTGGGAAAGCCTTTGAAACTATTATATGATATTTGTATTTAATTTTAAATTCCTAGATATACCTCGTATCTTCTCTTTATTTTAGAAAAATCTTATATACCACTTTAGGATTTTCTTTTTTATTTTTAAATTTCTTGATATCTCTTTAAGTCTGTCTTTATATACCACTTTAGGACTTCCATGTTTAGTTGTAAATTTTTGAATATCCCTCTAGGCATTTCTTCATTTTAGAAAAAAGCCTATACACTACTATAGTGCTTTTCTGTTTAGTTGTAAATTTCCAAACATCCCCTAGGTATTTCTTCATTTTAAGAAAAGAAAACCTAGAAACAATTCCAAGACTTTCCAATTTAGTGTTAAATTATGATAGATCACTTTAGGTATCTCTTTTTTTAAAAAAATTTATCAATTACTCTAGGACTTTTTAGTTTAGTTTTAAATTTCAGGATATCCCTCAAGATCCCTCAAGGTATTTCTTTAGTTTCAAAAATTTTATGTATCACTCTAGGACTTCTCTATTTACTTAAAAAATCTTAGATATCTCTATAGGTATCTCTTGAGTTTTGAAAACCCTTGAAATCATTATAGGACTTTTCCATTTAGTTTTAAACTGTTGGAAATCCATTAAGGTATTTCTTTATCAGTTTAATTACTAAAAAAAGCCCAAACTTTTCTCAATTTTTCAATTATAGCCTGAACTTTAAAAAGTAGTAATAAAATACAAACTTTATTTTTTTCAATTATAGCCTGACGATAGCCTCACCATTATCTATGCTGACATAACACTGCCATGTGTCAATGGATTCCCTAATCAGACACATCAACTTCATTAACAAGACATTATCTGATTAGTGCAATGACGTCTTTTTATAGTGAAATTGAAAAAATGTTGTTTGGATTTTGGGGAAAGCTTCTTCGTCACCAATGGCTGCTAGTTTGCCAGTGGCGATGGGTGTTAATAAAATCCTTGTGTGTGCGACATGGAGATTCCCATCGATGTCAGTTTTTTTTGTATGATTTCTAGTTATCTATGATTGGGTTTTCTCTATGTTGGTTGCATTTTTTTGGCTATTTTCTGTGTTGCGAACAAAGCCTCAGAGACTTCCATTCATGTTACTTTATACTACCACTGGGTGGAGTTTGTAGTTCTCCCATGCGCACAGCTACTGCAAACATGTTTGCACCATCTGGTGCAAGTCACAGGCTCCTTTTGCTTATTTCAAGTTGTTTTGTTCAATAACCAATCTTGCTCTTATTCCGTGTAAGAGCCTTTAAAATTGGAATCTAGCGAGATTTAGAAATTCTCAATGAATAATCTCTTAATACTAGCTCCATCTTTGTAATGTGACCCACCTCCTTATTGCTCAAGTTCACAATCCAGACACGAAACAAAAACAAGACCAACACCCATTTGGTTTTTCTACATTTGGTTTTTCTACATTCTTGGTTTAGGTTATTCAGAAGACAGAAATCAATACCCAACCATAAGCATACGATTATTCCATATTGAGTTTTCGAGACTTCTAGGTTTCTAATTTTTTGATTTCAAAATTTAGTGAAAATTTCAGAAGAAATTCTGGATTTAGGGTGTGAGAGTGACGAGGAAGCTTTCTCCAAAATCCAAATGACATCATTTCATAGTGAAATTGAAACTATGTCATTTCTCTAATCAAACAACCTCCTCTTAATGACATTGACGTGTCTGATCAGTGGGGGTCCATTAACACATGTCAGCGTCATGTCATCATAGATAACGGTGAGGCTAACGTTAGGCTAAAATTGAAACAAATTGAAAGTTTATGCATTTTATTGCTACTTTTTAAAGTTCGGGCTATAATTAAAAATTTGAGGAAAGGTTGGTATTTTTTAGGTAATTAACCCTTCTTTATTTTGTAGTTTTAACTTCCTAGATATCCTAACACTAAAACCACTATAAGAATTAATTTATAAATTCCTCAATATTCATTTAGAAAATTTTTTAATTTTAGAAAAATCTATATACCGCTTTAGGAGTTCTGTGATTAGTTATAAATTTCTAATTGTCCTCGAGATATCTTTTTGTTTCGGAAAAAAAACTTATATAACACTTTAAGACTTTGTTATTTAGTTTCAAATTCCTCACTATCCCTTAAAGTATCTCTTCATTTTGTTAAAATTCTAGATACAACTCTAAAACTTCCATGTTTAGTTGTAAGTTTTTGGATATCTCTTTAGGCATCTTTCGTTTTAGTAAAAGATTGAAAACTAGTCTAAGGCTTTCCAATTTGGTTATAAATTCATGGATATCCTTCAAGGTATCTCTTCATTTTGAAAAAGAAAAACTTATTAGGACTTCCATTATTTAATTGTAAATTCCTTGATATCCTTATAGTATTTCTTCATTTTGGAAAAACCTTAAAAATCATTATATGACTCTTCCATTTAGTTATAAATTCATAGATATCCCTCTAAGCATCACTTCAAGTTAGTAAATACATTAAAAGATACTCTATGAATTTCTAATTTAATTTTAAATTCATGGATATCCCTTAAGGTATCTCCTCATTTTAAGAAAGACTTTACATTTAGGACTTCCATCATTTCGTTGTCATTATATGTATCTCTTTGTTTTTGAGAAAACCTTATAAACAATTATAGGAATTTCCCTTTTAGTTTTAGAGATCCTTCATATCACTCAAAATATCTCTTTCTTTTAAGAAAAAACCCTATACGCTACTATAAGACTTCCTAGTTTAGTTTGAAATTCATAGATATCCCTTTATGAATCTCTTCATTTTGGAAAAAAAAAAGAAAAAAACTTATAAACAACTATATGACTTTCCCTTTAGTTTTAGATGCTTGGATATCCTTTTAATTATCTTTACATTTTTGGGAAAAAACCTATTTTAAACAAAATATAATTTTATAATAAAGTTATGAGAATCTATATTTCTCATTATTATAATTAAGGAATGCTATAAATATAAACATTGATTTTCATAATAATAACTTAAGTTTGTCATTATCTTAAAAAGACAAATAATAAATTAATTGGTTAATAACTAAAAAAACCCAAACTTTCATCAAAATTTCAATTATAGTCTAAACTTTAAAAAGTAACAATAAAATGCCCAAACTTCAATTTTTTTCAATTCTAGCTCGACGTTAGTCTCACCGTTATCTTTGCCTACGTGGCACTACCATGTGTCAAGAGACCCTCATTAATCAGACACCTCAGTGTCATCAGGAGAAGTGAGTTAAATTATTAAAACTATTTCGTTTCTTGATGATACTCTTGAGACAGAAAAAGATTTGATCTTTATGTTGGTCAGCCCTAAGTTGAGGCACCCACCCACCAAGAAAATGAAGGCGACGTTGCCAACATAAGTAAGGATGTCACACCATGTGTGGAATTGCAGTCAAGCCTGGGTATTGGTGGCGTCCGTACTGGAAGTGGATTTGTTGGGGTTAGGAAAAACGTTATTGGCAGATAAGATCATGGAGCCCAAAAGAGCGCCATTGATTCTGGGGATGGAAGCGGTCAAGAAGGCAACTATGGAGGTCGAAGCTTTTAGGAGTACTATAAGTGGGGTGGGGCCCATGCCAATGGATGTAATAGATAATGAGGAAAGAGGGAAGGATGTTGGGGGGAGGATGGTGGAGGTGTTATGGCAAGAGAGTAATTTGAAAGTTGTTGCTATGGTTAAGAGGTTAGATAGAGTTGGTGCTACGCTTGTTGTCGGTGTTTCTCTTAGATAATGAAAAGTTTTCTTCTTCTTCTTAGGATGAGCCTATTGGTTTAATTTGAATTTGTTTTGTTTTGATTCTCAATGAATTGATGTGTTAGGCTTGCTTTCTCTCCCTTCTTGTTGTGTTTTGCGTTTGAAAATAAGGAAAGTAACAAGAAATGCAAGGAAAATGAAGTGCTTGATAGAGAAAATTAAGAGCGTCACATTTGTTTCCTCTACTCTCTTTCCTTCCCAATTCCCTTCATTTTTCTACTTTTTTTTTCCATGTTTTTCTTGTAGCTAATCTGAAATCTCCATTAAAAGTCACACATCTAGTACTAAATTTACCTTAAAATATGGGGAAAATAGTTTCACCTAACTAAAAAATTCAAGATAAGTATCCACCAAGCAAACACTTTCTATTATGATCATTTGGTACTTGGCCAAGGATTGTAGATGGGATATTTTAGTTGATGGGAAATATTTGTATTACCAATACCTTGTGAGCTCTATCTTCTTTGCAAAATGCTTTAAGTTTTTGTAGCTTTTAAGCTTATAGTTTTGATAAGGAATTCCTCAATAGAGAACCATAGACTCCCTTCTCATGAAAAAAGATCTTTGTGAGGTTTAATGACATATATAAGTATATTCTCGTCATTTTTAGGGGGATAGTCCAAGAAGAGACAATAGGAAGAGACAGAAACTAGAGGATGATAAATAAGATATATTTTTGGTTTCTTATGAAACACATTTTAGTTTCTTTTGATTATGTCGTATTGTATTTTCTCTTAGAATTTTAGTATCATCAAGAAATGAACTCGTTTTAATAATATAACTCACTTCTCCTAATGACGTTAAGGTGTCTAATTAATGAAGGTTCCTTGACACGTGACAGTGCTATGTCAGTAAAGATAACAGTGAGGCTAACGTCAGGCTATAATTGAAAAAATTAAAAGTTTGAGTATTTTATTATTATTTTTTAACGTTTGGGTTATAATTTAAAAATTGAGGAAAGTTTGAGTTTTTTCAGTAATTAACCTTAAATTAATAATCATATAAATTATAGAGTTATAAACATTTATATGTGATACTTGATAAGTTGTATACAAAATTTTAAGATTTTTTTTGAGTTCATTGATTGTAATTTATTGATTTGTTGTTATAATTTCTTTATTATTATAGCTTTCACGAGCTTTTCTAAAGCTTTTTCTTTATTTTCAGCGTATTATAACCCAAATATAAGTCTAAGATATATGAGAAAATTATATAAAGAATTTAAATATAAATTTGATAAAATAGTTATTCTAAATTATATAGATAATATTTGGATATAGATATAATTAAATACTATATAACTTGTACTTTACCTATATAAAAATTTAAAAATTTAAACAATTTAAAATATGTACGTAATTAATTAGGTTGCAAATTAAATAAACTAATTGCTACGCCTCAGTGAAGTTACTATTTAGAAGTAGACACCCAAAGAGCCAACAAACTCTGAAACTTGCGGAAACCTAACAGTATCAGTAAAACAGTTATTAAAGGATCTTATTTACGCGTTATAATAATCTCGCAAATTTAAGAAACAATCTTTTTATTAATTAAATAAGTTTGTCTACTAATGAATTTCTTTAACTTTAAACCTTACTTATTAATAAAATTTTTACTTAATTATTACTTTTTTTACCGGATAATTGTTACGGCGGTAATAATAAACTCACAAATATTCCGAGTAATAATTTGTTTATTGACTTGATTCTACCTTCTAGAATAAGCTAGGCTTTTTATTGGGTTAGGACTTAGGTGGGTTAATTTAAAAGTTTATGTTTGAGTTTGAATTTAATTAAAAATTACTTGTGATTAAATTAAGTTTAATTATTTTAATTTAAAATTAAAAAATAATATTATTTTATTTAAAACAGTACTATTTATTTAATATATTTAAAATTTGAATTATAAAAAAATTTAAAATCTGAAAATTTGATAAAAATTCAAATTTAATCCAAATTTTCGGTCATTTACATTTAATTTTAAGTTAAATAACTTGTTTTCATTATTCTCTTCTTATCTTATTTTTCTAAATATTCATTTATCAAATAATTAAGACCCACAAAAATAAATAAACATATACTCATAAAATAAGATAGAAATATGAAAATGGAAGGAGTGATTTGAGCCCCACGACCAAGAGGAACACACGGACCTTTGCCTTCGCTTCGAGTCTGACAAATGCCCAGACGAAGATCAATGGCGCGTGCAACTGTAAATTGATCTTTGTATTTAATTTCCCTTTTTAACCTCGTTTTTGTTCCCAATTCCAGAGACAAGGAAGGGATTTTTTACAAGGCACTAAAAGCTGGCATTGCCTCTCAGGGATGTTTTGGTTTTAAAAAATCAAATTAATTTAAAATTGTAGAGAAATAATATTATAATTATTGAAATTTTGAAATAAAATTTAGGAAGAATAGAACAGTTTAAAAGTTGAAATCTGAAATAGAAGTCACTGGAAAAAAAAAAAAAGAAAGGAAAGAGAAAAAAGCTTTTTGTAAAATTAAAAAAAAAAAGAAAGCATAAAGCAAATGAACAAGAATCAGTAACATTTTTTTTTTTAGTTAGCCAACAAAAAAAGAAGCAGCAACTACAACAGCTTCGACATCAACAACATCAACAATAACCATAACTGATGTTTCCTTGAATCTTTTCCTTTCATTCCCTTCTTGTTCCACTCACCCTTACCCCCTTCTCTCTCTCTCTCTGTCTAAAACGAAGGGGGAGAAATTAAGAATTGAACTTTCTCTCTCCTAGGTATGAATTGACACTCCTTTTTTCTTTTTCTGTGGTTAATTTGTCTTTGCTCCTGTTTCTATCTGCACTTGTGCTTTTTTTTTTTTTTTGGTGAATCTGTGTTTGCCTGTATGAATTCTTAATATTGGGTTAATGGGTCATTTGTTGTTTGGTTTTCCTGACCGTAGGTTGGAAGATGTTCTTTGGTTTGTTCGGATCGTACCCAGATCTTCTTAGCTTTTGATCCACTCGAATTGTTTGTCAATCCTGGAGACGCTGAAATAGATATAGAGGGAGAGATACTGGTAATATCCGTTTACTCCTTTCAGTTTTTAAGTAATTGTAGACAGAGGTCAAAGGCTTTCGGGTTGATTACTCCATCGTTAACTCTGGGAAATAGTGGCAGTTATAGTTTCTTCAGTGTCGAATGCGTCTGGGTTTCTTATTACAAGCCAAAAGACCGTTTATTTTTCCACCCTTCGCAGGTTTATTGCGGAAGTGGAATTACATATGGAAGAATTTGAAATGGGTTCTGTTTGAATAAACTGATTTACAAATTCATATGGAAGGTTCGGGCGTGACAAGATGCTTAAGTTCAGTGCTTTTCATTTTCTTAAGGAGTTTAAAACTATTTTTAATGTATAAATGGATCCCTCAAGTTGGATTTTTTTCTTCGTGATGTGGTGAATTACGTTTGTTTTGCTTGAGTAATTATTTTTCGCATCTTGCTCTTGCATGACTGAATTGTGCTTTTCTCTGTTATTATAGTTGTTTATGCTTTAAAGGAGTGCCTATATGTGTTGAAACTGTTTGTGGCAGAGAAACAGACACTCTATTGGCATATAAGTTATGATCAAACAGATACTTAATAGACTCCCGAAGAAGCAGTCTAAGTCAGCTGAAAATCGTGAGGGAGGGGGAACTTCTACATCCACGTCAAATGCTTCTACCAGCTCGAGAAATAATGATTTATCGAATAACCGATATGGAAACCTGGGGAATCCATCTCTACCTGGTGGCAACTCTATGCCAAATGTAGGCTCATATTATGGCAATAAGCTTGCTCAAACTGTGAATTCAAACCTTAATGGGAACCAGTCTGCTACTCAGTATGAGGCCTTGCCGAGCTTTAGAGATGTTCCTAATTCTGAGAGGCAAAACCTCTTCATTAAAAAGCTGAACTTATGCTGTGTCATATTTGACTTTAGTGATGCAACAAAGAATCTCAAAGAGAAGGAGGTCAAGCGCCAAACATTGTTGGAGCTTGTGGATTATGTTGCTTCAGTCAATGGGAAGTTTCCAGAAACTGTGATGCAAGAAATTGTTAAGATGGTGTCTGTAAATTTGTTTCGGACACTTGCTTCACCACCACGTGAGAACAAAATTTTGGAGGCATATGATTTGGAAGAGGAAGAGCCATCAATGGACCCTGCATGGCCTCATTTGCAAGTTGTGTATGAATTTCTTTTAAGGTTTGTGCAGTCTCCGGAAACTGATGCCAAGTTGGCTAAGAGATACATTGATCACTCTTTTGTTCTCAGGCTGTTGGATCTTTTTGATTCTGAAGACCCTAGGGAGAGGGAATATTTGAAAACAGTTCTGCATCGTATCTATGGGAAATTCATGGTACATCGGCCTTTTATTAGGAAAGCAATAAACAACATCTTCTATCGTTTTATATTTGAGACTGAGAAGCATAATGGAATTGCAGAACTGTTAGAGATTCTGGGAAGCATAATCAATGGGTTTGCTTTGCCACTAAAAGAAGAGCACAAGCTCTTTCTTGTTCGAGCACTCATTCCCCTTCACAAACCAAAATGCTTACCTATGTACCACCAACAATTATCTTACTGCATCACACAATTTGTGGAGAAAGACTGCAAATTAGCAGACACTGTAATACGAGGGATGCTGAAATATTGGCCAATTACAAACAGTTCAAAAGAGGTCATGTTCTTAGGTGAGTTGGAGGAAGTTTTAGAAGCAACACAGCTCCCAGAATTCCAGCGTTGCATGGTGCCCTTGTTCCGCCAAATTGGCCGTTGCTTGAGCAGTTCACATTTTCAGGTTAGTAAAATTGTTGTTTCATAAGGCCGAGTAGGTCCCTTAATTCATCTGTTTTATTGTCTTCCCTCAATCGGTAAGGCATTTTAAATCTTCCAAAGTATTTTATTTCATTCTCCGTGTTTTAAGCCTATCATCTTTCCATTGCAAGACCACCAAGATGCCTGGCTTGGTCATTGATTTCTCAGCTGTTGTCTGTTCTTTTCCCTTTTGCGGCATAATTTACAAATGACAGAAAGGAATATTTTCTCCCGAATGAGAAATAATTTATGGAATTCTTGATTTGATTTTAGTTTCTTTTCAATTAGTTTCAGCTAGAATCAGTTGGCCCTTTAGTCCTTCTCCTTATATGCTTTTATGGAATTATGGTCAAAGTTTCCAAGTTGCTTTCAGGTTCTTTGGACATTCACATGTGATATCAGCATCTTGTACGGATATCACTCAAGTCTCTTCTAAACAAAGAGTTTAGGAGATGTATAAGCAAATTCCAAGGTTATTATCTCGTGATAGATATAAATGTATAGGTTATTATGTTTTCTTTACTAGTAAAGGTTTTCTGGTGGCTAAACATTGGAAGATGTTGGTTCTTTGTCTAAGATTACGTTTATGTTGGTGATAAGATGGACTGCGATTCTCCTTTGAGCGATCATATTTTAGTGTGACTGTTTAACTTATAGCTCCCTTGATCCCTGCTCATGATAGGCATATAAGTTCCCTAACTTTGACTTCTGCAGGTGGCAGAGAGGGCCTTATTCTTATGGAACAATGATCACATTGAGAACCTAATTAAGCAGAACCGTAAAGTTATACTACCAATCATCTTCCCTGCCTTGGAGAGAAATTCAAGTCAACACTGGAATCAGGTAGTACAGAGTTTGACTGTAAATGTTCGTAAGATCTTCTCTGATGTTGACCCAGAACTCTTTGAAGAGTGTTTACTTAAATACCAAGAAGATGAAACTCGGGAGAATGAGATTAAGTCAAAACGTGAAGCCACATGGAAACGCTTAGAAGAGATTGCTGCAATGAAAGCTACAAGTAACGAACCGGTACTCGTCTCACCTAAAACCACAATGCGTACATCATCTGGCTAGAGAGTTGGGAGACTGCCTTCATTATTGTAGTATGGAAATAGGAGACACCTGTTGCCTGTTGGCGGACCGTCAGTTGAGATGTGCTAAGAGGTGGAACATTGGGTTAGTGTCTGATTGCTTGGTTGTTTTTCCTTTACGATGGTTGGTTTGCCATGTATTGCCACGCATTGGATCGAGGTGTTATGGTTGAACACAGTAATTCCTCACTTTTGTTGTGCTTGTGGACTACATGTAGCAGATTGGTTGGTGGTTGGACTGAGACTTCACACCGCTGAGCCTGTCTCCCCTCTTTTTTAATAGTCAAATTGGGGGTTCTGGTAAGGGTGACTAGAAATACTTGCAAATTTGTACTTTTTCTTTGTATATTGATTTTCAGTTAGTGAATATTTTGTTCCAAGGCTTCAGCTACATTAGTATTTCAAGTTTGGAATTTTTATGGACGCAACAGTAACTTGAGTTTTGCTCTGTCTTGCGAATAAGAAACATGATATGTCACAAAATTAAGCACTTACAATGAGTATTAGATGTTTTAATTTTATTAAGGCGCAGGTTATTATCCCTTATAGTCCTTGATTGGCTCATGCTGGCCTGGTAATAACCAATAGATCTTTCTTTTGTTCCCTGGGAGATTATCTTCTTACCAGATTTGTAAGAAAACTTCTTGTATCACCGATAATGTTTGTATTCTGGGAAGGTGAGGGTGGGAGGTAACGAGTAGTAAAACAGCCGATCCACTAGCTATTTGGCATTATTGATAATAACCAGGACTTGCATATTTGTTAAGATAAATAGTTATCAATGGGGGAGTCGTTGGACTTGGATTTGGTGAGTCTAGTCAGCTGCTTAGCAAGCAACTGCTTGAGTTTTCTCTTCAGCAAGCTACTTGAGATGAATTTGCTCGTCTATGATTTCTCTTCCTTTATTACGAGGAAAGAACGTCCTCAAGCCCTCTTCTTGTTACTGGCCCGAAACCCTCCTCGTATCCTGGCGAGACTGTTAATTTTATTTCAAGTCCTCGATCTACACTGCCTTTAGCATTTGATCTGGAGAGTTCCTGTACCTCTCAAGTTACATCGTGGCTAAGTTGTGGTGTTTATCAACCGTAAGTAGCTCGTCAATTTCATTGAGTATACCTTTGTCTTGTACCACAGGATCATTGGTTGTGGGATCCGAGGGAAATGAGTAGAGATGGTAGTAGGCTGGGTCGGACTCGGGTAGGTGGAAAATGACTTGAGGCCCATTTGGATCAAATTAGTCAGGCCTAGGGCTTGGACTAGATCAGACTTTGGGCCTGACTCAGGCTAAGTGGAAAAATTGCCCAAGGCTCAATTGGGCCTAAGGCTCAGTTCAAATCAAGCTCGACATGCTTGATTTTTTAGAATTTCCATTTTTAATTTTAAAATTAAATTAATTAACAGTTGATTATAAAATCATAGGCAATGAAAGAAAAAAAAATAAAATAAAGTATTCAATTCAATTAGTTGAAGTTATAAATTTTAATGGATTAATAAAATAAAAAATTTAAGATTTTATAATAAATGACTATATAAAAACTTACATATTGTGATAAATGAATAAAATAAAACTAAATTCTTTAATGAAGGAGATATGATTATAAGAATTGATACAAAAATTATAATTGAAGTGATCAATTCAAATAATTATAGTTACGAATTTCAATTGATTAAATTTTTTGAGATTTTATAATAGAAGAATATATAAAAACTTACATATAGTGATAAAAGAAGTAAGATTAAACCAAAGTCATTATTGAAGAAGGATACGATTATAGGAAATGAAAGAAAAATATTATAATTGAAATGATTAATTTAATTAATTACAGTTACAAAATTCAACTGATTAAAAATATTTAAGATTTTATAATGAATAAATATATAAAAATATATTGATAAAATAAATAATATGAAACCAAATTTATTAATAAAGGAGGATATGATATAGGAAATGAAAGAGAAAATTTATGCTTGAAGTGATTATTTCAATTAATTATAGTTACAAATTTCAATTGATTAAGAATATTTTATATTTTATAATGAACGAATATATAAAAACTTACATATAGTGATAAAATGAGTAAGATGAAATCAAATTCATTAACTAAGGATGATATGATTATAGGAAATGAAAGAAAAAGATAATATTTGAATTGATCAATTCAAGTAATTATAGTTATAAATTTCAATTGATTAAGAAATTTTGATATTTTATAATGAACAAATATATAAAAACTTACATATAGCAATAAAATGAATAAGATGAAACTAAATTCATTAATAAGGGAGAATATGATTATAGGAAATGAAAGAAAAAGATTATAATTGAAGTGATCAATTCAATTAATTATAGTTACAAATTTTAATTGATTAATAAAATAAGAAAATTTGAGATTTTATAATGAATGAATATACAAAAACTTCCATATATGATAAAATGAATAAGATGAAACTAAATTTATTAATTATAGTAATCTTAATTGTAAAAAAATGATTATCAAAATCATTTTTAAAAAATGATGCAATTTACAAAAAATCAAGATAAAATCATAATAGAAATTAGAAAGGGTAGAGACTAGATAGACTGATAGAATAGTTAACTATTGTAGTTAGGATTGTCAATAGTTTGCATAACTTCATCTTTATGTACAACAATTATATTTGGTAACATTAAAATTAAAGGAATATTAAAGACATGGTAATAATTAATAAATAATTAAATATGCATTTACTTCAAATATTTTATCAAAATAATGTCCACTTCATCGATGAGTATGAGTAGTCACCTCTGCATTAATACCTGTGATTGTATTAATATAAAAATTTTAAAAAAATATTAGTTAAGATAATATAAAAATATACGAAATTGATATATCAAAAAATAAAATTTACTCTCAATATTTTCATCATCTAACCAACTTCGGGCACACATAAGGACTTCTATACTACAAAGATAAAGTCGAGCACGATGAGAACTAATAACTCGACCTCTAGTGCTTAAAACAGACTTCAAAGTAACGATGGATTATGAAATTGCTAACAAATCTTGTGCAATTACTTGCATAATTGGAGAATTATTTCTACAACTCTTCTACCGTAATAATACGTCGAACCATACACCTTCAACTTTGGCCACACAATCTTCCTTCAAATATCTATCTAATTCTGTCATATTATAAGAAATCCTAGCCTCTTTTTTCTTTCATAAATTTTGAAAGTAAAAGTAATAAACTACTTTTTAAACATGAGCTCGAACTTAAAACTGGAATCGGAGTTAGAACAAAATGAAACCTAAGTGAGGAACATTATCTCTTTATAAATAAACGATGAAGAGGATAAATTTTTAACAGAAAAACTTGGTATAGTCACTAATGTTAAGGAATTAAACTAGATAAATTGTTAATGACGTTTCAAAGTGGCAACTATAATGGAGAACACTCCATTTGCAATGCATTGACTAATTTGATTCCATGGATACACATTTCAATCTAAAAAATAACAGGTCATTGAATTTCCATACTAATTCAAATAACACATCCTAAGGATGGATTCCGTTGATACAATTAGGAAGCTTCGTAACAAGATAATCTCTACTATTACCATTCTTTGCCAACAAAATGAACTTATAGAGAAATCCAGGGACCATCATGGAGTTCTATCTATCATTTCATTACTGTTTAGGATGTCATCTACCTATGTAGCACGGACACGGCTCCATTGTGCCGTGTCCGTGTGTTCGACATGTGTCCGACACGGACACGCGGTGGACACACGATGGACACGTGTCGGACACGTGTCTATATGTGCCAGAATAAAAAAATCATTTTTATTGGCTCGGACACGGCTATAAACGGCTCGGACACAGTTAAAAATGGCTCGGACACTTCTTAATATGGCTCGTAACATTTTTATGAATTATTTGAAATTTTATTTAGTTGACATGAGTAGTCTTCCTTATTAAGAAAGATATAATTGTTGAAACTTCTCAAATTCCTCACCCTGCCAATCTTGGTCCCTAGCTTTCTAACCTATTTCAGTCGATGTCGCCCATCGTCCTAGCTTCTGCTCCTTCACGTCTACGTTGGTTCTTCATATAATGCTGTCTTTATTCAGGTACGTCTGCGTTTCATCCTCTGTTATGCGACAGAGAATGCGTTTCATTGATAGAATGTTTTGTCATGCTTTGGATGTTGCATTTTTGTCCTGGCCATTGCGTTTTTAGCTCTTGCGTCCTGCCCAACGTCTTGGTGCTATGTTGTATTTTTTTCTTTTGTTAATTGGCCAACGATTGCATTAAACGAAAACGTCTACTGCATTTTCTTCTTTTCATTTGCTTTGTCAAGTACCATTTTATCAGCACAGATATCAAGCCCCAAAATCTGCAGAAATGGAATAGCAAGGACATTAAAACAGTGAAGCAGAATTATCTTCATTCACTCCCTAGTGATTTTACCTTCATAATATATTCAGTGACCACATTACTCTTCTGTCCTTTTGCTGCTGCTGCCTGTCACCGCAGAAATGACAAAAGAAAAATATATCAATTACCATTGATGAAACTTGATCTGGAAATGAATAATGTATTGAAACTGAATTCGAATTCAAGTTCATGACTTCAATATTCTTCATTCCATATTCCCCATTCCAATGTCTTGAGTTATACTGTACCATTTTACTGTTTCTGTAGTCTAATTCACCTTCATGAAGACATCAAGATCAGGGTCAGGCTGGATATTGGATGCTTTCTCTCTTCTTGACAATTCTGCCAACATATCTGCAAATTCCAAGATATGATGAAAGTTAGTTTGGAATTGTCGTTTTTTTCTTATCATTACCGACATTTCTCTTGTCTCAAGTTGCTGCCATTTTCTGCTCATAGACTCTACATTTCGTGCTTTTATTTCTCCACTGTCGTTTTATTCTTCTTCTATCCGGTGGTAGCTTGTTGTCGTTTTCTCTTCTATTGGGGCCTCCTATGCTGTCGTTCTCCTTTGCTTCTTCCTGCTTTGCTACGTCGTTTTCATGACTGTTGTAGAAGAATTTAGAGATCTAATATTGATGATTTCATGGCTAGACTGTTGTAGCCTACAATCTTTTTTTAGAAGTAGCAATCTTCATGTTTGATTTTGAAATTAGAAACGTGTTTGGTTGAAAGTTGCTTTTCTCATCTTGCTTTCTTCATCGACATAAAAACACTTTGTTATTTTTTGATATTATTTACTTGTTTGTTAATACAATTTGGTATCTTAATTAGGCATTTCA
>JAOQMS010000008.1:9528139-9542278 GCA_027563885.1 Erythroxylum longipes
CTATTAGAGATAAATAAATGGTAATTGATGAATAATTCATAACATTTTTTTTCTTACAACTATATAGGTATTATAGCGATGAATGGTTGAGTAAAGACTCAAAATGAGTTCTATCAAATCAAGATGTGGCGCTCACCAATGAGAGATTGAAATGTTTGAAGAGGTACTTTCCTGATGTAGAAGATCGGAGAAAAGTGAACATTGAGTTTGCTAATTTTTCGGATGGTAGACAAGGGTTTGATGATTATGACTCTATAAATGATAGAGGTATCCTTGATGCAAAATATTGGTGGCTAGTTCATGTTGTTCGTGCTCCAATTCTTCAAAAGATTGCTCTCAAGTTACTTGGACAACCATCGTCTTCATCTTATTGTGAAAGAAATTGGAGTACTTACTCTTTTATTCACTCTCTTAAAAGGAACAAGATAAAACCTAAGCGTGCTGAGAGTATAGTATACATTCATACTAATTTGTGACTCCTTTCAAGAAAATCTTCACAATATAAACAAGGAGAAGCAATGATGTGGGATATTGCAGGAGATGAGTTTTCACCGATTGATAATGATCATGGAATCCTTGAAGTTGCCAATCTTTCACTTGATGAACCAGAGTTGGAGAGTATGATCTTTGCTGATGAAAGTAATGCCAATGTTTGAGAATAAAGTGATGAGAGGATGGATACTTTAGTTAGATTTTTTGGTTGTAAATACCCACGTGAATGACTAATTCTACTTTTGGATAGGAGATTGTAGACAAATTGTTTAATGGAATATATGCTCCATGTTTTTTTAGAGAGGCTTATAAAGTACCAAATATGCATGACATGAACTATCAAGATGTTGAAAGTCTTGAAATACATCAATCAATATATATCATATTATGAATTCTAATTTTTTTTAATTCTAAATATATATATATATATATATATTGGTGTGTCCCCGTGTCCGTGTCCGTGTTGTGTCGCGTGTCTGTGTCCGTATCCGTGCTACATAGCCATCTATTAACTTCCCATGGCAGGACAATTCTTAGGATTCTAGTAAAATAATTTGCGAGGGCTGGTCATATCATTAAGTAACTATCCAAAAAGGAATTTGGAAAGCACGATGCTATATAACACAGGTATTGAATTTGAAATGCCTTTGGTTCCAAGTTAAAATATAACTACCACAATGAATGTAGAACTGCCAATGAACATCATGGAATAGTTCTTCACAATGCATGAAGTCTATAGAGTAATATGATCATATCTCCACTAAAAAATCCATGTTATGCTAGAAGTCCACAGAGAGGAGAAGTCTTCAAATTTACTGCCATTGAAAGTATCAAAGCAGTTTGTAAGGTAAACACTGAATAGGGTAAATAGTAGTAAGGTATGCAAGCCGATGCTGGTACAAATTAGACCAAACAATATGAAGTGGGAGCTCTTTACTACTATGTAAAGTTTTCTATTTTGTGTGCGCTTATATGGGAGACAGACAGAGGTCAAGGTTTTGAAAGTTAAATAATATAAGATAACACAGTAAACTCAATCGGTGGTAGCACTTCAGAGCGGTGAAACAAGTATCTGTAAATATGCCAAAGATCTTTTGCAAGATTTGTGTAAGAATTGGTTGAACCATATTCTTGTAGCTAAACAGAAACCATAGCACGTTCACTTTACAATCTTATTCTAACAACATTTGCAGCTCTTAAGAAGGGCAGGTGAAGGAGTAGGATTCAGGCAAAACTGTACCTTACATGTTCCACATTATAGTTTCTATATGACAAAGAAAGAAAATTGCGCACACCTAAATTCAAAACATGGAGAATGAAGAGTAAACATGGAGAATGCCGAAATGCAGAAATAACACTCTGGTGAGTGGTGCCGGGAGAAGGGAGCAGTGCTGAGGCAGTGCGGCTGAAGGGGGAAGGTTTGGACGATGGGCTGGGTGGCTACAGGCGTGGGCGTAGCGGTGAGAGAGAATCAGGGTCTATAGATGAGAGAACAAGAAGCGGTGCGCGGCAGCGTGGGTCGGCGACGACGAGAGATAGAGGGAGATGGGGAAGAAATATATCTCAAGGAAAACTCATTTTGCTTTTTCTACTTAATTATTTACTGATCTCGGGTTGGGCTCGAGCCCATGCCGAGCCAACAATCATTAAGTGAAAAATACAGACTCGTGTGTTTTGGTTCTTGTAATAGACTCACTCGTACAGTAAAATGGTTTTCTTGTTTCTTCAGGGCGCTGTTTGTTTCTATTAATTAAATATAATATTAAATTAAAACTTTTATAATTCTTATTAATATAAATATAATATTAAATTAAAACTTTTATAATTCTTATTAATAATTAATAAAGACTTTAATAATTGATTTAATTATTGTAATTAAAATACATCATTTATAATTTTTATTAATAAAAATTATAAAAGTTTTAATTTAATATTATATTTAATTAATAAAAATTTTAATAATTTAATTTTTAATAATTGATTTAATTTTTGTAATTAAAATATATCATTTATTAATAAATATTTTATAATAAATTAAATAGTGACCTGGCCGACCATAAGCTACAGGCTGAGAGCCGAGAGAAGTGGGCCAAGCAATCTCAGCCGTGGATCGATCAACCCAAGTTAAGGTCTAGCTAGGCTGGGCCGGTCAAGCCTCATTTACCATCCCTAAAATTAAAGTAAGTTTAATTAATTAAAAATAATTTATCTTTATTTTAATCTAATATATAATTATTAATAGTAATAAAAATATAACTATATTAATATTAATAATTAAATATGATATTATTTTTATTTGAAAAAATTAAAATTAAAATTAAAATTAAAAAAACTAAAACTAAGATAAAAAATTATTTAAAAAAATAAAAGTAGAAGAAGGCTAAAAGTAGAAATAGCCTTGTCTAGAAAAAGAAAATAAATATGTTTCAGATAACTATCAACATATTTCTGCCTGACGTCAGCCTGTCACCAAACCTTTGAAGATGTAAGCCAATCCTTTTTGGCCTTTTGTAGTCTCCTGTTGTTTCAGAAAAGGAAACCAAGCACAACTTCTTACCATCTTAATTTTGCCAAAGCTCACCTTGAAATTAATCATCTAAATACAGAAGGGCAATTAAGCATTCATAAATATTAAATGTCATGTCTTTATATAGGCTATAATCGATGATTACTAACAACAGGGCGTGGTCACATGTAACCCATGCACAAACAAATCCCACATACACACTCACCAGACCCCAGAGGCCTAGGCCTTGTATTACACGAAAGCTCCAAACTCAAAAACCCCATAAGCAGCTTTGCGTTGCATGTAAATAATCACCCATATCAACCCGTATCGTTAGCAGTAGTCTCTCTCTCCCTACCTCTTTATCGCCAGTAAAGATTCAATCTTTAGTAATATATTCCTCTTCCCCTCCATTCTGTTGAAGATTCAATCTTTCGACTGACAAAACCCTACAATCTGATCAAATCCCATGTGATTCCCTAAAAAAATTCCAAACCCTTCAAATTTCACCCTCCTACACACCAGAAAACATTGACTGTTTAAGCATAATCCAACCACAATTTCCCTCCATTCCCTCTCTCCACCACCCATCCCACAATTATATAAAGAAAGAAAGAGGAGTAACAAAATTTGGGAGCTTTTCTACAGAGACAAGAGAGGTAGAGGGGGACAGAGAGGGAAATGCCGAGCGTGACTGTCAAGTTATACAGTGTGTTCTTCAAGTTCCTCTTGAAGCACAGATTGCAAAATCGGATCCAAACCCCACTCGATTCGGATCCTTTCGGAGTCACGACTCGGCCAGAGGAATCCGTCACCGCCGCCAACCCTTCCTTCTCCGACGGTGTCGCCACCAAGGACATCCACATCGACCCCTTCACCTCACTCTCTGTACGGATCTTCCTCCCCGAATCCGCTCTCAACCCGCCTGAACCCGACTCCAGGTCCGCCCTCTCCAAAACCAAATCAAAAACTAATCTTTCGTTAGACGCCGCCGTCCCCGTTTACCACCATCCTCGACGGAACAGCGTGGGGCCTCCCGTTCGTGGCGGCGTCGCAACGAAGGAAGAGTCCAGAAGAAGTAGTTACAGTTCCAGCAATGAGATGGATGCCTTAAATTTGAAATCGGAGGGCGTCAATGAAGTGTACAGAGGGTATTCTCCCGCGAGGGATAATTCAAGGAGGTTGCCGGTGATGTTACAGTTTCACGGCGGAGGGTGGGTGAGCGGGAGCAATGACTCGGTGGCGAATGATTTCTTCTGCCGGAGGATTGCTAAATTGTGTGATGTGATCGTGCTGGCTGTGGGGTATAGGTTGGCGCCGGAGAATCGGTATCCGGCAGCGTTTGAGGATGGGTTGCAGGTCTTGAATTGGTTGGGAAAGCAGGCGAATTTGGCTGAGTGTAGCAAGTCTCTGGGGAATAGTGGTAAGAGCGGGACGGAGTTTAAGAAGGGTGATGTTCATAGGCATATTGTGGACACTTTTGGAGCTTCTATGGTTGAGCCTTGGTTGGCTGCTCATGGAGATCCTTCCAGGTTTCTTTCTTTTCTCTTAGAAATAGTTTACGTTTGAACTGAAAGATGGTGCGATATTGTAGTTGTGCAACGTCGGAATTTGGGACTGAAGAACATCGGAATTTGGGACTGAAGTTGCTATATGCATTGTTTGTGCAGTACATTATTGTCTAATTAACCAACTGAGCTGAAATGGGTTGGGAAATTCTCTTGTTTGTTATGTAAGTTATAGCTGAGGCTTGTTTAGGGGTTGCATTCAAATGAGCGTAGGTAAATTGTGATTATGCTGTTCAAGAGATGGTTAACAAAAACAACTCAACAAGCTGCTGTTTATTTCTGATTTCTATCTTCTGATAACCTAGTTGAAACTGTTTCTACGTGGTGTCAACTAGATTCCTATGACATTTATGATTTTGTTTCACCAAGATGTGATTGAAATATCTCAAAATAATGTCGAGAGCTAAGGGTAAAAATGAACTTCACAGAGATTTAGGTCAAAGGGTGAATGACACATGTAGATTTACACCAAAACATTTCTATGCTGTTGGCACATGTTAAATTCGGCTGATGGGGGAGGTGCTATTATGTAATTTTTGTGTAGCAACTTGCTTGTTATGATGCCTTCAGTCTTCAACAATGAACTCAATGTTTTCGTTTATGTCAACTTATATTTTAGCCTTTTCTTTTAATTTGAATGGTAGGAAAAATTGGTTCAGCCATTGAGTTGCAACTTTGGAGTTCATGGTGGTGATATTATTGTTATTACGTTGATAATGTGGGGCTTTGGAATAGTTAACATAGAGCTTGCAGTGACTCGTGCTTTGTTAACTGGGAATGAAGAGTTGAGACTGGAAGAACCATTACAGTTTAGTTTGGGGATTATATTTCATGATATATTTGTTTCATTGTGATATTTCATCGTAAGAATCATTCCCAAGAAGAGCCAAGCTGAAAAGAGGACAAATTTGCCGTTGGTATTCTCCTCTGTGCTTCTTAGACACGTTTAACAGACAATACTTATTATTTTTCACCATCTATGCCTTTCTTCTCTTCTAGGAATGAGTTCATCTATGCTTTACATCTAACACGTTCATGTTGTGGGGTAAATTATTTGTCACTTTCCTCTTCAAAATGTTCACGTACTATAGTCAGTTAACTTACTGAAGTTATTATTTTGGTTTGTTTAGTCTGCAAATCTATCTGCAAAGGGAATGCATTACATAAACATTACCAATCCCTTAATAGCAAATTAACCCTAAGGATGATAGTGTTATGTTTCTACTAATCTTTGACTGATGGCCAATTCAAACAGATGTGTTCTACTTGGAGTGAGTTGCGGTGCAAATATTGCTGATTATGTGGCTCGTAAAGCTGTGGAAGCAGGCAAGCTTCTGGACCCTGTTAAGGTTGTGGCACAGGTCTTGATGTACCCATTCTTCATCGGTAGTGTTCCTACACACTCCGAGATAAAGTTGGCAAACTCCTATTTCTATGACAAGGCGATGTGTTTGCTTGCGTGGAAACTATTTTTACGAGAGGAAGAGTTTAGCCTTGACCACGTGGCTGCCAATCCCCTTTTACCTGATAGGGGTCCTCCTCTGAAGCTTATGCCCCCAACAATGACAGTAGTAGCAGAGCATGACTGGATGAGAGACCGAGCCATTGCTTACTCTGAGGAGTTGAGAAAGGTGAATGTTGATGCACCTGTTCTGGAGTACAAGGATGCCGTTCATGAATTTGCAACCCTTGACATGCTGTTGAAAACACCTCAGGCGCGGGCATGTGCCGAAGATATTGCTATCTGGGTTAAGAAGTACATCTCACTCCGAGGACATGAGTTTTCTTACTGAGTAGATACTCAAGTCAGGAGTCACAGCGGAAGATCTCAGTGGTTATTTCCTGTAACACAATAGGCAAGAGACGAATTGAGCTGCGCTGCTATGCAGGGTTCTGTGGACAGGAGGCTTTTTTTCCCACATATTTCTTATTGAATGTGGGAAGTGGCTCTTCCTCACTTCCCGTCATATAGGCCTTGCCCTGTTGTGCATCTTTTTGTAAGATATGAAGCTTCTACACGAGAGTAGGACCCGTATTTGGTGAGATGAGATTATCTTCTTATTCGAGTAATGTGCTGCATTTGGCCGTTTCTCGATCGTTTCTATTTTCTTGTGTACTATGCTCCTGAACACAATTTATCAATGAAAATTTTCTCTCATCAGAGGAGATTTCAGTTATGGGTTCAACAATTGTTGCCCAGTAGGCACATTCAAACCGTTTTTAGTATTTGTATGTTTATCATTCAAATTGTTTTAGTTTAATTAATTTTATGTCTTGTTTTAAGTAACTGTAGAACAGTTGTTTGAAAAACAAAAAATGGAGAATTTATGAGTCAAAATATGAAAAAAAAAATAGTTTTGCCTAATGTTTTAAAAGTAAAATAGGTCATAAAATCGGTTAAAGATTTATTCTTACTCGTCAAAGAATTTAAATTATAATTAAAAATGAACTTATTAAATAAAAAATTAATTACTTAATTTTAATTTATAAAAATTAATTAGTTTACAAAAATCAACTGATTAATTGATAAACTGGTTGACTTTTAATAATAAGAGTTATTAAAATAAATTGAGCCAAAAAAATTAGTTCAAGATTTTTACTATTAAAGTAACCAAATTAGTTCGGTTTTTAAACCATTGGCTTTGGCTTAATACAATTTGACACACATTTGTATTTATCTCAAGTAACGTAGAGACGAAGATATGATATAATGCGTGGATTGAAAAGAGACTGCATCCAAGCTTGTGTATCTCTGGAGAAAAGGTGCCACAAAATATACGGTCTAAGATGTGTGTGTTAAAACCCTTGTCCATCTCCAAAAAAATTACATAAGGATATAAATTGCCAGAGGTCGTGTTCCTTTGCCAAAAAGAAGTAGAAAGATTTACGATTTGAGATACAACTGTATCCTAGACCTAATTTTAATGTACATAATATTTAAAAAGTAACAAAATCCTGAGAAAGACGTTTCACTTTCTTTTGCTTCATTATTTAGTTTTCATTATAGTTAGGTATTGCCCACCAAAGGAGTCTAAGAACACAATCAAGAGCCATTTTCAGTATAGTCATTTTAGAGAGGCGATTTATCATCGGATTGAGATTTTTATCAGGAGATACGTTTTTCCCTTTCAACTATTGTTTTCATTATTTTAAGGATGATTATAGATTAATAACTTTTATATTGGATTGGAAGGAATCCTAATGGATTCTTGTATGCTTTAATTTAGTTTTTCCAATAAAGATTTTTTTATATTGATAGTTAGATGAGTTAATCTTAATGATGATTATATACGGTTGGTAACTTATATTTGATTCAAATCTTCATATAGACATGGCTAGAAGAACCTATATATAAAATGACTCCGGCACAAATATATTAATGGTTGGAAGGATTATCATTAGAGGATCGAGATTTCATCAAAAAGATACCTTGGCATGAGTTCTTTCCTTTCAACTATTGTTTTCGTTATTTTAAGGATGATTGTACGCTAATAACTTTTATATTTAGATTGGTTCTTGTATGCTGTGATTTAGTTTTTATGTATGAGATTTATAAGTGTTAATCTTAATGCTAATCACATATAAGTGATAACTTATGTTTGATTCAAATATAGGTATAGAAATGGTAAAAAAAAAACTTATATATAAATTAACTTAGGGGCATATACATGCGTGTACACACACTTATGAAAAAGATAATCATAATAAGATCGGGATTTTTATCGAAGAGATACCTTAGTATGAGTTCTTCTTTTCTTTCAATTGTTGTTTTCATTATTTTAAGGATGATTGTAGGCTAAAAATTTCCATATTTGGGTTGGAAGAAATCTTAGTGGTTCTTGTTTACTTTAATTTAGTTTTTCCAATAAAGATTTTTATTTGTGAGATTTATATGAATAAATCTTTATGTTGATCATATACAAGTGATAACTTTTATTTGATCCAAAACTATACATAGACATGATCGGAACCTATATATAAATAGAATTAGGCTTATACATATTAAAGATTGAAGGGATCATCGTTAGAAGATTGAGATTTTTATCAATAGATATCTTAGGATAAGTTATTCTTTCCTTTCAACTGTTGCTTTGGTTATTTTAAGGATGATTTTAGGTTAATAACTTTTATATTTGGATTAGATGAAATGCTAATGGATTCTTGTATGCTTTGGTTTAATTTTTCCAATAAAAATTTTTATTTTTGAGATTTGTATATGTTAATTTTAATGCTGATCATTTACGAGTGACAACTTATATTTGATTAAAATTTACTTATAGATATGGTTAAAAGAACCTATATAAAAATTGAGTTAAGTACATAATATTAAGGATTAAAAGGATCTAAATATGGATTTACATGATCTTTTCGAGGGTAAATCTTTTTGTGAGGTTTCAAATAACTTAGTTCATTCAGAAAATAGTTAATCAGATAGATATATTGATTAATCAATCGAAGGATAAGTGATTATACATCAATAGATGACATATCATTATTGATTTGTGTCTATTTTACCACAAGCACACGGTATAGCTGTAATTAGCATTGACAAATACCGACGATCCTACAAGGATTGTCAGTTAATTACTAACTATTTACAAACTTAATTAGCTAGACAAATGATAAAAAATGATTAAAGATGAAATTAAAATAAATAAATCTAAGTACCAAGACAAAGGAGTGATTAAGGATAGATAAATATATGAATAAGCTAGATTTAGGTAAGGTTTTCCCTAGGACTCTGCTATGTTTGATTTCACTATGATTAAATGAATACTTCTAGTTTTTTAGACTAGTAAAAATTCCTAAGTTGCAATTATGTTCTATCTCAGGACATATAACTCCTACTCTTAGATTAGTCAATTAAAATATCTTTCAAATTAAGATAACCTAAGCATGCATTAGTTAGCTTTGTCAACTCTCTTGATAGGTTTTACCCTAACTTAGGATGATCTTGTGGCTTTTTCTTAAATAGCTCACGCTTAACTCTCTTTATCCATATTGTGATCTAATCATATATCTCTTCTCTCAAATCTTGATGTATGAATCAAATAATTGCAAATTTCACTTTTGCTCCTTCAATCCAATCAATTATAAGAATATAGATAAATCTCAAGAAAGCTAGGAATTCTTTAAACGAAAAGATTCATCAATTTAATATATCAAATCCTAGGATCCATCCCACCTACATTTGTATACCAATTATTTCATTACTAAACAAGAAATAACAAATAGAAAATAAGAAAAAAGAGTAAGAGATCATTATCATGAGTCTTCAATCTTTAATCTATTTTGTTAAATCCTTAACATTTTCCCAAGATTAACTTGTTCTTGATTAATAATCGATGTATAATGACTTTCCAATGCTTTCAAACTATGTCCTGGCTAAAAAGCTCCCTATTCTTTTCTTCCTCTCTTATTTAAATTCAAAACCCTGATATTCAATAAGCTACAAGATCCTAACACATCCATGTAGTATGTTATATAACGTTAACCATATTCTATAACTTTTCCAAAGATTTTCACTATTAATAGGGGACTTAAACCATAATGTGTAAGTGTTATATTGCTTGATTTGTGTACTAACATAGGTATGTGTAGGGTTACGAATGAGAAGTAGGCCATTCATAACCTAAAAAAATCCAATTTATTTCTGGCTTGAAATGAAAAAAAGCTCCCAAAAAACAAACAGTGGACGACTTCAAAACTTCCTAGTAGAGTTCTAAGGGAGCAATCTTATTATCTTCAACAATAGGACAACACTCTTACTTTCAAAACATAAAAACCACGGTTCAATCAATTAGTTAATGAACTTTTATTTAATAAATAATAATAATCAACTACCTTGGAGCACGAACCTAATACGGTAGCGTGTAGGTGTTGGTTCTTAGCTCTTCTTTAATTCTTCTAAGTTTGCTACAAATTGACCAATTCTTCTCCAAATTCGCTTATTTTCCTTGAAGAGGCATATATAAACTTGAAATAAAAGTACTTCTTATTTTAAGTATCAAATTCTTAAAAAATGTCAAAAATACAAGCAATATGCTATGAAAATAATGTCAAAAGTAATGTATGTCTAACATACATCAAACTCCCCCACACTTAAATAATTGTTTGTCCTTAAGCAAACCAATTCCATCATTCCATCTTAAATAAGAAAAAATTCCAAAAAATGCCAACAAATCAAGCATACTAATGTAGATTCTCCATTACTCATCCAATCATATAAGTTATCAAAATATTATGCAGTTAACTACTTATGTTAATTAGAAGTTGATTACTTCACTTCATCATCTTTCAAACTTCAAACCAAATCATAATTCAATTCTATGCATAAAATAAACATACACAAGATAAATGCTTCAACATTCAAATATATTCACACCCCTTATTAATAAGATATAAAATTAAACAAAATAAAAACATTTAAAAGCTTTTTTGAAAAGTCAATCTTTTTATGCGCAAGTAAAAACCTTTTCATAAATACTTTTGGTTATTCAATTAGGTCTAGGCTTGGAATTGGGTTGATCTGAGCTTGGACTTGCTCATACTCGAGCACAACCTAAAAATTTATGCTTAGGCTAGGGCCCAACCTAATTATTCTTTTTAATTCAAGATTTAAAATAATATCATTTTATGTTTTTGATTAAAATATTTGGATTTTAGGTTAGGCCGAGCTTGGGTTACAAGCTTGAAATTTTAAAAAAAGAAGCTTAATCTGAAGTTTAGTCAACTTGGCCAAGCTTGTTTACTTCAAGTTAGACCAGGCCTGACCTAAAGTTTCACCCCTAATTAGGTCACTTTCTCAAATAACTACTAGCACCACTCTTTAATTTCAAACTTTTTAATGGTACGAGGCCATTGGAGTGAAATAATTCAATTATCAATTATTCAAAATTTTCTATATTAGATAATGAAAATATTAAAAAAAAAGTCACAATTACTTGAAGCATGTCATTTAATATAATTAATATCATAATTCTCATTAAGTATCCATTCTCCAAATTCATAAAGCAAATTAAATTTACTTATTCACCAATATTCATAACTAGTTATATAGACATTCCAAGTCATTAAAACAATCAAATTTGTAATGAATTGTCTCTATTAATATGCTTTAAAAGAAAAACAAATTTCCTAGAATTACTTCTTAATGAGCATTTCTTGACAAAATTAATAAGCTTGAGCATGACATGTAATCCTATAATCTCCCTCCCACAATTAAGATAAACATTGTCCTTGATGTTTTAAACATAGAAGAATAATAAAAGTAATAAAAAGGGAAAGAGATACAGTAAAGGACTTGAACTTCTCTTATTTGAGACACATGACCTATGTCTAAATGAAATTCTATTAAATTGATTTGTCCATTGAAGTGCGATTTTGAATTTTAGAGAGTTGGAAAATGGAACATTACAAGAAGAATGGGGTTTAGCGACAGAATTTGCCGATGGAACATTGGAATGTGAAGTTTTTTTATTGGTAAGTTAAGTTAGTGATGGAATTTACTGACGGAATAAGTCGTCGGAGAAACGATCTTAGCTAATAATTGGCGATAAGTATAGAAATTTTGTGCTATCGGTAAATTTAGTGACGGAATGTTTGTTTTGATCAGTAAATTTAGCGACAGACAAGGCTTCTTCTCTGTCACTAAATTTACCGACAGATTTACCAAATTCGTCGGTTAATTCACGACTAATTATACCGATAGAACTTAGTAATCAATCCGTAAATTCACTGCATTTTACCAAGAAATTTGGTTTTGTAGGTAAATTTATAGATACTTTTTTTAATTTTCCCTGAATTTAATTTTATTTGATAATCTTATGATTGATGTATAATTTATATAGTTATCAGTTATTTGTTGATAATTGATTTGTTTCTACATTTAATTTGTTAAAACAAAAGAATGATTGATGATATAAAGTAAAATTATCTTAATTGATAATAAAAAATTATTTTGTACAACAATAAGTATTTAATTCATACAAAATGACTAAAACTACGTTTTGAATGCGGATGCTCTGAATGTTGCGATGAGGTGCTGCCCTTCTCCTTCAACTCATCCATCTCATTACGGAGCTGAGCTATGTACTTCATCGACTGTTGCAACTGAGTTGCTAATGCCTGTACTGTGCTCCGAAGCTTATGGACTTCATTAGATGCAAACTGCCTACTAAATGTTGTTGTACTGGATGTGGAGGATTACGAATAACATGTGTTTGCAAATGAACTTAAGCCGAAAATCCTTCCACGACAGTCCTTACCACCCACTACATGAAGATAGGTTTGACTCTCATTAACATCTTCAGACTGCTGAGATCGTCGTTGAATGCTTTCTTGTATTTGGTCCTATTAGAAGGTAATATTATGTTTATAAGTGATAATTATTAAGCATTAATGTTGGACCCCGTTTTCGAAGTCCAACTCGTATTCAGAATATCTTAATACGTGAGTTTATCTCTCAAAGAGAACATCTTGACTATTATCGGATTATCTTCTTTGCTCTGATACTAACACTGTCGGGCCCCGTTTCCGGAGTCTAACCTTCAGAAAATCATAGGACTTGTCATTATCGGATCGTCTTCTCAAAACTCCCCTTTTCTAGGCTCAGCTCAGCTCTTAGAACAGTCGACTACTATGATGGTGGTCGACTAGTCCATTTATCCCTTTCAACCTGAATACCTCAAGGATTAGCGTTGGTGAGTCCACACTTTACACATATACCTGCTTCGGGGCTATTGGTATAACTTTTCCTATAGGCATCCAAACTAGGGTTTTCTTTGGATAGATTGAAAGAGGACTTCAAGAGCTACAACTTTCATGAAGACCTCAAAGGCCAATTTTATCTTCTGAAGGGTCGAAAATAGGGCAGAAGATAACCATGAACAGTAACCCAGACGATAGCGTGAACAGTGACACAGACAAAGCCTGTGAACAGTAACACAAACGATACCCTGTGAACCATAACATAGACGAAGTCTGTGAACAGTACCACAGACGATACTCTGTGAACAGTAACACAGACGAAGTCTGTGAACAGTAACACAGAGGATACACTTCAACTCAAATAACTTCTTACTCCTTTTTATAATCCTTGGCCCATAATCTATCCTCTGTGGTTGACTTTTATCTTCTGTGTTGACTACCTATCGTTTGTGGTCTATCCTCTATGTTCTATCTTCTAAGTGATGACGTGTCCTCTGTGTTCTGTCATCATTACAGACGATACTTCTATACTTTTACCCATCCTTTCCTCTATGTTCTATCTTCTATGTGATGACGTGTCCTCTGTGTTCTGACGTCATCATAGACAATACTTCTATACTCTTAATCCTCCTTGTCTCTGTGTTATGACGTCATCACAGAGGATACTTATACTCTTCAATCCTCCTTGTCTCTGTGTTCTGACGTCATCACAGAGGATATTTATACTCTTCAATCCTCCTTGCCTCTGTGTTCTGACTTCAGCACAGAGGATACTTATACCCTTCAATCCTCCTTGCCTCTGTGTTCTGACGTCAGCACAGAGGATACTTCTTCTTCTAAATTTTCCTAGCCTCTGTGTTGTGA
>JAOQMS010000008.1:9550339-9566377 GCA_027563885.1 Erythroxylum longipes
TATCAAATGGCAAATGGTTATAAAACAAAGTGAACGTTTTGGTTACTGATTGTCTGTTCTTTATGATATGTGGTTTTAAAAAAAAAGAAAAATTACATACCGACTTTTAATTGTTAAGTGATGTAGCACACCACTCTCGCGAGGCACGGATTCGGATATCACCATCGATATCGGGTTGGGTCCAGCGGGAGTGGGGTGTTACAGCATATGTATCTGTATGGTCATATCAACCTCAGATATCTCTATAGCATTCAATACATCCTCTGTCTACTTCTTGTATTGACCAGTCAGAGTTTCAATGGTGGCACTGATTTTATTGACTGAAAAAGTGATTGTAAAGAAACTTTGGTTAGATCAGCAAAAATGCTGGACAACAACGATACTCAAGGCCATTAAACAATATCTTTACTGAAAATCTGGTCACACATATTATGAAACACTAGTGGGATGAATGCGTAATATATGCAACTAGACTTCCACACATAAAAGCGATCAAAGTACAAACTATCAACTCTCATGACACTACCACCTATGGGTGAATAGATCATTCAAGCAACAACTTTCCTCTATCTAATGCCTTTATGTACATCTCAAAATGTCATGTAAGGCCAACACCTGTAGGCAGAATAACCAAATATGAGGCCAAAGACATCCCCTAACGTGCATGCAAAACAATTCAAAATACTGACTCAAAAGGCCACTATGGTGACTACATCCTCATTAGTACTCAAAAAATCCCCAAACATAAGGGATACATCTTTATGTTATCCTCACATTCTTTATGGGCATATGGTATGTGACAATGTAACTTCAATAAATGCAAAACCCGAATGCACAGTCTCATTGTCACACACTCGTGCTGAAGACATTCTCTGAAAACTTCATTTGAGACTTTCATAAGAGAAAAATCTCAGTAGAGTGACTATCGTGCCTTACTGGATACTGAACTAACCTCCCGAGACATAAAAACATCATGTATCTCCTTTATGGCAAGTTCGTTGCACGAAAATTCACTAAAAATGGCTTCAAAATGTCTTAATTCCTTTTTCGATTAACTATTATGTAATCCTGAACACTAAACGTGAGACTCGAGACATGAAAACTTGAAGTATCTTTCTCATGCGATGTCCGAAGCATGAAAATTCACTTGAAATCGGATTCGGAACACCTTAATTCCTTTTTCTGGAGTTAAACTTTAATTTATTATTAATGTAATAAATCCAGAAAATGGAAAATTTCACTTTATAAATTTCTCGAACCCGAAAACTGACCCAAAACACCCCGCAGAAACCTCACGGGAAATCTAAAATTTTGTGTTTTTTTGTACTATACATCTGTCAGCATGACGTCAACATGCTGATGTCGACGACCCCCCCATCCCCCCACCGCACGTCCGGTGTCGGTTGTGCCATGTGTTGGCGCATGTATATCACGCGCCATACATGTCGCTCACCCAACGACACTGTTCACCGTTGGGCGCGTGACGTACACGTGCTTGACGGTGATGCGCCCCTCGCCAGAAAAGGCAATTTTCGGGGAATTTTGGGTCGATTTTTTGGGTTCCTGGGCTCGTTTTCAACCCGTTTCTCAAGACTAAATACATGTATACTACTTTCATGTAATAAAAAACAAGAAAAAACTGAGAAACGGAAATTAACTCTTTAAAAACTGTATGGAAAGAACAACGAAAAAATCTCCGTTTTTAAGCACCCGATCGCGTCACCGCTCTGACATCACGTGTAATACGTAACAGTACCTTAATTATATACTCCAGATCGAACGCAAAAGGGCAAAAAACAGAGAAATGCGGAATGTACCTGATTTCGGTTCAAAAACTTCAAATGAGCTTTCTGAAGCCGAAACGAACCCGAATCCATCGCCATCTTCACGGGAGTCCATCATTGGGACGTGAGCTAGGTCTTTCTACAGTTTTCTCAAAACGTAAGCCTTCTTAACGGATCAGAGATTCCTTATGCTTACGATTGATATAAGCAATTGCAGGAGACCTTAACCTATATATATAGCGTCCATATCGAGCTTCCTTATCACAAGGCAGATATGAATCAAGTCCACACTAAAAGAAATCCATTTTTCACCTGGACTTTGACCCGTTAATTTAAATCATTTATTGGGCACTTTATTATCTTTATTTGGATCAAATTACGTAATTTAACCAATAATTTATCTATAACCAAATAATGTAATTAAATGTTATCCACTTAATGGGAAAATGACAAAATTGCCCTTAGGGGGGCAAAAATGTCTAACAATTCCAGCTTCAAAGTTCGTATGGAAAATATAACACCGGCACGTTACTCTCATAATCTAGTTTTATTCAAAATAATTAGTCTTCTTAATAATTCAAATCAATTAATAACTTGCCAACCACTACTTCATGCTAAAATATTAAGATTTAATTGTTTCCATAATTTTATAAACTAAAATCATACCGTCATATATAAGTTTTAAAATTAATTTTCCTTAAGTTATTAGATTTATTATATTAATTTATTAGGTTTACTATAAATTTTCTATATTTATTATAATTTAAAAATTGTCACATAAACCCTCTTTATAATAACTATCACACAATTCTCTTATAATTTTTTGTAAATTTATAATCTTAAATTGATATCTCAATTTAAGAATTTAATATTATGTCTTTGATAAATAAATAATGAACTAATGAAATATGACAATTTTTTTGTAAGAATTATTATAAATTTGAAGAGATATGTGACATTTTTTAAATAATATGAAATAAACGAAAGATGGTAAAAATCAAAAGAACCTAAGTAATTAACTCTAATTTTTATTTCCAACGGCTTAACAATACTTTTGTTTTCAAATAAAATTATCATTCCGTATAAAACAAAAATTACAAATATTGGTAAGCATCACACTATACTTTTATTAATGACTAAAATAAAATTTCATTTTATGAGTAGGAACTCTCAACCTTTAATAAATAGTGAGCACAACAGAAGTTTACAGCATGACAAATATGAACAGAACTTTACAACTTTTTAAAATATATTTGTTTTAAAGTTTAAATTTGTATTAATTTACGACATTTTTTTGTAGGCATCATATCAGATATTTTATTTGATTTTATTTTATTTTTTATTTATTTACTTTTTAAATTTTATTTACTTACTTTTTTAGCATATCAATTTTCATATTTACTTTTATAATTTGCACCATTTTTTTATTGCCATATTCACATATAGGTCTATTAGAAACAATATCTTTATTATATAAAAATAAAATTATATACTATTAAACCTTCCCAAATTTTACTTTATTGCAAAATTTCGGACCGACTAAGTAATAATTACAATAGGCTCTCAACCTTCAAGTAAATAATCGTAGGATCTAATTCTTCGTTAAGGACTATTGCGCAAGGAAATGTGCTGTTAACCCGACCCATAATGTCCATAAGAGCCGACCCGGATTTCTTTTTTTAGCTCGATTCCCATTTCTTGACCAGGATCAGAAACTTTTCGATATACCTGACCGCAGCTGATTGCTCTGATCTATATCTGCTCCACTCTACTTCGATCCAGTCGCCCTTGCCGGCGAGTAGCCTATGAATACCCGGTCAGGTTCACTCTCAATCCTACTCGCATCGGATTGAATTCCTGATTGCTTCACTTCGTCGTTACTTTTTATTCTCATATCATTTGCTTGAAAGAAGTTACTTAAAGCTAAGATCCCTCGCTCCTAATCCGAATTCTGACAATGCAAGGGTTGAGAGCGAGATTTCGAGTAGCGATTCTTATCCTACTAACTCTATGGATTGGCCTTCTTGCTTTGTATGGACTGTTGAAACCGATCTCCAACGGTTGCGTTATGACCTACATGTACCCTACATACATTCCGATTTCTACGACCGGCGACGGCGGCTCGACGTCGGCACCGGGGAAGTACGGGCTGTATTTGTACCACGAAGGATGGAAGAAGATTAATTTTAAGGAGCATTTGAAGGGACTTAACGGAGTTCCGGTGCTTTTTATTCCCGGAAACGGCGGTAGCTACAAGCAGGCAAGGTCTTCCTTGACCTTTTTTTACTGTGTTTTTTTGAATTTATTTGTTTGTAGTTGGAAATTAATTGCTAGTCATTGAGAATTTCAGTGCAAGCTTTAGCTAGTGAACTAGTTCAATGCAAGTTGTATAGCAAGAAAGATAAAGAAAATAACCTTGTTTTCCTTGTATTACAAAAAAAGTGACGCATGAAGGAGTTTGAGTTGACCTTTTGCATTTGTTAGGTTGAATCTCGTATCTACGTGACCTTTCCATGATCCCCTTCTGAATACAACTTTCTGATCTTGTTGTGGTTTATGGCTGAAATAACAACTTAGAAAATATCTGATCTCACTTTTTATCTGGTCCTTTGCTATTTGGGGATAAAATTCGGGAGACATGGGATTAGTACTTAATATCTATTAGAATTGCCAGAAAATGTCGTATTTGTAAATCAGACACAGTTCCACTCCTATGAATGAGAAGAATTCTTGGGGTGATTTGGAAATATATTGTTAACTCCATAACTGTTTAGTTGAAACAAGCATCTTTTTCAATTGAGCTTTTGAATTTGTGGAGTAATCTCATTGTTCATAACACATACATATACTTGTTAATAATTTGTCTTGGATTCTTCTATAGGTAAGATCATTGGCAGCTGAGTCTGATAGGGCATATCAAGGAGGCCCCCTTGAGCAGTCATGTTACCTAGAGGCTTTTCTAACTGCTGAGGAGGGAGGAGCAAATACTGATATTGCTGATTTTCAATTACCCAATCAATACGCTAGTAGGCTGGACTGGTTTGCTGTCGACCTTGAAGGTGAACATTCTGCAATGGATGGCCGAATACTTGAAGAGCACACAGAATATGTTGTATATGCTATCCACAGGGTAATTCTTTATTGTATTCTGAATCATTAGCTCTAAATGGTGTCTGCAATGTTGACCAATATGGAATAGCTTGAACCTAGAAATTTGATGCATATGACATGGAAGATAGCTTTATGATTGAACCTACCTTTTATTTTGGCATGAGATTTCAATCATGGAGTTGCAATTGTGTCTACTCATGAAGTGTGCATTTCTTGTTTCTAGAGTTGCTTAGAATAAGGCTAACTAGTATTCTGGATATTTAATCTTATTTAAGCCTTTTGCTTGTGAAGATTATAAACATGACATTAGGACTCCTTTATCACACAAAATTGTTAAGTTCCATCTGTTCATGATCTTCCTTTTGTTCACGTTCTATTTAACTTCATATAATCCTTTATCAGATGTCTATTTATTTCTCTTTAACTTGTTCAACCTTGAAATTTTTTTGATATGCTGCTGCATGGAATATCCTCTTGCACTTTGATATTTGTGATTGGTAAATGTTTGGTTTTACTTGCAGATTTTAGATCAATACAAAGAATCTCGCAATGCCCGAGAAAGGGAAGGTGCTGCAGCATCCAGTAAGTTGCCAAAGAGTGTGATATTGGTTGGTCATTCCATGGGTGGTTTTGTTGCTAGAGCCGCTATCATCCACCCTCACTTGAAGAAATTAGCTGTTGAAACTATACTAACACTGTCAACGCCACATCAGTAAGTTATAGTACTTCTTTGGTACATCTACTTGGTCAATTGATACTTAAACTTTCGTTTTGTGAACCTCACCAATTTTATCCAGATCACCTCCTGTGGCATTGCAGCCATCATTGGGTCACTATTTTGAGCATGTTAATCAGGCATGGAAGAAAGGATATGAAGCCCAAATCACTCATACAGGACGATATGTCTCCAATCCATTTCTCTCTCATGTTGTTGTTGTATCCATCTCTGGTGGTTATAATGACTACCAGGTGCATTCATTTATCTATTCTTATGCAGTAATTACTGGTTTTTGCATCATTAATTCCTCGGCTTGATTCATTAATGTGCCTTATAACAGTGTTGACTTTATGAATGTTTCTAGCTTCATCTCTTGCATCATAGTTATGAATATCTGAAATCATTCTTTTGATGTTTTTAGGCTGAAAATTTGAGATTTTCCCCATGGTTATATTGATTGCTTGAATTAACATTTTATTCTGTTCATATTGTCATCTCTTAACTTTTATGCAAATGCTACATCATCTTCATATGATGATATTATCTGTAAATATATGCGTGTATTTTAGGTGCGATCAAAGTTAGAATCCCTGGATGATATCGTGCCCCCCACCCATGGCTTCATGATAAGCAGCACAGGCATGAGAAATGTGTGGCTGTCAATGGAACATCAAGCTATTTTATGGTGTAATCAACTAGTAGTGCAAGTGAGTAGAGTATCTTGACCACAGTACAAGTATCTTGATTTCAAAGCTTTTTTAATTGCTTGTGCTCTATGCAGGTATCACATACTCTCCTTAGTTTGATAGACTCTAGAACAGGTCAGCCTATTCCTGACACTCGAAAGAGGCTTGCATTATTTGCAAGGATGCTTCGTAGTGGGATACCTCAGAGTTTTAATTGGACAAGGCAATCATACTCATCTCGTTGGTCCACTCCTGTTCCCTTGAAGGATGTGAAAGATTTAACTGGTAGTGTATCTCTTAATATTTCAGCACAAGCTTGATTCTGTTAGGCTTCTGTGCAATTTCACTGAAGGAAACTTGCTGCAATAATCCATGGTATTACTTTTATAAACTGCTGTCTAACCCTGCCAGGGCTTGTTAACAATGTAATGATGCAAATATATTGGGACATATTTCGTGGAAGTGTTTAAAAGTGGTTAAAACAAGGAGAAATAATCTCAACTAGAATGTTTAAATGGATTTAAGTTAATGCTACTTCCGTTTCTTGAGAAATAAAGTAATCTGAAGTTACAAAAGAGAATAATGAAAAAACGGCTAGAGATAATTTAATTTCTTCTTTTGATCATTATTTGGTGGAGATTCTTATGAACATTGAAAGCACTGCACGTGGGCCATCTGAGATATCAACTAACAGGTTGTGAACTGTTGGGTGTGCAAAATCCCATAATCACAAATATGCTTTCTTTTGCATTAAAAATTATTTGGCCACGAAGGAGCAGGAAAGCTAATCAAGTGATCATACAGTTTTCATGGGGAATCAGAAGCATAATGATGTGAGCTCTCAAGATTGCCATGCTAACAAAAATGATGTGAGCTTTCAAGATTGCCATGCTAACCAAAATGATGTGAGCTTTCAAGATTGCCATGCTAACCAAAATGATGTGAGCTTTCAAGATTGCTAAGCTAACTTGAAGAATTTGTTTCCTAATTATAGTTAAGAGACTTCTTTTTCATCTTATAGTTGAAATCCTTTTGGAACATAATTATGTACTGTTTTAATATTTGTTTGCTAACTACTTTGGAATTGCAACTTAAAAAGAACAACACAAGTTTGTGTTTGATCCCCTGGCAGGGTCCCAATTCCATGCTCTATCCACATGTCCCAGCAACGTTCACTGGAATGAGGATAGCTTGGACAAGGATCTTTTTATCCAGACAACTACTATGACTGTCCTGGCCATGGATGGTAGGAGGCGGTGGTTGGACATACAGAAATTGGTTAGCTCTGTAAACTTTTTGATTACATGTGACAAGTATACTGATAAGATTCAGATTACTGGTTCTTGGATCTAATTCAACCTATTGTTCTTATTGAACAAATTGATAAATCGTTTTTAACATGTTATTGAGATAAAGAAAGAAACATTTAGAGTTGAATCACTGTAGACATGAAGTTTCTTATATGTTAGGTTCAATGTACAGGGGTCAAATGGAAGAAGCCACTTCATGTTTGTGACGAATCTTGCTCCATGTTTTGGCGTGAGACTTCATTTGTGGCCTGATAAGGGGAATTTAACATCAGAAATGGCTGCCAGCAAAAGGATTTTAGAGGTGACATCAAAGTTGGTCCAGATTCCATCGAAGCCAGCACCAAGGCAGGTATTACTACTTAACATCCTGATAGGTAGATTAATACGAGTATTCTGACGTTGGCCATCATTATTTCTTGTGTCCTGTATTTGTGAAGTTTGTGAATGATTATTTGAGCTCCTTTATAGTGGTTGTGCTATCTCTTTTACAGGTTGAACCAGGCAGTCAGACTGAGCAAGCTTCTCCATCTGCTGTACTTAGATTGAGTCCTGAGGACAGGCAGGGCTATAGATTCCTCACTATTTCAGTTGCCCCTCGTCCAGTAATTTTCCCTTAATTCTTCCTTACAGATTTTGCTTTGAGAAGTGTTGGATGGATTCTGCATCACACGTGTTCCTTTTCAATCTTTTTCTCCTTTATTTTTTTCAGCCTTACATTTCCTGAGCATACTCGATATTATATGATACCACAATTTGTGAAATTCGGAATGACTGCAACATCTGCTCTCTATCAAGCTTATACGTGTGTTGTGTGACATTTATATATGTATATATATTTCTTTGTTTGTAGATCTTGTCTACTAGTGCTTTCTGATGCATGCACTTGCTCCATGGATATGCTCTACCAAGCCAAGATCACTAATCCAAGGCATTGTTGAAGCCCCTAATAATGTCCTGTAATAATGCCTCTGATGTTTTGGTGTATCAATTTTGTGTCATTATACTACTTTTGCTGAGATCTAGATTTCTTCAGTTCTCGTTTCTGTTGAATGGTGATGCTGCAGAGTTGGTTTTGCTTTGCAACAATTTCAGTCATTGATGTGTAACAAACCTCTGCAATGCAGGCCATTTCTGGTAGACCTCCACCTGCTGTTTCAATGGCAGTTGGGCAGTTCTTTAATCCTAATGATGGGAAAGGAGAGATATCTGCTAAATCCATGTTACTATCAACCTATTATCCAAAGGTTCTCTTTTTTTAACAGATGAAGCACATCCAGTGGCTCTAGACGATGCATACATTAAGTTAATATATTTTTTCTGTGTGAGAGGCTAATTTAATTGGCTCGTCACATCAATGTACTGCAGGAAATATTGCTGGAGGAAAATCACCCTCTTGCTTTCAGTTTATCATTTGGCATTAGCTTAGGCCTTTTGCCCGTTTCCCTATCTTTAAAATCTACAGGCTGTGGAATAACAAGGTCTGGGATTTCAGCTGAAGAGATTGGGGATGAGGAGATCAGTAGTAAGTATTTTCGCCCCTTCTAGAGTTGAAGTCATGCTTGGTTTTTTCTAAATTTCGTTTTTAATCCTTCTGATTGTCATGGGTGCATTTATGTAAAATTTGGGTTAGCTTCAAACAGTACATGTATGGCACTATATATGTGTGTGTGTGTGTGTGTGTGTGTGTGAATCAACAAAAGTTGTCCAGACATTATTAAAATCCTATCAACTCAGCTGGTTATGCCACTTTGTATGTATCAGTATGTGTGTGCATTTTCAGTTTAGTTTTGTTCTTTCTTAATTCTTTTGGTACAAGACATTTTAAGAGTAAAATGATAAGTGCTACAGTTGTTGTACGTTGGTTTTATTTTTAGAAGGAAGTCCAGTGGTTATATTTTGAGTAAATTAACTATGATAAAATGTAAGTTGAATGAGACTGCTAGATATCATGGATTTTAAGCTTCTGACATCTTACAAATTCAACTTCTAGTTGGGAAAGCGTGTTTCGTTCACACTTTTACATGGTATCAAAGCCTTGTGAGACCAAGAGGTCTTGAGTTCAAGTTGTGAAATCCTCATTTCTGATGATTTCTTAATATCTATTGTTTGTCCACACTTCGTGTGAGGGGGCTTATTTGTGTAATATATTTCTTGGGTCTCAAGCAATAACTTAAGATCTTTTGGCTGAATGGTTTCTTGACAAATCCATTTTGATATTTACGTTTATTTTTCTTCTTTTTGGAATTGGTTATCTTTTGGCTCTTATAATTTCATTTGTTTTAAAATAATGCAAATAATCTTGAAGTTAATTTCCAAATTTAACTGCATGTTATCATTTTTATAGTTTTAAAAGCTAAGGTTCTAATTTCATGAATGTTTTCTTCTTCCCATGGTCCTTATTGTTGTCGTTGATGATCTAAAACTTGTAGCTATTAATTTTCCCTTCTCCCTTTCTCTAAGCTGGATTTCCTAATATTTCAGGGTTGTGCAAGATGAGGTGTTTTCCACCTGTAGCACTTGCTTGGGATCCTACATCTGGTCTTTATGTGTTCCCAAACTTGGACAGTGAGACTATTGTTGTTGATTCCTCGCCAGCTCTTTGGAGTTCTATACAGGGTTCTGAAGAAACCACTGTTTTATTATTGGTAGGAAGCCTTTTCTTTATTATATCTATTTATGTAAAGTTGGTACATTCTCTTTGCTATCTGTGGATTTTTATCTCCTAGTTATTGAAGAACCATCTCTTTTTAGGTTGATCCACATTGTTCATATAAGGCAAGCACAGCTGTTTCTGAAACTGCAGCTGCTAGCAGGTTTTTGCTTTTGTGTGGTCCACAGGTGATTCAAGAGTTTTTATATAGATAAAATTCAATAGTTTGTTTATTTTTCTTTATCATCATGCTCAATGCAAGTATTTTTTTTCTCCTATGCCAGGTTTATGTGGATAAGAATTTACTAGATCTCATGTTAAGATATATATGCTAAGATTTCTACAGGTTCAGATCCAAAGATAAATTTGTTATGTTGCTTGGGGATGTTTTATGGGATTTTTATCTTTTTCTAATAAAATTAAAATTTGAAGAAAGAAGGTAGCATATGTTTAGTGTATCCACCATACCTGTGGTGATAAGAAAGAAAGTTATGATGGTCCTCAATGCTCTTGTACTATATCATATAAGGCCTTTGATGATTGTTATTAGGATTTGTTAATTTGTTTCCAGTTGTGCCAAAGCAGCTTGGTGGAAACATAGACTAATAAATGCCACAATTTGTCTTATGCAGATAGTTAGTTTCTCTGTTGCAGTTGTCTTCTTCGCTTTGATGCAGCAGGCACATGCATGGGAACTTGATTTGCATGTACCCTCGATGCTGACAGCAGTGGAGTCCAACCTGAGAACACCATTTCCGTTTTTACTTCTAAGCTTCATACCCATATTTCTTGCATTGTTCATTTCGCTGCTAAAGTCTGAACCCATTCCTCCGTTTACAAGCTTCACAATTGTCTCAATCATTTGTTATTTACTTGCAAATGGGTTCATAGTTCTGCTGCTATTGGTTTCCCAATTGTTGTTCCATGGGGTGGCTGTCGTACATGCTTTCATCAAGACAAGGTTAACATGCTAGCCTTATCTGTGCTTGATAACTAATTAATTTTGGCTTAGTTTTAAATTTCCAGGATAGTAAGAAATAAACACGATTAAATTGGGGAATGTTGAGCGAGAAAATAAAAGCCCTGAACCAGATTGGAAAATCTCCCTCTAGGTGGACATAATCGTTGTGTGCTTATTGTTTCTTCTCCTAAGTAATGAAAAGGGGTGGCTTCATAATTTTGTGGCTTAGTACCTTTTGAAATTTGAAAATTATTCTCAGATGATGGATAAGATTATACACTAATTCTAGGGGAGTTGTTAAAAACCTTTTAAGGGAATATTTTCCATTGAAAGACATACTAAAAACTTGTAAATATGACTGTTTTTGGGAATTTGACTGGAGAATGGGAGTGCCTTGTCTTTTCTTTCCAGTGTAACACATATTTGCCATTTATCTTGCAAAATGTATATCAAAGTACCCGTTAGTTTGCTGAGTGCTGCAAAACATTGCAGATGGCAGGTATCAGAAGGAAGTTCTTTTCCAGCATTTCTTCAGTGGTTAGTTAATCTTTCCTCCAGTTTCCTTTCTTTAAAGGTAAGCTGCATTCTGAAGTAATAGTTTCTTTCATGTGTCTTCTAATGGGTCTCATTTCTAGGTTATACTACTGAATGAATGGTGACAATCATAAAGAGTTAAATAGATTCAAGTCCGCCCTTATCCCCAAATTTCCCTTTAAACATGAGAGAAGCCAGCTTAATGCAAAGGCTTGTCAATCTAGTTGAATTATTCATTTCTTCTATATTGTCATCTGGATTCCTCCACAATCTGACACCTTCGCTACCATTCTTTTGATAGACCTTAATGATTCGATTTGTTTATTGATCTGTTCAATTGCTCAGGTTATGAGGTTTCTAAGAGTCAATCCGTTACTTGTTACATTGCTGACTGCAATTAGCTTGGGATACTTTGTCCACCCAGCTTTGGGTTTGTTCATTCTCCTATCATATCATGCTTTGTGCTCGCATAATGCACTGTCCAGGTACCTTTTCTATTCATGTTCACAAGTGTTTTGCATTTAGTTCTTCATGCTTTTGTCCGAGACATACCCTAAGACTTGTTCTGTTTTTGCAACAGTTTTTTGACAGCTTCCTTTCGTGGCCATGCTAGAAAAAGGGATTTGATCGATTTCAAAGATGAAAGAAATCATAGGTCTCAACAATTTGCATTCCCGTCAGAAGAGAACAGATCCAGTAGTCCAGACAATTCAAAAAGTTTTGGTGATACACAATTAGAGCTTTTCAATCACCGACATGGTTTGTTTATTCTGCATCTTCTTGCAGCATTAATGTTTGTCCCCTCACTTGTTGCCTGGCTGCAGGTATGATTAACATACAAATTTCCTTGTCTAAGATGTTTGTAATGCTTTCTATAACTTGTGCAGGTTCTCAAGTAGGCCTCACTGAGGATTTTAATCATCAATTTTCCTTCTCTCAAATTGTGAAATGACATTTATATACTGAACCTACATTGTCAAAACAGTGCCCCAAGAGACATTCAATTTCAACTCCTTAGGCAGATATGATGGTTAATCCACCTTAAAAGCAACTAGTACCCTCCCTCCTCCTGTAGTTTTCCATCTCTAATGATATCTGGATGGAAGTCAACAGTTAAATGATATGATCTATTTGCACTCTTGGCCAGTAGAATTTGTTCAGCCTCTTCTTTTTAGTTTTTCAATAAACTTCTTTAATTAAAAGTAAAACGTAGAATGAAATATTGATCATGTTAGTGCTGACGCTTATGTATGTTTAAGAGGTTGCTGCCAGTCTTGGATGTATCTTGTGCAACTTAATTTCTGCAACATGAATTTAAAATGTCATGTAAACTTAGTTTCTTTAGTTTTTTCAGGATATGCATACTCTTCATTTGCTTGCTTATGATACCTTGTCGGTGGTTGCAGAGAATTGGAATGGGTCATAGCTTGCCATGGTTCCTTGATTCTGCCCTCTGCACTGGTGTCCTTCTTCATGGTATATTAATTGCAAAGCCTGAGTGCAATTGCCTGTTTTCCTCGCCAGCAATCATGAGGATGATTTTGAGATTAGATTTCATTTACCTTATTGCTGGTTGCTATTCATATCTTTCTGGGTTGAGTTTGGCCCCGTACAAAGTACTTTATGGCGTGGCTGCTATAGGTTTCATATCCTTGGCTTCAAATGTCTTAGAGAGAAGGAGCGGGGAAAAGCGAGAGCCACGATTTAGAAGGAAAAAGCATTCCCATAGACATTGACAGTATTGACTGTTTAAATGAGCTGTCGTGCCTTTCGTCATATACCGGAACAGTCTGATGATAAGAGTTGCAACGGATTCAAAACCGTAACTCTGCATAAGGATACATGTGATGTTACTTGGCATTCAGGAATATGATCTGAAGAGGAGAAGCAAATTTGTTGTTGTAACATTAACTAGCTGCCTTTTGTGTATGGCCATGCAAATTTTGTATACGAGCATTCTTAGACTTGAGGAGAGGGAGAGCTAGTTCGAAAATGGGAATGAATGATAGACTGTTTGTTGCAATATTGCTCTTGGGGGAAGACGGTGGAACTATAGGTTGCTGTGGAGTTGAAGGCAAACAATTTAATCTTGAGAAAGGATTTTGAGTCCTCTTTCTAAAACCTTTTTACAATTAACAAGAACTCTATTGAAGAGACTAGTGTTGTATTCCCTTTTAACAGAAATAGTATCTCGTTCTTTCATTTAGAAGCGAGCTTCCTGTAGCACAAAAGTGCCGAAGTGGCATCCTCTTATACTTGATCCTAACTTGCGTTATACTTTATTTTCGTTTTCTGCGGTTAACATTTTCAGCGTTGACAGATTCATTAGACATGAGGATCTTTTGTTTTTGGAATCGACTTGCAATCTTTAGGCGGTGTCGTCCCTTAGAATGCCAATATGGCAACATGAATGTGCTTCTCTCTTTTGGTCTCATTATTTAAACGGATAATGTTGATTTTAAGACCAATTATACAAAATATTTAGATTGCCATAAGAAATAAGAGACAGATTCAATGCGATATATGTGTTGAAAGCGTAAAACATACACGATTAATCGTAAGAATGCAAGAAGCGCTTCTCTCCTTATTATACCCTTTACATGTCAAACAAAAGACAAATGCAAACAAATGTCAACAAGTACATGTCATGCATTGACATATTACACTGGTACGTGACAATGCATGACGTGACAATGCATGACATGTACTTGTTGACATTTGTTTGCATTTGTCTTTTGTTTGCTATAGGTAGGTGTTACTGCCAATTTCTTTAATAAAGTTGTATATTCAAGACAGTATATTTACAAGAAATAAGCCCCATCTGAAAAAGAAACCAGATAATACCTATTCATAAGATTTTATTATTGAAAATTGATAAATTGTTGCAATCCACAGTTATGTGAACAAGATACGGCTTCTTTATTCTTACTGCAAAATAAAAATTGCAAACTTAGAAAATTTGGGTGCTAAATTCATTAGGTTATTCATTCACAAACCTTGAATTTATAATCATATTCAACAGAAATTATACATCTTTTACTAATAAATCTAAACAAATTTGAATCTAAACTAACTTTAATGCCCTTTGTCACTGTTGCTGCAAACTCCCATCTTCATTTTTAAATACTCAAATCTCACTTTTGACAAAGCTTTTTCTCAAAATGTAGGCAAGTTGTACCCTTACGTTGCAATAAGCTTGAAGAATTTTATTGTCCTTTTACACTTCTCTAATGAACTAATACTTAGTCTTGAAGTGTTTAGTTTTGTCATAGAACACAAGATTGTTAAAAATAAAAATACTAGCTTGATTATCAACAAAAAAAACATAATTGTTTTATTTTGAACATGTTTTAAATATGTCAAAATTTTTCTCAATTATAAGGCTTGATTTACTGCAGTTGTAATATTTACATATCCTGACTCTAATTTAAATTAAGCCATCACATCTTTCTTCTTTAAACTCTTTGAAAAATAATTTGATCTAAGACTAAAAAATATCCAGAAGTGATCCTTATATCATCATATGATCAAGCTCAATCACTATCCTGCAAAAGCCATATAAAATTGATCTCTCTTATTTTGTAAATCAAACTCTATGATTAGTAGTACTTTAACATATCTGAACACCCTTTTTGTAGATTTAAGGTAACAATATATAACCTTGAAAGTAAACTTACAACAAACATAATGTCAAGTCTTGTTGTTAGGAGATACATTGAACATCCTATGAGACTTCTGTACAACCCCTTCTCAACTTTCTTATACCTTGATAATTGTTTAACTTTATATTTTACATTAAAGGAGTGCTAATTGACTTACAATTCTTCATGTTGAATTGCTTTAGGATCTTATTTGTAAATTTCTATTATTCGATAAAAATTCCCTATTGAGATTGCAAAATCACTATGCTAAGAAAGTAGTACATTACTCATAAATTTGTCGCCTCGAAGACTTTATTGTAAAATCCCGTCTCCTATACATACGACTACGACACATACTTGTGAGACACTTATATGACTTAAGATAAATTTAGATATAAGTTAATTGTGACTTATATATCGGTTGGCACATTTATCCAAATTATATATGCCTTCATTTGGCATTTTCGGATAAGTATGCCAAATTGTAATTATGCCGAATGGTGAATTAGTGGAGGTAAATAGTACACGTAAGGAGCATGGGGATAATATTGTTTAAGTTAGGAAGACTCCATTACAGGTTATAATTATGACAAATGGTGAGTCAGTGGAGATGAATAGTATACGTGAGGGGCATAGAATGAAC
>JAOQMS010000008.1:9570922-9594133 GCA_027563885.1 Erythroxylum longipes
GAACATCCCTTAATAATAGGGATTTTATTAACGTTGAAACAAACCCAATAATTATCAACTAAGCAAATAACTAACAACATCCAACGTCATTGTGGTTGCTTCTAGACCTTTACACAAAATAACACAGTCGACCACAACAATCCATAAAACCAATAGTCTCCATAAGCTTCCAACGTCAGGACAATCACAACATGCAAGAATCACACCTTTGAGAATCAAAACCATATGCTACCATTGTGTTGTCATCTTGGCATTAGTGGATGTGGGTTTTTTTAAACCTAAATAATTTTTTTTGGAAACAATACTGACGAGTTTTCATTAGCCATCGTGAATTACTTATTCGCCAGACTAGTGACCTAAAAAAAAAGGTTAATTACCCAAAAATTGCTTAAATATTTCTTAAATTTTCGATTATAACTCGAATTTTAAAAAGTAACAATAAAATGTCAAAAGTTTCAATTTTAGTCCGAACTTCAAAAAATGATAATAAAATGCTTAAATTTTCAATTTTCTTCAATTTTAGCTCAATATTATCTGTTGTTCTCCAAATACCCTTAGCCTTTTGTTTTTTGTTTATTTTTTTGACACCCCAAACTACTCTCGAATTACAGCGTACTGTACCAGTAAGCTCTTCATTTTTAGTTCATTATCCTGATGCCCTTAGTGGGAGGGCATCGGGACAGCATAATCTGAAAATCGAAGAGTGAGGGTGTCGAGAGAACAAATTGAAAATGAAGAGAAAATTTGAAATGAAACGTAAAGTCGTCAGAGCTGCGTAATCTGATTTATTTCATTTTTAAACAATTACGTCGTTTTAATTATATAATTAAACCATGTTATTTCATTAATCTTCATTTGTGTTAATTTTGGTTGACGTATATTAATAGTTAAGGTTTCTGAAACACATAGCAAGCCAGTAAGCGAACTTAACAAAAACACCAACATCGGGCTAGAATTGAAAAAATTGAAAGTTTAAGCATTTTATTGCTACTTTTTGAAGTTCGGGTTAGAATTGAAAAAAAATTAAAAATTTGAGCATTTTATTGCTAATTTTTAAAGTTCGGGCTATGATTGAAAAATTGATGAAAATTTGAGATTTTTTTTGTCATTAACCCAAAAATATATAAATCGAAACATTTTAGCTTAAGGATTAAAGCGTATTCATTCAAACTTTCAGATTTCGTGATCAAATCTAATTCAATTCTAGGGTTAATGTGTTAATTTCAATTTTAAATTGAATTTAATATTTGTTTCAGAGTATTAGTCCAAATTTTTTTGATTAAACAATCTAGAGTTTACAATTTTTGCAATTTCAATTCCAAAATTATAATCTATAGCCATCAAAATTTTAATCAAGTTATAAAATTAAAATCAATTCTAATACCACCGTTAGAAAATTAGGATGTTATTTGCTCATGCACGTAACAGAATAATTACAAAAATTTTTGTTTGATTTTCTGAAAACTAAGATCACTAAAATTTTATAAAATGATTAATACACAAATCATAATAAAGCATAAATTAATTTATACCTTATTTTGAAGCTTCAAACTTTTTTTGTTGTTTTTCTAGAACTGTTTTCGAAATTGACTCATCTCAACCACCACAGTTGTATAAGAGAATTTTGTAACTATTGCAGAGAGGGTTAAGCAAGAACTGCTAACTCCCTTAAACATCAAGACTATTTATAATAAGTTTTAGATATTATAGTAATTTAATTGAAATTAAATTCTAGTTTGAATTAAATTTTAATTAGAATTACAAATATTTCTAGCTAAATACCAATTATGGCCAAATCAGATATAATATTTCATATTGATTCTTATTTATTAAATATCTCATATTTAATGATAAAGTTTATCAAACTTTACATTCAAGTCCAACTTGATTAAAATATATTTTCTTTCTTCAACTCGTTATTTATTTGTAACCCATTAGAATTCTAAATATATTGGCAATGTATATAAATTATAACTGTAAATTATATTAGGAATAGATAAATTAAAATCCTCTAATTTATCTTTAATTCTCTAATTAAATAATTTATATTCATAGATCAAAATTAGTATCCAATAACACGTTATTACTACCCAAATATTTAAGAATGTTAAAATGATTTTGATTAACATTTTTGTGCATGATTTTTTTTTTGTATACTTCAATCCTTTCGTCATACAATTTCCTTACTTGACATGAAGTATGAAAATATTATCTACCCTATTTGAATTCAATTACGTTAGTTCTTCACTATTAGTAATTGATTCAATTAATAACATTTGAAAACTATTTCCTAAGTATCATTAATTGAACCAATTACAAATGGTGAAGAATTAATATAGTGTCATTCCACCTTGGCTAAGGAGTTCTCAAATAAAATACTAATTGAGATCATTCTCTCTAATTGTTTTAGGGTGATAAATCTTATATTGATCACTTAGCTACGTCTATATAGATCATGTTATATCTAATAATTATTGACTGAGCTATCATTGATTAGAATAGATCATAAGTAGTATCAAAATATAGCAATACTTATACAAGATAATTTTGGAGATCTCAAGTCAAATGATCACTAATATAATTATCACAATGAGAATTTTCATAGACGTACAAGTAATATTCCAAATAGAATTTTTATATGAGGTTAGATTAGTGAACTTGTTATCTAAGAAGCACACATATGTTTGTTTAAATATCTCCATATTTTAATCTGTAAGACCAACTACTTACTTCATAAGGAAAAACATAACGTATGCTAGTCTTTTTATTATCTATTAATGTCAGTCTCAATAAAACAATAACTATAAACAAGTTAGGGATAATAAATGAATACAACATGAATCTCATATTTATAATCTTATCATAATTTTATTTACAATATATATTTATCTTATGAACTTTATTATATACATCTAAATATGTATAAGATAAAGCTTATCTTTAATTTATTTTGTCATTAAACTATAACTAATTGATTGATTGTAGGGTATAAACCAACATAAGTAATAATGAATTCTTTTCAAGAGAGGAATAAATTAACATGATTTTTTAGACTATTGAATTTTGGATTATTCTGTATTTCTTCTTTTTATGAAGTGATTTCTTTTTAATAATGGAAAAAGCAATCACACTATTGTTAAGTGTAGTTTGAATAAATTAACAATTTAAAATTAAGGACTTAATTTAAAAGATCAAGAAAAAAAATTCTTATGGTGTGTGTCTTTGCGGAGAGGCCTGGAGGTCAAAAAAGCATCTCGAGACCCTTGCGGGGACCATAATCTTGGTAATCTTACCAAAAGCCAATTTGTACTACAGTGATATTCGTCACATGTATGATGTAAGTCAAGTTGATAGCATCGATTACAAGAACAATCTGGTAAAATCATTATTGGCTGTGGAATACCAAGTTCAAAAGGTTGAAATCTCTATTTTCTTGCTCACATTATCTTAGGAATGGAAATTATTTGGGAACAATGTGGCATCTATGGCCCACAAAACTTCAGTCTGTCATTCCACTGAGGTACTAAGCATGTACATTATCTACAACATGAGTCAAACCACTCCCTTTATAAGTTTCTTTACATATTTATTAGCATAGTTGTCCCAAAATATTTAAAAGATAAAAACAGAGTCTGAAGAATCGCAACCAATAACTCTCCATTTCTCTTCAATTTCGTTACTCTTTCTGCCAAGGCAACACATTAGTCATTGGGTCCTTAAAGCTTTTGAGTACTCTATCCCTGAGCCCAGTGTCTGTGACCTCACAGAACCTACTGGACCAATCTGGTGGCTCAACAGCCCTGGTCCCCAGGCCCGGTGTTCGGTCCTTGGACCCAACATTTTGCTTATTCTGCCAGTCAGTCACATACGTAGCCACCCTCCTATAGAACTTCTCTTTGAACACCTCCCACACCTGGTATTTATAGTGATTAATCACCAACATCCCCCTATCAGCATTCACAAAACGAAAACCATCCCTCAAGTGGAAATGGTGCACCACATTGATCAATGTGTAATTCAATGCCTCCGGCCTTACTATACTCTTGTGTCTCTCCGGTGTCAATAACCGGCATGTATAGCTTATCATAACCCCTTTGGTCGGCACATGATCTAGGCCCGAGGGCCCAAAACTATGGCATGTGACCCGAATTTCACTCATGTTCCGGTAATTACTAAGTGCGTCGTGTAGTGATGATCCTAATGGCATGTGAAAAAATTCATCTATGTCTATAAACCCGACCCACTCACACGAAGCACGGGCCCTTAGAGCGCAATGGGCGAATCCTGCCTCTTGAGTCTTGATCCAAGGCCAAACATGCCTAGAAATGTTGAAACGGGCATCAACTAATGAGACTATGATTTCTTCAATATCATCATCACTATTGTTGTCATAAATGAACCAACGTTGCACCCCAATTTGGCCATGGTACATGATCCATTCCCTCAAGAACCTTGCTTGGTTCCGTAACATAGTACAAACACACATTTCATACGGTTTTTGGGATCCCGTACTGGGTTCGGAAGGGAACTGGAGACGTAACCTAGCAATAGACAGCATTGTTCGTCTACCCTTTACTCTGATTGAGACCTTAATCCCATTACGTGGGGCATTCAATATGCTCAAAGGAGTTTCACACCGTACGATCTCTTGAGCTATGGATATCACAGTTGATCTTAACAACAACTTAGTTCTCCTGAAATCCCAACCGTACACGCACTCAAACCTCGACACCTCGTAAAGCTTATCTGGTCGTAGATTAAGCCCCTTAACAAAAGCAATCGTAACATTGTCGCGGTCGATCGAAGCTTCATACACTAGTGAGTCCCACCTATGAGTGGGCCCACGATGGGGAAGGAGAACTCCATATTTCACCACCAGAGAAATGGTCAATCCTCGGGGATTAAGCGGACACCGTACTATCTGACCAAGCAAACCCTGACCGTCGACGTGATGAGGCGGCTGAATGAACGCTGGGTGTGACAAATTGGGCGACAAGTAAACGCAGCGGATATCCTCTTTGGTGAAAAAACGAGCGGATGGAGAGTATGTTAGGAAAATAAGAATCTGGTCCGGAAAGATTACAATATCACGAATAGCCACCACCGCAGACGCTAAAGACTCGCCGGCAATAGCCTCCATCGTCGGTTTCGGCCATATGGATGCGATTTGAGGATGAAAATTTTCTGTTCTTCAAAGAAGGAAGAAATTAAATTACAAGACAAAAAAATATATGAAAAAGAAAAGTGAAAATTTTGATCCCCAATCCCCAATCATAAAAGAAATGTTTATTGTTTCGTTTAGCTGGGCTTGTATTTTTACAGTAATCCAAAAGTTTAAGTGTGAGTTACACTTACACCACAAGAAAAATCCAAAATAACCGTTGAACTTAGAAAAAAAGAAAAAGAAAAGAGAGCGAGTACCTCTAAATAAGAGGCGAAAACTGGAGAAAGAGAAGGAAGTGAAGAGAACGCAAGAGACGACGACGAAGACGGTGCACCAAAAGAACCTACTCCACGAAACGACGTCCCGTTTCCGAACCTTCATTGAAGCTTACTTCTGCTGATGCTGTTGTTATCAAACCCAACAACAACGACGACAACGACCAGACCACCAACAAAGTTTTCTTCTTTTTCTTCAACCTTCTTGATCTTAGTCCGGTGAATGCACATAAATAATGGAATAAATGAAGCTCTCTCTTTTTTTTTTCAGGTATCGTACTCGTTCTACTTAACACTCGAAGCTACAAAGAAAGTTTGAGATAGGAATTAGGGAAGGGAAGAAAGTGACAGAATGGGAGTTGAGTTGATAAAGAAAGAGAACGAGAGACACACACACTCTCTCTTGTTTTGTATTTCTTAAAATTTTTGGTGTTGGAGTTAGACCGTTTTTGTCGGTTTTCTGCGGTCGTTATGACTCCATCTCCTCACCTTTTCTATTAAGTATTCAAATCAATCAAATATCTATAGATTAAATTCAAATCATATTTATAATTTATTATTTCCTTCCACCTCCACCTCCACCTCAGTCCAAATATTTTTTAAAAGCTTAAAATAATATAAAGACATACGTATTATGGATATGATACGTACATGCAGTGCCACGTGTAATATGACTAGAAGAGGTTGTGATAGTCCCTGTTGTAGGGGATGGGAATACCCTTCCGTCTTAATTAGGCAAATCGCATATAAAGATAAGATCTTAAAAAGCTGCCGGTGGCCACTGATTGGCCTCATTTTTCCCGACGTGGGGTCCATACAATGACATATTGCCACGTCATCTTGACGGCTCAAGCTCGAATTGGTGAGTGGTAATTAGACGACTGCTTTAACAGGCTATAAATGTGGGTCCGTCTACTGATCTTAGCCATAGTTAGGAAGTAAAGAACCCATTCAATCACGCCAATGATTTATCAAGCACATCGAATGTACATCGTCATCAGGACGATACTTATCATCAACCTTTTGATTGGGTCGACTGGGACTTGCACTGGTTGAAGGTCGGTGGGCTAGGCCCGCTAGCCGAATGCCTCAAGATTGTCTCGACTTTCTTCGAATTCTAAAATTATTAATCTACACACAGGCCTTGAACTAAATACATACAAAAATTCAACGCAATGCTAAGGATCTCAAGCCCAACCTCGGGCTGAGATGGGTCAGATAGTGACCAGGCTCGACCACGGGCTCATCGACCAGTGGTCCGACAAGTCACGGGTCATTTTTTGTTTTTGAAAAACTTCAAAAACGAAGTTGTTTTGACAAAACGACGTTATTTTTGAAGTGCTCGTGACTTGTCCGACTTTGACCCGTAGCTCAATCGAGCTGACCATGGGTGGTCCATAATCTACCTGTAACCTGGTCAACTCAAGTCAACATCAGGGAAAGCAAGTTTTGACATCCCTACATAATGCAAGTTTTAGTACTATTTTAATTTCAGAGAAGATTATGAAAGTAGAACAATGATATGGGATTTTAGAACGTATGACAAGGTTCTTATTGTTAGAAAATTTAGAGTAAATTTTGATCTCCCTATCAACAAAATAATTACAATTTTTGATTTATTAAAATTAAAATCACTTTACATATATAACATGATTAACACATAAAACATGATTTTTAATTTGTATCTTATTATGAAGTTTGATACTTTTCTCATCGATTCTTTCGAATTGTTTATGAAACTGACTCATCTCAATTATCATAGTTTCATAAGTGTCCGTTCTCTAACCATATCCATAAAATTTAATGAGAGAACTTTATAACTATTATAGAGAGGGTTACATAAGTGATATTAGCTCCTTTGGAGCCTAAGTTTGTTATAATAGGCTAAGCATTTTAATAGTTTAATTTATATTAAATTTTAATTTCAATTAAAATTTAATTGAATTATAATTAGTTTTAATTAAATACTAATTATGTTCAAATAAGATTCAATATTTCATATTAATCTTTATTTATTAATTGTCTCGTATTTAATTATAAAATTTATCAAACTTTAAGATTGAGTCTACCTTGATTAGAACATCTTTCTTTCTTCAATTCATTCTTTGTGTATGACTCGTTAGGTTCACAAATATAGTAGTAGTCAACATATTCATAATCATAAATCATATTAAGGATTAAATAAATTACACTTCTTTAATTTAAGGCCTGTTTGTTTTATTTATATTTATATTTTCTGTTTTTGTTTTCAATTTTAGTTAAAAAACTGTTTGTTTGAATCTTTAGTTTTGGTTTCTTTTAGTTTTCAAAATTTATGAAAAACAAAAAAATTTTTGTCTATTATTTATGAATTTTCATAATCTGATTTACTATTATCTAAATATATATTATTTAATTATTTAGCAAATTATTTATTAATAAGAATTACGAATAATGTAATTTAATATTTATATGATTAATTAATTAAAATAATGAGAAATTTTATTTTAATTATTATAATTAAATTAAATTAAATTTATTTAATAATTATTAATTATATAATTAAATTAAAATATCTTCAAAATATATACATAAAATTTATTTTATTTTAAATATATTTTAATAAAATACAAATATTTTATTGATAATTTATTAATAAATATTATATAAAAGATTAAAACAAATTTAATTAATTAAATAATAATTTATCTTTAAGTTTTATCTAATTTGTAATTATCATCGGTGATAAAAAATAAATATATTGACATTAACAACTGAATAAGTTTTTATTTTTATTTGATAAAAAAATTAAAACTAAAAACTAAAAACTACAATAGAAAAACATAAGTAGAACAAATAACCCCCTTAGTTTTAATTATCTTATTAAACAACTTATATTCATAGATCAATATTGATATTTAACAATAAATCATAAATACTCAAATATTTAGGAATGTTAATGTGGTTTTGACTAACCCTTTTGTGTATAATTCTCTATATAATTCAATCAATTTATCATATAATGTTTTAATTAGATATAAAGAATGAAATTTATTCTATTTGAGTTCAATCATATTAGTTCTCTACCTTTAGTAATTTATTCAATTAATGACATTTGAAAACTATTTTTAAAGTGTCTTTTCACCTTGGCCAAGGATTTCTCGAATAAATATTAATCGAAAACAACAGAACATTGTTTTTGATTACTTTAGGATGATAAATTATATATTGATCACTCAACTACTTCAATATTGCTCAGGTTATATCCAATAACTATTAACTGAGCTACTATTGATTACAGTAGATCATAAATAGTATCAAAATATAGAAATCTCTATATGAGACATTTTGGTGATCTCAAGTCAAATAATCAATTATACAATCATTACAATTAGAATTTTTATAGACATACAAGTAATGTTCAAAATAGAATTTTAATATGAAGTCAATTAAGTGAATGTATTTTCTACCAAGTACTCACACGTTTGTTTAAATATTTCTATAAGTCTATGAGATTGATTACTTCCTTGCCTAGGAATAATTTATGAATAACACATAAATATAATATAAATCTCATTATAATTTCATTTGTAATAAAAAATGTGCATTCATCCAATAAACTTTATCATATACATCTGAGAATGTATAATATAAATAATGCATTTAAATAATTATTGAAAAATCGTAGGGGTAGGTGTTTCGCAAACTTTCCAATTTTACGTGGTCGTCTCTGGCACAAATAAAAACAAAATCAATCAAAAGCTAAATAACAAATGACACCAAAAATTTGGTAACTCAGTTCAGCACTCCTTGCCTACATCTGTAGGGCTCTCACCTAGATTAATTCTTTTACCGAAATACAATAAATTTATCTAAGGCTTTATTGAACCGACGCCATTCACCCTTTGACACTATCTCTCAACCTCACTTCCGTGAAAGTTTTTCACACCCAATAACGACCGACTCGTATTAACCTCGTCAGAGGATTTTTCTCTACTACACTTAATGAAAGACAATTAATAAAAATAACCCAAGTAATTAATCAACTAAGAAAAGAACAACAATACACTTGAGATAAAAGAGCCTTCCCTGTTATCAACTTCCCGAAATATATCTGAATAATTATCGACCAGCTGAAATAATCTGCGCCAGCTCCAGAGACAAACTAGGATTGCTCAGTTAATAAGTAACACCCAGCAGAACATATACGCAGTGCCAAATCCTCCCAATCAAAAACCACTCCAATAGATGAAGGTTCAGTCCAAGTGACTCCAAAAATAATTACTGCAGAAACGTAACTCTTCCAAGACTAAGAACACGCACACGTACATACATGAACAATGATCCCTCCAACCGTGTGTTACTCTAACATTCAATACCAAAATAAAAACCAACAACAAAACAAGCACTGCTTTTGGGTACTCATGCATACCACTCTCACGAATTAGCCGTAGGATGGTTTCTCACTCACCAACATCGTATGTTTCCAGAAAAGTGAATTAATTCACAATGAAACTTTCCATAATACCCTTAACCCTTCAGCCACTATTTTTACACAGAACAACTTCATTCACGACAAAAGACTTCCAACCATACCCTTCACCCTTTATACACGTAAGACAACTTAATTCAAAATAGAATTTCCAGCAATATCCTTCATCCAATAGACATATATTCAAGATAGAATTCTATTCTATCTAGAGCATTATCCAACTAGGTTTTTGAATCCAAGATAATAAAAAATATGTCAAAATAAAATAGATAGATATATTAAACATATATCTAACAATTATGTCAGTAAACTATAACCAATTAGTTGACTATATGGCACAAACCAATACCTATAACATTGAAAACCCTTTATTATATATATCGCTTGTACGCAATCGAAGCCAAATTTTGTAAATGAAAATTAAGATTTGTTGTAAGCCTTATGGGTATGTGACCCTGAGTAATGAATAAGCACACATAATAAGTTAATAATATAAAACGTTATAATTATAAACATCACAACTTTATCCATTAGATGTAACCCGCCCTTAGAGGTAAAACAATAATGGTCACTACGGAAATTAATGGTTGTCACTTTGCTTTGCTGTTAAACAATTCTTAAAAGTAAACATTAAACATATAGTTTGTGTCATGTTATTGTGAAAACCTAGACAAAAAAGTTTACCAGATATTTGAAAAACTCATTTTGTTTATTAGATACTTGAAAACTTCACCTATAGAAATATTATAGTAAAGCCATTAAAATATACCTCAATAATCTTTGTTTTGTTTTGTTTTTTTGTGTGGAAAGTCACATAAGCTACCATATTACACAATTCTAACATTTATTTTTTAAGCTATGAAAAATTTAAATAAATTCAAAACTGAAACAGTCAAACATTAGTTTTGGGTTCCCTACAAATGTTATTTGTTTGGCCAAATCTAAAATAATAAAGAATTCGAGCGCTAAACTGATGATGTTGGCATCCATGGCGGTTAATTGTGTTAATTCATCTAGGTTATCGTGATTAGATATGATATGAAACGTGTGGGAAGGCTGGTACTGGCAGTGAATCCTTCACTGCATCATCATTATTGTCGCTTGTCTGGCAACAACAATGAATCGTCGCCTATCGCCTATCACTTATCACCTATCGCCAACTCCCCTCGATTATTATCGTGTTGCCATCGTCTTATGTTTTTATGTCAATTGGTGCAGTGATTGGCATTTTAGCATGGTGAACAAAAAAAATGACAATGGGTAAATCCTTTACTGCATCATCATTACTGTCACCTGTCTGGCAATGACAGTGAATCTATCGCTTATCGCCTATCAACTGTCACCTATCGCCACCTCCCCTCGATTATTATCGCGTTGCCATCGTCTTATGTTTTCGTGTCAATTGTTGCAGTGATTGGCATTTTAGCATGGTGAACAAAAAAAAAATGACAATGGTTGCAAGTGAAATGTAGGTGACGATAATGTAGATAGGAGAATATGGCTAGAGTTTCTTCTTCAAAATAAGAAGAAGATGTGTTTAGTTAGTTAGCGTAGTAAACAAAACCTATATCAATGTTTGAAAATAAGAATAAATTAAACCTTATTTACCTTTTTGTATGTTAAACCCATAAGTCCTTTTAGACATAATCTTGATTAACGTTCATTATAATTTTTTTTTTGCTTGTTTAGAGTTTTGAACCTTTAGCCAATGCTAATAAAGAAAAAAACACTTATCATTTGTTTACATCTTACAACTTGTACAAATTTGATGTTGACATATTTATATATGTTTTTATAAATTTTTATTTGGTTCGTTTTTCTTTATTAATTTCTAAACTATTTTCTAAATTTTATTTAATTACTTTGAATAAATATAGGCTTATTGATTCAAAAGGAATCATTTCTATACCCTTTTAAGTGTTTGACTTTAATAATATGATTATCTTATGAGACACACTTCAACTTGTTATTTAAAAGTGTTGAATATTATTTTTCTTCAAAATTGTTTTAAGAAAATGGTTATAATGAGAACTCTGCTTTCAATTCAAAAATGGTTATAATGAGAACCCTGATTTCAATTTGAACTCCAGTATAACGAAATCATGTGAATTTCCTAAAAAAACAACAGGATCAATGTTGTACGATGCTTAGGATAAACCATATGTTACATGTTATATTGGTGAACATATTATAGGTCTCATCTTTGTTGGTTCTCTACTCCTATTAGCAAAATTAAAATGCTTTGCAAAATGCTCATGCCCTAATTCAAAGATTTTTAATCAAAGTAAGAAATACTCCATCTAATCATATTCATACATGTAATTGAACGGTGCAAACTTTCTTGAAAGAGCATAGGAGAAGAGAAATGTCTAGAAGTCTTAGTTTTATACATTATAAAGCTAATAACAAATATAAATTTTGATCAGATATGTAAAGAATTAATTGACTCAATTCGCTTTAGAGTTCATAAAATTTATCAAATTTTATATTTGTAGGATTCATTAAATTTTTGAAATTTTACTCAAAAAATTTTAATCAAATTTTATTTGATGTTTGATGATACTTACGTAGAATTTGTTATTTGTAATAACTGTTAAATTTTGAATATTATATGTTTATTGAAAAGAATTGTTCTTTAACCTTTATGTGTGTGTGTGTGTGTGTGTGTGTGTGTGTGTGTGTGTTATACATATCATACTTAAGATATTTGTAAATATTAATTATTGATAAACTGTTATATGCGTGATGATAGGAAACTTAGTGACCTTTTGATTCCATAGATAATTATGAAAAAAATAAAGTTTCTATTTAAAAGCTTGCATCAATTTCACTATTTATAATAGTCATATATTAAATGCGTTATTATAGACATATGTGTTTGAGAAAATGATTATTTTATCTAAAATTTTATTGTAGAATTCACTAACTTTAATGGAAATAATTTAGAAATATGGAAATATGGAAATCCAATATGTATTGGAAGAACAAAAGACTCTTGTCTTATTATATGAAATCATGATAGTCCTTAAGAAGGACACTATGACTCATTGTAGAAAAACTGTGAGGTATATGGCTTATGTAAAAGAACTCTTTAGCTTATACAACATATATAATGATGTTATGATAGAGATCAAGAGGTATGACTATGCTAAAGACATATAGTCCATGGTGATAACATGTTATAATTAATGGCATCTTGGTGACCATATTATGATTACTCACTATTACACACACACACACACACACACACATATACACATATATACCATAATAAATAAATAGATCATAAATGAGAAATTGAGATAGCAGAATTCAATGTTGAGGTATGTGAAGCTAATGTCGAACATAGTGAACTCAGGGATGTTAGTCATATCTTATCTTCTATTAAGTTATTACACATTCTTGCCACCATGTTAAGAGCATATGAAAATGCGTTCAATCCATAATATAAATATTAAGATGATATAGGATGCTATGAGGCACCTATCAATAAACATATTGAGACTTTTGGGTTTTATATGGCTAGGTTATGCTCATAAGGAGTTAAAAACTAAGAAGATGAAGCATTATAATGAGTATAAATTAAAGTAGAAAAAAGCCTTCCGCAATTCTTAGGATTCCAATAAGAAATAAGACCAACTAAATTGGGAAAGGAAAAGGACCTCCCATAGAGAAAAATTCTTAGTTATGTCATATTTTAGTTAGCCTTCGATTCAATATTAATTTCCACAATGGTGGAAAGATTTTATTGGAATTATAAGTCATATTTTTATTTTCAATGGTTTTGCGATATTAGATATTATTTATTAAACAAATAATTTTAGTTTTTTGTTCAATGATGTCATCTAGTTCTTATAATATCTATGCTAATTTGTGGCATACTAGACTTGATCTTACTCAATAAAATCTAAGAAAATGATTGGTGAATTATATTTTATTTAGAAGACCTACATAAAGTATAATAGTTTACTTGTGAACATTATTTGGCTAACAAAATAGCTCGAAAACCATTAAGTATGGGAAAAAAGAGTTGTTAAGCTATTGCAAGTAATTCATTAAGCTATATATGGATAGACAAATATGAGAACGTGGCATTAAAGTACTTATTTCATCACATTTATCAATAATTATACTCATTATAGTTATATTTATTTGATTTCTTAAAATTTAAAACATTTTATTGTTTCAAAAAGTATAAAGAATCAATAATTTAAAGCTGATAAAAACTTCAAGAGCTGGTCAAGTACAAGAAGAGTTCTTTGATCAATTAAAGAGGTTATGTGATGAAAATTGAATAGATAGCTAATGACTATCATACAAATCCATCAACAAGATGGTGATGTAGAGATGAGAAATAACTTTTTTCTCATGTTAGGTCTATAATGGCACAGACAAATTTGCCTATCAATTATTAGAGTAATGTGCCATTGATGATCACACATTTACTTAATAAGTTGCCTATTAAACCATATCCTAAAACACAATATGAGATATGGATAGGTAAGAAACTTGATTAACTATATGGTTTCTTAAGAATGTATCTGTTACCTTTATTCACATCCCCTTTTATAAATAGGGAATTTAGGCTCCAAAGGGAAGACGAAGAGTATCTTTGAATGATATTTTTGAATATTCTAAAGAGTATATATTCAAAGGTTAATAAGGCAATAAACAAGTAATTGAATTTATGTCACATGATATCACATTCTTATATAATGATTTTTCAAATCAAGAATAGATAGTTCAAAATTATCTCTATATGAGAGACCAAACTAGAATGGTCTTATAAGATAAGACTAATTGAATAGTATTGATCTAAGTGGGAGCAATTTAGAGATGATAAATTGGTTAATGAGCAATGACAATTGTAACTCACTGGGAGCTCTTTACAATTTTTTACTTCAAGTGGGAGCAATATGAATATGGAGAGATTCATTCCTCAAATTTTTGTTATACATATATTGTGAGTAGTTTATTCCTCATACAATTTTGAATTTGAATGGAATAACTTTTTTGGTAATTCCAAAAGATAATAATAAGTTGAGGAATATAAAAAGGCTCCATCTAGCTTGCAGAGGATGAATTAAATATAGCAATAGAAAAATATTAAACTTTAATAAGTTCGATCCAAATATAACACTTATCTAAAAAGACACGTAGCCATTAAGAACAAATGTATTTTTCAAATGTTAATTAAAATAATAATGGAAAATTTGAAAGATGCAAAATGTGTCCAGTGGAAAAAGAGTACACACAATCGAAAAGATCAATTATGAGAAGAAGTTCTCATTTGTTGCGAAGTTTACATCACTTTAACCAATTTTAGCTTTAATAGTAAGAATGGGTCTTTATATACATCAAATGGATGTAAAGACAATGGTTTTAAACAAAGAACTAGATTATATAATACAAACACTAGGTTTAATTCAAAAGGACTCATAGTAATACATGTTTGGATTGTTAAGGTCAATATAAGGTCTAAAGCAGTCATAAAGTAAGTGGTATATTACATTAGTACTATAATCATGTCGTGTGATTTTAGTATGATTGGAAAAGATCACTTAAATATGTTAAAAGTTCCAACAATAAATGGTTTTTATCATTTCATATGGATGATATATTTTGATAACTAGTGATAACAAGTAGTTTATCAAGCGAACAAATAAGTTATTTGTCAAGCACGATCAAAATTAAGAATATAGCTAAGGTTGTATACACCTTTGCAATTAAAATCACTAAGTATAATCCAAGTACAACTTTCTTGCTATTATAAGGTACAAATATATCAATGGAATATTTGAACAGTTTTATATGCAAGATAGTAAAGTATTTTCATGACACCAATTGCTAAAGGCAAACACCTAAGCAATATATAGTATCCATAGATGCCACAAGAAGAATAAAAGATAAATATGGTTTCTTTATTTCAAATAAATCAGTAGTCACACACAAACTATGTTGTATATGAAAAAGTACATTAAAAGATAATACCAAAGAGATCAAATATCAATATCAAATCAAACACATAGATATCAAGTATAACTATGTCAAGAACATAATAGTGTAAAGAGAAATGAATACATCTAGTGACTATTCGTAATACTTGGATCGATGATGATAGTTTGTTTGTCATTGAATATTTAATGCAATATATCTTTAATTAAGAATTAAACAACATTTTCCAGAATGAATTTTAAAAGAAAATTGTGTTTTAGAAATGTGAGAATGCTTGATTTTGAATTAAGTTTTTATCCTATAATGAGTGTTGAACTTACAGTTGTAGATACAAAAAGTATGTCAGAAAAACCTTCCCATATGGGTGATCATTATTTTGCAAAAATGAAGATGAGATAAGTTTTAAGTCATTTATCTACGTGGTAAAAGAGAGCATAAGGTTTAAAAAACTAGTGTCGATATAAAGTATATTAAAAGGTATAAGAGGTTATTAGTAATGATATGACCTATATAAATGATATGTTCACCCATTCTATCTTAATATGCCTAAACTATCATTTGTACAATATTTGAGGAAAGACATATGCTTTAATAAAAGAAAGTCAATATTATAACACGCGAATCATACCATGAGTGCATTTTCGACCAATAAGGATAATATAATTCATATTCCCTACTCATATTGTGTGAGGATCCTTCGAGGCAATGTGATCCTCAATTTTAAAGCACTATTTTTATTCAGATTCTAATTTCAAATAATTCATAAATGATTCGATATAATGAGACATTCTAGAAAGGTGATGTAATTTAATTAAAAGATTGAGAAAAAAGGTAGATCATTTTAATTCCAAATTTGCATCAAGATATATTAGAAAAGGCCCACTTTTTATCTATAAGGCAATATGAATACAATATATATAAAGAGAATGAGACGATGATTGATACAATAAATTATTTAGGGTATACCATATTAAATCTACTTAAGGATTGATTCATTATTCGAGAAGTCATATATTCCTAACAAATTTATGATAATGTGCTCTTGTAGTATCTTGATTGCATGAGATATTAGAAAAGTATTGAGTAATGCAGAATCATTTTCTTTCTAATTAATTAACTTCATTATGTATGAGTTGGAGATAATGGATAAACACATAATAAGTTAATAATATGACATGTTATAAATATAGTAAATAGTATCAAATGTTATAATTGTAAACGTCACAATAACTATTAGAAAATTATATATAAAATATGACTTACTAGAAAGATAGGAGTTAGATAATGAAAATTTGAAAAATAGTGAAAAACACGTAAAAAAAATCTGCAAAATTTGAGATTTAGCAAGTCTCTAATCTTATAGATTAAAGCACAAATTCGTAGATAAATTTTATCAATTGATGAGTGAAATAAGTATGTTTCAATCCTATTACATTATTTGCAAATAAAATTTTCTTATGCTAAGATTTTAATTATATATGGTTCTGAAAAACCACAGGGGTGTAATAGCTTCACAAAATCTTCAAATTTCCGCAGTCGTTTCTAACACAATCAAAAACAAAAAAATAAATGCACAAATATAAATCAACACCGAAATTTGATAACACAGTTCGACACATCTTGTCTATATTTGCGGGGCCCTCACCCAGCTTAATTTTTTCACTAACGACAATAGTTTTATTTAGGGCTTTACTGAGCCAGCACCATTCAACCCTTGACACTATCTCTCGTCCTCACAACCCATGAAAGAATTTCATACCGAATAGTACGACCACCTCATACTAACCTTAACAGAGGATTTTCTCAAACAATGTTTAATGATAACGAAACAAAATAAATAACTCAAATGATTAAACAAAATTCTAACATAAACGAAAACACTTAAGATGAAAAAAACAAATCCCTTAAATATGTTGCTTTAACAATGAAATAATGAGAAGTTATTAATCGAAAGATCTGTTGTGAGGCTTCGATATCTTCACTAAAAATTCCATACACAACATCCACAAAATATCTCAAATAAATAAACGTTTCTTCACCAAAATATCATACACAAAGGGCTACAACAACCACAACGACTGCTGAAGTTTCTCACACCAAACTAACAACAAAGACAACAGCTACAAAATCACGAAAGCACTACAACAAAATATAGAGTTTAATGACACAAAAGGTAGAGTTTCGAGACGCTTTTTTGTCTTAAAAATAACTTTAGACGCTTTATAAAGCGTAGAAAAAACATGTCACAAAAAATATTTTTGACAGTTTTCTTAGAGACATAGATGCGTCAAAAAAATATACATTTTTTACGCATCTAAGCGTAAAAAATCTAAGCGTTGAAAATCTATTTACACATAGATGAATCAAAAATATACATTGTCGACAGTTTTCTTAGACAAATAAATATTATTTTAGATGCTTTGTGTAATCTTTTAAATGCTTTTCTATGTCGCTATTTTTCACTTTTAGATAGTTTTTTACGTCAAAAAATTCCACCATTTTTGAGTAAAAAAATAAGCTTACAATTTGCTTTGTGCATCTTTTTAAAGATCACTCACATATTATTATAATAACTTTTAATAAATTATAATAAATTAATCGCATATTTATTAATATAATAAAATTTACAAATTAATCTAAAATATGTGATTAATCACTTATTGTAACTAGCCTTTGAATTGAAGTATCCATATATTTATTCCATTATTACCCTTGAAGTTTGAATACATTATTTAGAAAATCTTCCTATGCAGAAGTTGCGACAGATGCAACATTATTAAACATGTGTGCTCATTAATCATATGAAAAGAGAAAAATGAATTCAAGGATTTATTTTGTATACACAAGAAGTGCAACCCAGTACATATTAGACATCTTATAGTATTCACGACTAAGTCAAATCAAAAGAACATAAACTTTGCAGCTACAAATCTCAAGTTCAAAAGAACATATCTAGTACATTTCCTTATAAGTTAAACCTCACATTCTATCGACCGTTCATGTCTGTATTCAGAGTCCAATTATTTTCCTTAATCTGAAAATAAGGCACCTGAAAGATAGAGAGAAGAAAAATAACTTATAACACTAAAAATGCAAGTTAATTATATGATTTGATGGAAAATTACAATGTCAAAGTTCTGGATTAGCTAAGAAAGAAAAACGAAGTGAAGCATATTTGACAAAATTATGCCATATAACTTGCCCAGAACATCACGACTACGTATAAGCGTATCAAGCAACAACAGTTACTTTCAAGAAGAGAATATCAGTTGATAAGCCAGAGGAACCAATGACCGAAAAATGTAAATCTGGAAAAGCCTATTTCTGATTGTTGTTAAATAGTTAACATAGATCATATTTCACTGCACAATAACTTTTAGCCATGAAAACATATGAATCAAAAAGAATATTAAACAACTAGGAATACATGTTCAACAAGCTACCTCTTATAAACTTAATATGCCTGAAAACTAGCTGTGTCAATGGATATCATCATTGAATGTTATACAGAACATGTAATGGGTGACAAAATGACAACACTTGTAATTTACTAGTTTTGAGTTTACGATTAACAACAATCCTAGAGAATTTTAAAACTAACCAAGTTCAAACTATCTCACCAATGGAAGAAAAAGTTCTTCAAAAACTTTATGAAAAAGAAGCAGAGATGGACAACATTAACAAGAAGAATGCAGAATTTCAATCCTCCATTTGCCAACCTAGGACCTCTTTTTTAATAGTTTAAGATTTGAAAGCTTAACAGTGCAAAATTTACAGGCAAGGACAAACCAACTTATCTGAAATTTTGAGTCCTAAAAGTACCATGTCTTGTCTCTACCTCAACTAATTGCAGAGACTACACATCGACAAGCTCACAGCATAAAAGTATAAACCGAATTTCTTAAAAGAAAGAAAAAAATATAAAAATCCATCCAACAAGCCACTAACTAAATGTTTATCTGAGTAACAGTTTAGTAAAATCCAACTAGAAAAAGTTAACAGTTATATACTTACCCTTCACAGACCAGGTTTAATTCCAGATTCACTAAAAAGACTTTGTGAAATTCCTGATTTATTAAGGACCGAAGTAAGAGAAGCATATGGATGCTGCACATTGAGTTCAAAATTTAAAGTAGTCAATATCAAATGCTCAGCATCAGTGACACTCACAAAAGGGAGCAAGTATGTCAAGAAAGCAATATCCTGCTTATGGAAAATTTCATAAGAAGCTTCAACACATTGTTTAAAGGGCATGGTGTCTCCTTAGACTTCGTAGCAAGAAATAGAGCAGCAGTGGCAATTAACTGCAAGAGAGAGTAATTAAAAACCATTGCTATCATCAGTTGGATTTCATAGCAGAACAATAATGATGCAGAGAAACATTGGATTTCACAGCAGAACAAAAATAGAGCAAAAAGAATGCAATATAGAAAATACAAGACGAAAAAAAAGAAATAGCAAGATTTGTTTCTGAATTTCTGAACAAAAAAACTGAAAATCTACGACTCAACATGCAACAGTGACAAAGAAAGGGGAAAAAAAACATCACAACAACACCGATCAATAAATTAAAGTACGAAAATAAGAAAAGCAACTTCACAGCTTTCTAAATACTTGTACAAACATGGCAAAAAAACAAAGCATAGAGTTGATAATTCAAAAAAAACTTACGGTTGGTGGAGCCAAACATGGTAAGCTACAATATGAAGGCCCAAAAGTAGTTGATCCTGAAACCAAAATGCAGAGAAGATAAAAATTTATTAAATACGAAAAATAGAAATGAAAAGGAAATTAATTAACTCGATGATAATGCAAACATCTACTATACAAATGACTCCTAAAACTATGAAATTTGCAAACCATTAACTACGACATAATGCTTTTAGTAAAACCTAGGAATTAAAAGAACTCTTTTACAGACATAAAGAACTGCCTTTTAACATTACACCTAAAAAATTGCAAACAAAGAGAAAACAATTCTTGAAAAGGTTTGCCTGTATAAACCACCTGTTGCTAAAACCAAAGGATTAAATCACATAACTATAAAAGTACACACACACACACATATATATATAGCAGATTGACATCAAAACACAAATTCTCTAGTAGTAGTATCAAAATTATAACACTTCGGAATAACAAAGATCTTTATGAATGGAATAGAAAATGCATGAGACTAATTTGTCTGAAGATCAAGCAAAAAGATAAGCACAGTATCAATCTTTTGTAAGTAATACCACTTCCTGAGCTCTTAAACACGAGAGATGATTGAAATAAAAAACATGCGTTATCATAAAACAGATGTGTCATCAAAGAGATGTCTAAGTTTCCCCAACTTCAAATAAATTTCAAGGGTCAGGAGAACCACACAGATGCAGACAGACATTAAGGAAGAAAAGCAAAATTAGAGGAAGAAAGTTTATTATACAAGCTAGAGTAGCCATGAGTGGAGTACTAACAACCTGGAAATTAAAATATATAAAGATGACAAAAACACTAGAATGACAGTCCACAAAGTCCAGTAACAGTTTACTGAATGAAGGAAAACAAAAACACATGTTCGAGGATTGAGTTGCCACCAAATTTCAACTTGCAAGCAACAAATCCATAAAGAGGTGAATTGTAAATTTGGGATAGGGATTTGGAACTGCCCTTTGTTTGTGTAAATGTGTGTGTTTTAGTTTTGGGCTTTTTTAATGACTATGGATTGGGCTATACAGATACGTACATAATTTCTGGGATTGAGTATTAATCATTTAGCTAGTGTACATGCATTAGAGCACAAATCAAAGACTTACCCTACAAGTCTGTCTACTGATGAAAATAAGTTTATCCTGAGTTTACATTTCTCAATGCACTTGAATTATGACATATTTATGGAGTCTTTTTTATAAGCTTTTAAGTAAGGAAGATATTTTTTAAAAGTTTTAGACTTTTTTAAAGTATATTTTAGACAAATTTTGCTGTCTTAAATAAATCTCTAAAAACTCTACCAATTCTTAGATTATTTAAGACAATTATTAGATGTGTCTAGGCATAAGTATCTAAAACTCCTTTATTTTGGTGTAGTGAAACTTTTGAAATTTTCGCACACCAACACCAAAAACGAAAGCCACAAATTTACCTAAGACCACCATCAATTGTCGTTCAACAATAAGAAAGAATGCAGCTGGTCATCAACAATTATTCAACCCACTTACGTCACACAATCAACAGAAAACACAGCAACAAAATGACTTAATTATCAACATAAAATCAACTGCAAAATCCCCAAAGACCACACTGATCAAGAAACACATGGCACCCACTCAATATAGACCTTTTTCTTTGCAACCAATGATTGTAACTATAAGAAAACACCACCCTCAAAGGAATCAGACTTGGGTTATATGAAAAGCTCAAAATAGGAAGTCAGCTGCTCACACACATTTACCTCAAAAATAATAATCCATCACTATAGACAAGAGATAGCCAAAACATATATAACAGTGAAACATAGCAACCGCACAATCTAAAAGAGACTTACGTTAGAAGACTCCTTCAACACTATAGTTAAGTAACTCACCCATAATCTTCATAAGATTGAGTTTTATCTTCATACAAAATCTAGTTAAAGATTATCCAAGATAGCAGATTTTATTATATCCCAATTTGATTTAAATTTTAAACTCATCAATATTATCTTAAATGTACAATTATCGAAAAATATCAAAATCAAATAATAAAGTATATACCATATATCTTATATATCTTAACAGGTTCTAACGTAAATCGGTCTATTGAAAACATTGGATTGGATGAATCATTTATGAATTCTGACTAAGCATGATAAGTTGTTCCTATCCTTTTTTCCATCACGAGCTCAAGAAAGGAAATCTAGAGTAGCATCGTTACTGTCCTCATTTTGTTTGCCCCTTTTGTACCCATTTAATATCAGCTTGGCCTCGTTCGTTGTTTATTGGAAAATTAACGCAAGATCGAATCTAAGCGCAGTGGAATACATTTAAAATTTTCCACATAATCAACTTTAACAAACTTTAATTGGAAACATAAAACTAGAAATTAACAGAGTCATACTAATCTGTTTCGATTTCCTGTTGTAATTTTTTTCTTTGCTCCTTGAATCCGTCAATCCATGAGCCGTTCAATCGTCCGACCTCTAACGGTATCCACAGATCTTTTCAGAGAAAACTCAAATCCAATTTGAGAGGAAAAATTTTAAGAAGTGCTAGCTTCACATTTTTTCTAATTTTTCCTTTTATATGAAAAATCATATTTTTCATGTCCTTGGATTTTATCAAAATTACAACTAAAGTCAAACTTTAATTATAATTATGAATTAATCC
>JAOQMS010000008.1:9594233-9605211 GCA_027563885.1 Erythroxylum longipes
TAATTGCATAATAATTATTCCATGGATTTTATCTTTATGATTAATAATTAAATAATTAATAAATACACAAAGATAAAGAGTGTCTTTTATTGAATAACATATTGTCATACAAATAAATTTACAACCAACATAAATTGACTGCAAGGGCATACACCAATATTATTTTGGTCATTTTATGCAGTTAAATTTTCAAGCAGGACGTGTACTGGTAGGTATAAAATATAAGGCAATCTTGCTGGCTTAAACTGATTTCTTCTTGGCTGCTAGGAATAGTTTATCTTCTTTGCTTGCACATACGTCTCATGAGAACCTTAAGTGGGGCTCACTCTAGTCTTGATCAGGATTCTGAGGACCGTAATGACATGCAAGAAACCATGAAACATAATTTGAATCCTGTTAATAGTGCAGGGTCTGGTTTTCTCGGGAAAGATTGCTTCATCCCCAATAAAATATATATATATATATATATATATAGTTCAAATACGCTGAAACTTACGGTTGTCAGAAAACATTATACGATCACCGAAAAAAATATGTTTTTTCAAAAAAAATTTCTGTTAGATCCCAAGATATTGTATGGGGAATATTCTTGTGTGTTCATGAACCAAATTGCTATAATTGCCATTTCTTTGTAGTAAAATATTTCTTGGTTGTTCCACATTATATACTAGAAGATGCATGGAGGTCCAATGAGAATAAATATGTTTATGCGTTGTACAAGTACTTATCATGGTTTTTAATTTTTTTATATAGTTGGACATAGAGGGTAGGTTCAGCTTGTGATTCCACGAAACCATTTAGTGGGTTCCAATCATTACTAACAAGACTTTTTTGTCGTTGACATTTGTATGGGAGTAATACAAAGCAGACTTTTGGCGAGAATTAAGATTTGTAAATTTGGCCTGCTGACTTTGAAGTTTAGGAATTTGATAAGCGACATTCAATAGCAAACATGGCTCTTCTATATTCCTTGCCCTTGAAGCAAGCAACAGAAGCATAATCTTATTATTTGCTTTTAAGGCTTGATACTCAAAATCATCATATTCCTATGTGACCCTCCTGTCTCCCCCTTAATTTGGACATTATCTTCGAGTTGCTTTATTATTTGCTTCTCTCAGCTTCTCCTGCTTTATGTTTCAGGCCAGGGAAGACATACAGCTTGGTTTCCACGGCACAGGATTACCTACGGTTTTAGACAATTACAGATATGAAGTACTATCATACTGAATTATAGATCAGTAATGGCTTTACTTTATAATGATGATATAAGGGATGCGTCATTGAGTTGAACAATCAAACTATAGTCTACAGGCTCTATCCGCGATATTATCAAACAACGACTTCATGATGTCTACATAAACATTAACAATCAAATATTCAAGATTAGGAGGCGTTGGAACAAGAAAGGTTTTGTTTTTTGCGGTCTTTTTCAATGTTTGTGTTCTCACTTATGTCATTGTTTCTTCCCATATTAATAATTACACGTTGCCAAGTGTTCAATTATATTGCCAGTTAATTAATTGGATTTTTCACTATTTAATACAAGAACAAAAAAGTTAACTAAATTGGTTGATATATACACTCATTAATAAGTTAATACAATTTTTTTTAACCCATTATGCACACAATTCATTGTTATCATTCTTAAACTAATTCATACTTCGGAAAGGAAATGAGGATAAGTTCTCCATGCTCAGTAAGATATTTATCTGTAGCTCTATCCAAAAGTTCATGAAAGTGTGGATGTTACAGAGAAGGCATCTCTCTCTGTCGAGAAAGGAGGAGTTGCCCCAACTACGAACACTCCAGCTCGAGGAAACAAAGGATCTAATAAGTTTTTGCTATAGTTTCGTGGTTACCCATATCTGGAATCAATAAAAAGAATAGACTTTTAGGCATGTATAATTAAACAAGAAAATAAATGCTTGTCAACGAAGAAGATTATATATACATGAATGGTTCCTCTTTCCTGTACAATTTCGCTGCTTATAATAAGACCAATTCCATTGTCTCCAACACAAATTCTTTTTAATCATATCACAGACATGCTTTTTTCATTCATCATGAATCTCCCTCTATAAACAACATGCTTCCCCTTTTATAATGTATGAATGACCTGGCAGCATCTTTGCTTGGATGATAAGGTTCCTATAAAAGCATTACTTTCTGCTTTCTGCTAGAACTTGCTATCTAGCAATTTCTTCTAGCTAGTCAATGTTGTTTTGATAATTGGAAAATTCTATGGGGAGACAACCTTGCTGTGATAAGGTGGGATTAAAACGCGGTCCATGGACTATCGACGAAGATCACAAGCTCATGAACTTCATCCTGAACAACGGTATTCAGTGCTGGCGAATGGTTCCCAAGCTTGCAGGTCTTTTTCAAGCTCGGTTTCATTCCCGTAATCTTATATCTTTTGTGAGACTACAGCAGTGGTGTTCTTTTTCTTTTTACCAGGTTTGCTAAGATGTGGAAAAAGTTGCAGGCTAAGATGGATTAATTATTTGAGGCCAGATCTTAAGAGAGGTGGCTTCACAGAAATGGAAGAGAATCAGATTATTCAGCTTCACGCACGTCTCGGCAACAGGTAATCTAGTTCTCTCTCCATAGATTCCTAAGCTAAGTGCCATCTTGTCGTGGCTTTTTTTTTTTTGTAGTTGTTAATGTTTTACCATAGGTCCATAGCTAACGCATTTGATATCATTTTTTTACGCAGGTGGTCCAAGATTGCTTCACATTTTCCTGGTCGCACAGACAATGAAATAAAGAACCACTGGAATACTCGAATAAAGAAGAAGCTAAAGCTCCTTGGATTTGACCCTGTGACACACCAGCCCATTGAACAGTGTTCGACGACCCAAAAACATGTCATCAGCATCGAAGAGAAAAGTGAGACAATCCCAGATTCAAGTTCTTCAAAAGCCCAAGAAGAAAGCTCCGAAGTTCGGTGGCAATCACAGAATAGTGAAGCCAAGAACAATCTTGATTCTGTTAAAGTTGAAGAGCTAGGCGAACTTATATTGGATCAGACAGCAAATGAACTTCTGAGGAACTATGACAAGTTGTCAGGAGGCTCGTATGTGGAGTCGTGGTTTAATCCCGAAACCAATACTTCCACATCTTACAGCTCTTCAGCACTATCTACGGAAGAATCTAACAATAACAATCCTTCCTTTGGCGAATCATCTTCCATTATTCAAGAGGATAACTCCTTCAAACAATGGGTTGACAATGTGGATTGTATTCTCTCCTGGGACTGCTTCTATAATCTAGATGAAGATTTTCTCTTCTTGGAACGTGACCAACCTCATCTTACTTAACATTGTTTCTACATATCTTTCAAGGGAAGGGATTAAAACAGAGAATTTATTCTTACCAGTGATACTACGTACGATATGTAGTTATATAAACCCCATCTCTCCTCAAACAATTTGTCTATGTTACTATCACAAACATTTGAAGCACTTAAGCCCATGTTTTTCTTACTTCAGAAGTGCAGAGATTGATAAGTTCTCGTTTGCTTTCACTGTCGAAGGATAAATTAAGGAGACAGCCACATCTGACTTGTGGGGCGACAAAGCTATGATCATTGACCCAAAGTACTGATGGGCTCAGACTTCTGTTGTCTCCTATAGAACTGTAAATTTCCATGGATGTCATACCTCTCATCATCCTAAAATTGCTACTCTCTATCTCTCTCTTTTGTTTTCTCGTCTTGAAAATAACCGAAGAAGACGCTTTCTTTTCAGGACCTGCCTTTTAGGAAAGAAGTTATAAAAGGAAACGGTCATCATTTTCATGAATGTACTTCATTGCAGAGTTGCTTTATTTTTATTAAACAAATATTTAGAACTATTTTCGGAATTCAAACTCATAACCTTGTGATTACGGAGGAGTAACCTTATCCATTGGTCAAACATGATTATAAATTTAATAATTTTAACATTCATCATAATTATTAATATAGACTAAATTATTCTTATACTAAATTATTCTTATACACTAATAAATAATTTGTCACATAATAATTTAATTTAATTTAAAATCATTGATATTCTTTTATCTTTTCTCTTTTTTCTTCCACAGTTTTTAAGTAAGGATCTTTAAACTAACCACACAATAAGAAAGCAGATTGTTTAAGGGTATCCAACTTAAACTAAATTTTGGTAGAAGTGAGTTGATAGGTATGGTAGTAGGTAAGGTATGGCCGAGTTTAGATCCTCTATCTAATTTTACCTTATCTAATCCTATTTAATGGTCAAACGTGTTTATTATTAAATGGGAGTTTAGAGACTATCGTGGCCATAGTAAAATTGGAGAGAGATCCTAGGTGGGTATAGCCACATTTGAATGTGACGTCGGCTTTCACTAGCAGTAATTTCTATGCTAATTGTCACAGGCTGGGACTTTACAATCTTGTGAATCGTGAAGCACTGGAAAGCTCCTCAATTTCGAAATGCCTTCCTTGGCTAGAATGCTAGTTCAGCCTTTCTCACAAGTACTTCTTAAGAGTACTTAGATCGAACACTTAGTGAAAGCAACTTTAAAATATAAAAGATCGAAGGAACACAAGATAACTCAGAGAATATAGAGAATGTTCTTATTAGTCAAAGAACTCTACAAAGAATAGGGTGGCTATACAAGTGAGACCCCTAGCTTATTTATAATCTCTCATCCCTCAATGGACGGTTAGGATCGATATAATCCAACAGCATACAAAGAGTCTCTATAATCATTTATACAAATATCTCACTAATCACTCCACCAATCAAGGAGCTAATTATGTTATCTAGAGTCTTCCATCCTCTCTAGACTTGTGGAGAATCTTCTAGATGACTGCGAAGTCTATTGATAAATATAGCCTCTTTGGTTGGGCGAACTTTCACTGCGTGACATTATCTTCCACTCAACCTGGCAACGTACTCGTTGCTTCGGTCTTGCATACTTCTAATGCTGTTCTATATTCTCCTTCCCCAACCTTTGCCTCCTTGGCCCGTACAGTGGCTTGCCTTTGGTATTCGAAAGCCCACCTTTCTGCCCGAATCGACGTGTCTTCGCTCGATTTGGCAATTCTCTCAAACTAATGGCTTGTGGGCTTTGCTTCTTCTCCTCGAAGCAATCTACCAAAGAAACTCTTGGACTTACGATGGCTCCCAAACTTGCCTTTTGTACTTCGAGCATCCACCTCCAAAATTGCTCCACTCGGCTTTGGCTTCATCACTAAGTCACAATTTGCCACAAAAGCTTGTCAACTTGCTTGCTTTCATGTGGTCTTCGAACGGATGAGGAAATGGCTCTATGCCATAAAGTTCACCTTCTTCACGAACTTGGAGTCTTCACCCATCGACTCATTCGGTCATCTTCTAGCTCTATCAAACTTGGGAGGTACCGTGCCTTGCACCTTCTTGCTCACATGATCTACCTCTTTCCTAGGTGGTTGGGCTTTTGACAACTTGGGTGGTGTCTCTCTTCCAAGAGTTGGATGACCGAAATACGCTTGGCTGAAAGTTTTATTTTCCTCGAAAGTCGTACCATACACATATTGCCTTCCTCCATGATGCACATTGCGTTGGCAAACAGGATTGGCATCACCTTGACGGCATCGAAGAACTCCATCCCAAGCACTAAAGGATAATCATCCAAAGAAACAACCGAAAGGTTAATTTCCCCATACCAATCACCAAGGCATACCTTAACTCCTCGGGCACTTCCATGTATGGTTGTTGCCTTTGAGTTCACGGCTTTGATCCACCCTTTATCCCTGGCATACTTGATGCCTAACCGCTTGGCTTCTTCTACTCGAATGAAGTTGTTGGTAGCGCCGGTATCTACCAATGCTTTTACTACTTAGCCACCAATCTTGGCTTCAACGAACAAGCGGTCTTTCTTATCAGATTTAGGCACCTCTATCTTCTTGATGGCATTGAGGAATTGAAGCTAGCCTATCGTCACTTCTTCGGGTTCACTTCCTTCCCTCTCCTTGATTAAAGCTAAGAGCTTACTTTTCTTCAGGCAATCCTTAGCCCTATGTGGTCCATCATAAAACCAACATTTAAGTGTGAACTTTTTTTACCTTGATCTCCATCGTTGGTGCTCTTGCCCTTCTTATGCTTGCCATGTTTGTCATGCTTGGGTGAGCCCACCTTGCCTTCATGCTCTCCCCCACTCTTCTCCTTGTCAACCTTACCTTTGTTAGACTTGGACTTATCAGACATCTTAAACTCCACGAGGGATTTGGGAATGGCTATAGCACTTGCAGGAACTTGGGCTCCATGGCGTTGGATTTCTATCTGGACCCAATTTTGGAGACCATCCTTGAATGCAAAGAGTGCCTCCTTGTCGGGGTAATCCAGGATCTCCAAGAGCACTTTGGAAAATTCGGTCACATAGTCCCTAATGCTTTCCACTTGATGGAGACGTCTTAGCTCTACTCTCGCCTCCTCTTCGGCATTTTCTGGGTAGAACTACCTCTTAAGTTCTCTCTTGAACTCGCCCATGTACTTATGGTGCATATCCCCTTTTCAATGTCTCCGTATCTCCTTTTCCACCACACCATTGCGATGTCTTTAAGGTAGAGAGTGGCGCTATTGATCTTATTGGCGTCATCTACAACACCTAGCGCCTTGAAATATTGCTCCAAGATCCACAAGAAATTGTCCACCTCCTTTGCCTTCCTTTTCCCCTTAAGCATTTTGGGCTTTGGATTATCCACCCTCGAAGGATTGGTGACTACCATTAGGTTGGCAATACTTCCTCCTTGAGCAATTGCCTTCTTGAAGAGGGTCAGCTCATCCTTGTTCTCCTTCAACTCGTTCGAAATCTTTTCAAGCTCATCCTTCATCACAACAATCTCGGATTGATAAGCACCCTTCAAGGACTCCACTTGGCCTAGGAATCTTGAAAGGACTTCGCTCAAGGCACCTTGCATCTCCCTACATAACTCTTCATGATCACCCTCAAGTTCCTCGATTCGGTGTTCATACTCCTCAAACTTCTCCTGCCCCTCAGCTACGACAAGCTCTACTGTTGCTATCCTATCATTCATGTCAACCAAGACATCCCTTTATTTGGATCTCCTTCGAATGGATTGCTTGGATGTTCCCTCAACTTGGGTAGCATCATTGTTTCCTGCACCGACCATCTTTCAAATATAATATCAAACACAAGCAACGCACTTACTTGGAATTTCGCTTGAACACCAACTAGGTTGGAACCTAGGCTCTGATACCAACTGTCACGGGCTTGGATTTTACAACCTTGCAAACTATGAGACATTAACAAGCTCCTCGATTTGGAAACGCCTTCCTTGGATAGAATGCTAGTTCAGCCTTTCTCACAAGTACTTCTTAAGAGTACTTAGATCGAACACTTGACGGAAGCAACTTTGAAATATGAAAGATGGAAAGAACACAAGATAGCTTGGAGAATATGGATAATGTTCTTATTACTCAAAGAACTCTACAAAGAATGGGGTGGTTATAAAAGTGAGACCCCTAGCCTATTTATAATCCCACATCCTTCAATGGATGGTTAGGATTTATACAATCAAACGGCATACAAAGAGTCTCTAGAATCATATATGCAAATATCCCACTAATCACTCCACCAATCAAGGAACTAATTATGCTATCTAGAGTCTTCCATCCTCTCTGGACTTATGGAGAATCTTTTAGATGATTACAGGGTCCACTGATGAATATAGCCCCTTTGGTGCAGCGAACTTTCACTACGTGACATAATGCATGCATGATACTATCATACCAGGAGTGGAGATGTGTGTATTATATAAACCAATGAATTTTATCCAAACCCTTCAATAGATAGACTGTGGTATACGTTAATATTGAATCACGTTTTTTTAGATAATATGCAATTACTTTTGTCTTTTCAACTAGGTTTCATGTTCGACTTAATTTATAAAGTCAATTACTGCTAAATTTGATATAGGTCAAAGTTCTTCTTTTAATAATATTCAAACGAGTCTATTAAAAAGTTAAATTATTCCTAAAATCTATAAGAAAGACTCCTATACCTACGAATTTGTATTACATAGTTGAAAAAAATATCAATTATATAATGTGGATAAAATTTTGTAGTTATAAGAGTCACTTCACCCTCTAGCTAACCTTTGTTATGTGAGTTAATGTAAATTTTCAAATGCTAAACACAACTTTTTACAAGGGAATAGATCTTCCGTTCGGTTAACCTGTTCCTACTTTGTTCCATATATACCATCTCATCCACACATTTTTCAGATCTCATACCTTTTAACCAACCCTAAATCTTAATTCCTCCTTATTTTTATAATAATAATTCACATTTTTATTATTATTTAGATGTGCATTAAATAAAAATTTGAATACTTATAATAATTTATAAATTATATAATTTAAATAAATTATTTAATAAATCAAATTAAATTATCAAAAATTAACTATAATTTAGGGGCAATTTAAAATTTTTGCTTAATGATACAGGCAGAGAATAATACGCATAAATGAATAAAGCATAACTTCGTTAATTAACTGAAAAAACGGTTGGAGTTTTAAATTTTATATAGAAATATGTAGTTTTGTTGAGATATTAATTATTGCATATAAGAAGTTTACGTCTAAAGTCATTGGAACTTTATTTCTACATGTTTAATAATCCTGAAACTTTAATTATGCACATCTTTGGAAATCTTGTCACAAATCTAGAACCTGTTTCATGCTTGACACCAGCAACAATTTACTCTTAACTTAGAAATTTCTCTTACTAGTACGAGATCGGTGCTTGTCTCATATCCTTATCCGATGCAGGTTAACTTCTAGAATTTTGCTTTTTACCGAGAATTCAAGGTAATCTCATAATTCACCACCTTGACTTGAGTTCTCTAACATGTAACCAAGAATTATTTCTTATTACACATGTCTCTAAAGACTTCAAGCTATGTGAGTATTCAATAAATCTAAGTTACACTTGAATTTTCTACAACTAATGACTTTATCAAAATGTCAGTTACAACTTTTAAAATAAGATCTCAGTAAATGTAATCATGTAATCAATTTTTTAATCTTATAAAATCTTACATCTTTCACCATAACTTACATACGTTTATTTTTCTCCTTACTTTCTCTAGTCCCTTAAAAGATAGTTGCATCCTCATCAATGATGATAAGAGCATACGCGATCGAGTTTCTCTAATCACGTCTTTTTGGTTGCCTAATACCGTCCATCTCACTATATCTTTAGCTATACTATGTTGATACTTTCTTCCTAATATTGTTTTATATCCTAAACTATAATTTTTTAGCCTCCTTAATATATGTTCCAAGCTATTCTAATACTACTTATACTACCTTTGAATTAGTACTACTCACTATTGACCCTGGCACATCTATTTCATATATTTGTTTCAGCATATGTTACGTCTCAAATACTATATCCTTGAAAGTTTTTTTAAACCTGTTATCAAGTGCATAAAACTTACAAAAATGTACCTTTCGTTGTTTTTCATCCTTCAATGAGTTCCCCTTATAAAGTTCTATCATCTCTTACTCACTAAAATGACTCACCGATATGTACCATCCCACAACACTATCATCTTTTAGTCCTAAAGATTTAAAAATAGTCATTGATCCTATTACTGCCTTTTTTTACATCAAAACATATATATGATATTGTAATTTTTCTTTCATCATAATTAACGCATCCTTTACCACTTTAAATTGTGCATTATTACTAGAAAATTTATATATTTGATTATCAGGTGTACCCACGGAAATGAGAATATTTCAAATTTCAAGAGCATATAAGGTATTCGATGTTCTAATAATTCCATCATACAATTTGTTATGCACTTAACCACTATCTTTGATTATAAGCTCTTCATCATCACCTATTCTAACAAATACCATTCCATTCTTTGAAAGAATCGAACCAATCCTTATTAAAAGTGTTCTGATATATGTTATATATCTAAGTTGGGTGAAGGCCCAATAGACGTAAACAAAGTGTGCCGAACTGCGTTATCAAATTTCTGGTGCTATTTGTTATTTTGCTTTTGATTGTTTTGTTTTTGTTTGTACTAGAGACAACAACGATAAAATTGAAAAATTTGCGAACTACTACCCCCTATGGTTTTTCAAAAAGTCATATGCTAGGACACACCAATGTGTAACATACACCAATTTACATAATCAAAAGCACTCATAGTTAAAACACTACTTACTTTTCTATCCTCTTTATCGTAACTCTCTTAGACTATAGCATCACTTGCATTTCCATTTATTTCCCTTTTCTTGTTTTCATTATACTCTTGTGCACAATCCCTCTTAAAGTTTAAGCATGAAACGAATTTAACCTGGATTTGGATTGTGACCTACCATTATTTTCAGTATCATTTTCCTTGTTATTTGTTTTATACTAAGAATTAGATCCACAACTGATCTACCTTTGCGTGTTAGAGGCCTTTTTCATTAATTCTTTAGATTGTGGAATATCTTTTACATCACTAACGTAAATAGTTACTCTATTATATAATATAGCATCAACAAAATTTTCATATAAATTGTACAAGAAACATAAAAGATTATGACTTGATCCTCATCCTCATATTATAACCTCAACACCTTTTAAATCTAATATGATGCAATTAAAATTGTCAATGTGAACTTTCACAAGTGTATTTAAGGTCATCCTCAAAGTATACAAATGATGATTTTGATATAAATGACTTGTAATTGATTTTTTATGATACTACTTTCAAGATGTTTTCATAATGAAATAACGATTGTTTATCCAATCCTTTCTCTCAAGACATCATCACCCAAACTCAACAGTACTGAATTGGTTTCGGTAACTACTGCAATTTGACTTGTTACTCTCCTTCTTTACAAATTTTTTTAAAAAAAAGTTAATGCCGTTACTTATTTCAACGTATAAGAACTTGTTGACAATGATATCTTAGCTGTTGGTAAACTAAAAGTTGCCCTCG
>JAOQMS010000008.1:9614736-9629300 GCA_027563885.1 Erythroxylum longipes
TCCCCAGATTGCATTTTTTCCTTAGCTTCAATGTCAGAGTAGATTCTCCTATTGACGTCCTCAGTCCTCAGTCCTCACCCTTCATTCTGCTTTTTTGATTCCTTCGCACTTGGCAGTAGCATTGTGCATCATTTATGCTGTTGTTATGTCCTCGAATAAATGCTCAAGCAATTCATCTCTTCTTTTTCTGTGAACTGCTGTTGTACACTGAAGCATAGAAAAGTTAACGTAAAATGCTATCTTATTTTTACTCCTGCAGGTACCCGGCAATTAACAAACCTGCTGGAATTGTCCACTGGCTTAAACATAGTACAGATGCTGATAATGTTGATTGGGTGGTTATATTAGATGCAGATATGATCATTCGAGGTCCAATTATACCTTGGGAACTTGGAGCTGAGAAAGGAAAACCTGTTGCAGCATATTACGGGTGCTTAAGAGTTTTACGTATTATTCAGCATTGGCTGAAAAAAAAAAAAAGAAGGAAATTCTCCCCTGATACGTCTTTTGCATGATTATTGCACGAGTTCTGCTTGTTATCATGTAACTTCTATTGGGTCCAACCAGCCCAACCCATCAATGGGTGTTTCAACACTATTTCATGATGTTTTAACTTTCATAATTATGCACAATCCTCCAGATGTAGTAATGAATAAGTCTGGTGGAACATCAACATTTTTAAAAGTACAAGATCTTTTTTTGACCTTTGGATGGTGAAGTCAATCATGCTTTTGCAATTGTCTGGACTTGTTTCTCGTGTCATTTAATGATATGTCTTGCTCATATAGTTCATTTGTTCGCCATTTAAGTTGTTCCTTATTATGACAGCAAAAATGTATACAATGCATAATCAGGTATTTGATTGGATGTGATAACATCCTGGCACAATTGCACACAAAGCATCCTGAGCTATGTGATAAAGTTGGGGGCCTTCTAGCCATGCACATAGATGATCTTCGAGCATTAGCGCCCATGTGGCTTTCAAAGACTGAAGAAGTGCGGGAAGATAGAGCTCATTGGTCAACCAACATAACTGGTGACATCTATGGCCAAGGATGGATAAGTGAGATGTATGGCTACTCATTTGGTGCGGCTGAAGTAAGTATTGACACTATTTTGTTTCGAAAACCAAGTTACCTTCTGTTGTCCACTTGCTGAGTTCAACATTATTGCTTGATGCACTCTTCTGCTTAATTTTGTATTTTCAGGTTGGACTTCGGCACAAAATTAATGATGATTTGATGATTTACCCTGGTTATATTCCACGAGAGGGTGTGGAGCCTATTCTACTTCACTATGGCTTGCCATTTAGTGTTGGAAATTGGTCCTTCAGTAAGTTAGACCATCATGAAGATAGTATCGTCTATGAGTGTGGTCAGCTATTTCATGAGCCTCCTTATCCTAGAGAGGTATGAAAACAAAGAGACGAACTATTTGGAAGTTTGCTTTAGGAGTTATTGTTATCCTTGCTTTCAATTGCAGAAAACATAAGAATTTGGCTATTACGAACCTTGATGCAATGGAGCATTTTATTCTTTGCTTGTTACATAAGAACGGGATCAAATGAGAAGATTTCATGAGCTAATTCTAAATCCTAAAGGAAAAAGGTACTATCTTTTATTCATGCAGGTACAAGCCATGGCATTTGATCCAAATAAAAGGAGGGGCCTATTGTTAAGTATAGAGTGTATAAACACTTTGAATGAGGGCCTTCTTTTACAACATGCTACAGATGGATGCCCGAAGCCAAAATGGTCAAAATACTTGAGCTTTTTGAAGAGCAGAACTTTTGCGGAATTGACTCGTCCAAGATATCTTACTCATGAGGGTATGGAAGCTAAGGAGGCCATAAAAGAGCAGGAGATTGTTGATAAACCTCAAAAGCCTCATCCAAAGATCCACACGATATTCTCCACAGAATGTACACCTTACTTTGATTGGCAGACTGTAGGCCTTGTACACAGTTTCCACCAGAGTGGCCAGCCTGGCAATCTCACACGCCTTCTCAGCTGTACAGATGAGGATTTAAAGCAATACAGAGGACACGATCTGGCTCCCACCCATTATGTTCCTTCCATGAGCCGGCACCCGCTAACAGGAGATTGGTAATATCTTCATCTTTATACAGGTTTAGCACTGAATTGTCTCTGGCTTGTGGAATTTCTGGTCAGTTTGGTTTAACTGAGAGGTTAACTTTGTCATTTGCTTCATTTTGGACACAATATACTCTTTTCAGTAATTGAATTTGGACTAATATCAACTGACATGTTTAAATTTTGTGGTTAGAAGGATCCTAGGTATTTTTGCTGAAAGATCTAAAGAGCAACAGGAATCCTTTTTTTAAAATTTCCTTCACTTGTCTATTTTTCAGGTATCCAGCAATTAATAAACCTGCTGCAGTTGTTCATTGGCTTAACCATGCAGATGTTGATGCTGAGTTCATAGTTATTCTCGATGCTGACATGATCTTGAGAGCTCCAATCACTCCATGGGCATTCAAAGCTGCACGTGGCCAGCCTGTCTCAACTCCCTATGAGTAAGAACAAGAGTTTTATGCTCTTGCATTGTTTAGTAAATGGAAAATACGTTTGGTCTGGGTTATCTCTCTTTTTCATATATGTGGTGCACGAGCATAAGGGAATAATGTGCAGCTAACAAAGGTTCATAACTTTATGTTTGTTAGGTACCTTATTGGTTGTGATAACGAGCTTGCGAAAATCCACACACGCAACCCTGATGCTTGTGATAAAGTTGGGGGTGTAATAATCATGCACATAGATGATCTTCAACAATTTGCTCTACTATGGTTGCACAAAACTGAGGAGCTCAGGGCTGACAAAGCTCATTATGCTACTAACTTTACGGGCGATATATACTCATCCGGCTGGATTAGTGAGATGTATGGTTACTCATTTGGTGCCGCAGAGGTATTGCATATCCTTTAGGACCCCACTCTTTTAAACAGTAATAATTTATTTTAAAAGACCTGCACCAGTAACTTTGGTTTTGTATTTCTCTAATCTCCTGACATGTGGATTCTTACTTGCCTATGCCATCACTTGATATTCCGTTAATTGCTTAAATTCTGCAACAGTTATGAGTTTTACTACCTTTCATTTACTTGTTTATTAATTCTTTACATGCACAGATGAATCTACGGCACATCATCAACAGGGAGATATTAATATACCCGGGATATGTCCCTGAGCCTGGGGTAAAGTATAGAGTTTTTCACTATGGATTAGAATTTAGAGTTGGGAACTGGAGCTTTGATAAAGCAAACTGGAGAGATACTGATGTTGTCAACAAATGCTGGGCTAAGTTTCCTGAACCCCCTGATCCTTCAACAGTGGATCGGACTGATAGCAACATCCTGCAGAGAGACCTGCTTAGCATAGAATGTGCAAAGGCACTTAATGAAGCACTATACCTTCATCATAAGAAGAGAAACTGTCCCAATCCCGGCTCCATATCCACCTCAAATTGGGATTCTAGGAAAGAAATTGGGAGTTCAAGGAAATTTGGCAAGTTTGAAGGAACCGATTCTGTAAAAAGCAGTCCTGTGCGGATCAAACATTCTCAGGAATCATCTCCTGATGCTTCAGACGGGCTATTTGGTTCATTAAGGTTATGGGTTGTGGCTTTATGGGTGTTTTCTGGTTTGGGTTTCTTGGCATTCGTGTGCACGGTGTTTTCAGCTCGCAAAATCAAGGCAACTAAGAGTAAAAGTTACAGAAATAGGAGAAAGTATTCTTATTCAGGTTTACTGAACACTGGTGGACGTGATAGGCCTCCTAACAGTGTTGATGCATCTTTATAACCTTAAAACTTACAGCAAAAGATCACAGAGATTTATTGAGGACCTGACATACTAGAGAACTTCAGAAAGTCAGACGCAAATTTTGGGGAGTTACACTTATAGACCAGAAAACTGTGTTAGAATACTACATTTTATTTAAGTTTTGTGCATTAACTCTGTTATTCTTAGCTTCTATTGTTGATCATGTCTTCATTATTAACAATGTAATACGAAGGAACAATGAAGAGCTCAGACTAGTTTTTTTCCCCTTGAAATGCCACTTATTGTTTGTCCACATTGTTTTCTCAAGCTGTTGTGTGCGTTTATAGGTGAGTGAGAGTAAAGCCGTTTCCAGGTGACCAGGTGCTGTATGTATTCCTTTTCTCAAGCTCCAATTATGTATTAAAGTAAGCCATCTCACTTGTTGGAAAGTAACAAGAACTTCAGAACCCAATTCCCTTCTGTTCTCTTTCTCCTCTCTTGCATTTTCATATTATTGTAGACGCAAATGCGGAGTCTTTTTTCCAAAATATGGACCTGTCGTCTTCTTCAGTTCAAATCAACTAACAAAGTAGACGTTGGGAGGCGTGGGCCCCAAACCCCGTTAAAAAGCTTGGAGCTTTTTTAAGGATGGTCGGTGGACCCCCTCTTCCTTCAGACAATAAAAGAATCCACCACCTTCCTCTCTTTCACTTTATCGTTTGAACGTACTACATCATCTGCCTGCTTTGATTTTTCCACTTCTTTGAAATTCAAAATTACAATGTATCTGCGCTTTTGAGGAGACACAGCTACAGAGTTCAACTGGAAAACATTGATAACAAAACCAGGGAGTTTTTAGTTTTACCATTGTATTGAGGTCTGTTACAACACAGCCAAACTCATGGGGGAGACAACCTGTCTCGTGCAACCATTCTCTTATGCTGCAGGAATTCCTTCCAGTGAAGCGTCCGAGGTAGAGTTCATGAAACTGAATTCTGTATACCATCTTTTTCGTCCAAGGGTACTAATGATTGGGTTGTAATAACTCCTTCAAATTTGTAGTGGGTTGCTTGAATTCTTCCTTTTGACTCCTGTAGTGTGGCTACAGGCATATACTTTCTATGCTTTTTCTTTTTCTATTCGTTAGCTTGTTCTCTTACAGACCAAGATTACTATAGAAGCTCTTACGTCACAGGGTAAGCCAATTCATCCTCTCGGCCAGTCTGTCTCTTTTGGGAGGTTCATGTCAGAATCATTATCTTGGGAGAAATGGTCAACTTTCTCTCACAACAGATATGTTGAAGAGGCCGAGGAATTTTCACGGCCCGGCTCAGTTGCACAGATGAAAGCTTTCTTTGAAGCTCATTACAAGAATCTAGCTGAAAGAAAGGCTGCAGCTTTACTTGAGCAAGCAAATGTCACAGGAAAGAATGTGGCTGAACCAGAAACTAAAAGTGAAGTTTGTGAAACTACACCTCATGATTCAGAAATGATGACCCCAAGCTCTGAGGCAAATGGTGAGGCACAAAATGTCAAAGTGATGGCAGCCACTCAGACCAGCTATGGTAATGAAGGTGAAAGAACCGAGGTTAGAGAAGTTGATTCAACGACCAAAAGCCAGGTTCTTGTGCAAAATTGTGAGAAGGGGCAAACTTTAAACGAGCTTGGAGTTGTTGATAATGAGAAAGAAGTTAGAGAGACGGATCTCAGTGCGTCCAGACAAATGGAGACGCCTCTACCGAAGGTAATACCATTATTTCAGTGGATCTTGTTTTGATTCCATATCTTGGTTGAAGCTGACATGTCTCCTTGTTTTAGCAGGATGATTTGGCACCAATAAGCAAGAAGAAACTACCTTTTTCTGGCTCAAAGTCATCGATTTATGTTAAAGAAAGAAAGCTGCCATTTTCACCCGCTAAACAGGCAGCTCCACTTCGTCTCAGAAAAGAAAATATTGCCACTTCAATCAACAAGAAGTCGACAGTAGAGTCCGACGGAGTAAAATCAACTCAAAAATCAATGAACTTCACTCCTGTTAGACAGCTTAATAAGATAACATCAACACTTATCCGGAAGATTGATAATTCGAGTGTTAGTTCCAATTGTAAAGCATCCAAAAACTACGCAACTCCGGTAAGGACTCCAACTACGGTTCTTTGTTTTTTCTTCTGCAATTCTGTTTCAAATCTATGCATGCACGCACAACAACTCATAAAAAGATAGTCACTCTGCTATTATCTTTATGCATATTACGATGGCTTTCGTTCTTGAATTGCAGGTTTCAGTTCTTAAGGACCGTAAGCAACCCATAGCCACTCCTCTATCAGAAAACAAAAGGTATATGAATTATAGTTACAAAGAAAAACTCGATGATTTCACTTCAAAAATTTCTTGTTATTTACGCAATTGCAGGGAAAAGACACCTCTTCACCCCTCAGCATCAGGAAGCAAAACAGTTCGCCCCAAATGGCATTTCTTCCCAACAGAGTATTTAGTTTCTGACTTGTAGAGTTTGTTGCATTGGTTTGGAATATCATCGTGAGAGCCCGTATTCTAGGGGTATGAAAATGCACAAAGTGCAAGGGAATGAATGCAACTATAAAGGCAATGATTCAATGGTCTGAACTTCATTTTCGTGTTACGTGCATAGTAAGAAAAATGTAACTGAATTACAGCTTGATATCGCACAATTTGATCATATAGGACCAGGAGACCAACAGTTTGCCTGGTTCTATATATACGTGGCATCGTTAATTGAAGCTAAGTAGAACTTTGTGTACGAGCTACCAAGGAGTTTTCAAGTGTCCTTGATGCATGATGCAAACGTTTATGATGGATTTTTGAGTAGTTTATGATAGATTTTTTAGTATTCTGACCGTTATTTGTTCATGCCAGTTGTTCGAAGTTTATGAGTGGCTGCAGAAACAAATCTCAATCCCCCAAGTTATCTACACCTTTCAGCTTTAGAACTGAAGAGAGAGCTGCGAGAAGAAAGGAGGCAAGCACTTTGCAAGTTTTTTCATTTAAAAAAAGAATGAGAATCAACTCTACTGTTAAATTTATTTTACATTGCTTCTCACTTCTTCCGATATAATTTCAGAAGCTTGAAGAGAAATTTAATGCTGAGCAAGCGCAAAAAGTGCAGTTGCAAGCTACTCTCAAGGTAAGTATGCCATTGCAAAATCTATCTTTCGAACTTGCTTGGTACAATCCATTTTAATTGCCTGAAGTGTACGTTAAAACAAGTTAGATTCCTGTCCACTAGGCAAAAGAAAGCTGAAATTTTAACCTTATAACAAGGTCCCAAATTTAATCTGGTACAACGATGGTGGCTTTGGCTGATGGGTAGTATTCGTATGAAATTCACTTGACAAAGTATCAATTCAGCTACTTGAAAATGTTAACGCTTGGGTTAAGCCCTTCTTCTTGTTGTGCTAACCTGTAAGCATGGTGGCTCTAAAATGTAGCTAGTATTTCAATTAAAAAGTGAAAATTGGTTACTCATATGACAGCTATCTCTTTGATCAGGAGAAGGCAGAAACAGAACTGAAAAGACTGCGTCAAAGCCTTTGTTTCAAGGCGAGGCCTCTACCTAAATTTTACAAAGAGAGAGCTGTAACAAATATAGAAGAAACGGTATCTCTCTTGTTGCTATGTATTTGTGCACTCATACTTAACCACACTTTGTCGTCGGTCATGAAGCGCTTTTCTGTTCCTTACAGATACCATTGACACGTTTTCAGTCACCAGTACAAGAAGGAAAATATTATCCTAACACGACACAAAGAAGCAATCCTCAATTGCTTGAGAGACCCTCAGTAAAGACTACCGGCTCCAAGCAGGCCATAGATAAGATCATACACAGGCCACGTTCTTTAAGTTCACACCTGAAAGGAAATGTTAATGAGAATGATTGCCCAAATATTCATTGCAAATGAGCAAAGGCCAAGTGATGGAGATGAGTTCAATTTGTAAGCTTCAAGTATGCCAAGCTTCAAATTGTTTGATGCCTGCCAGTAAGGTGAGGCCATATATGCCGAAGCATTGGTTTGCCAGGAGAACTTGATATTCTCCTACCATTTAAATGGTAGCATGTGTTAATTGTGTAGTTAAAACATCAATTCTGTAAAGTAACTGGATAACAGTGTCCCTCGTAGAAATCATGGAAGTTATGATTCCTCATTTGATGTAAAACAGTTGGAAGAAGAAGTCAAACTTCTGTTTCACTATATCATGCAAGTTCAGCTAGATTCCAAGGACAATTCATTTGAAATTGACCATTTATCCTTCCTTCTTATCAAAGTTACCGCAAAGCTGAGTTATTGACAGAAAGTTTTTAAGCTAATGTTGCATCTTCCGACCACCTCTTCAAGAACTTTCACCGCACGACTGCACAGAACTCCTATAGATTCAATTTTCATAGGAGTACAGAAAACTGCCTTCTTTCAGAAGTTGAAACTTACTCCTACTCTTTTGCTGCCCATTTTTTTGCTCACTCAAAACACGAACGTTGCTTCGTTTCAGGGCACTGGTTATTGAGGATGTCCACGCAGGTCTCATATTCTTCCTCGAGCATTCCAAATATCAGTGGTGTGTGTTTGTCTGTTGCTTCATTCAACATATTCACAACTGCCATCATTCTCGCAACTTTTGATTCATATCATAATTAGCTTCTAACCCCTTTGTATTGCCAATCACCTGGTAGCTTCCCAAGATGCTTGAGAATTGAAAGGGTGTCCAAATAGTGCTTAAAGTACTTTCTCACGTTAGGAGTAAAACACTCGCGTAGTTGAGAACTTCATATGCTGTTGCCCATTTCTCTCTTTGAATTTCTCAACCAACCATTCATTTTCCCATAAACCATATACATCAAGCAGTTGCTTCCATCCTCCACATTCTCGAGCAAAAGATGAGTAATTGATCAAAGTAAAGTTAGCACGTGCCTTGGGTCATAAGACATACATTAACTACACTTTTAACATTCTCGTAACTACTCTTTTAACTTCTTTTCAATTTCCGATTAAAAGCATGTTATCTCTGACGGTGAAAAGATTGTAAAAGACAAAGGTTTGGTTAGAATAGAAATAACCTATCACAACTCTACATTTGTGCCGTGCACTTCAAGGACTCGGATTAAATTAGTAACAGCAAGTAGGAGATGACTTGTACTCAAACATTTGGACAAGTACTTGCAACTTTTTCTTTCGAAAACATGAGTAAATACGTAATATTACAAATGAAATTAGTTGCAAAGAAGCATTTTTCACAATTTCAGCTTCCAAAGATTACATCTTTCTTCTGATTGTGAATGCAAAAAGCAAGCAAACATGAATATTAGACGCATCATAGAATCAATTATCACAATCTACCACCCAACACCAACCATCATCTCCTTCAGCTTGGGCCCACGTCAATCCCACATCACAGAAGCTCATATGATCGTCGTCTTCTTCCTCATCTTGATCATTAGAAATATTGGGATTGCCACCATTATCATTCTCATCCTCATCATTATCATCGATTTCCTGAATCACAATTCCGGGTGAAGACTCCATCAACGCTTCCTGGTCACCACCACCATCATCATCCTCAAAGACGCTATCATCAACATCATCATCCTCATAGTCATTAGCCAAATGGTCCAAAATCCCAGTGGCAGAGAACCCAGAAAAATTCAAGCCTGGTCGTCCATCTACAACCCTCGAAGATAGCAACCTGTAATTAGAGACAACATCAAGTGACCTCACCTTATGGTTTCCTTTGACCTTGTCCTTGGACTTGCAGCACGGGTTCATGTGACACTTATTGCACCGCGGCCTCCCACACTTTCCGGTGAACTTGGAGTGGCCGGTGGGTTTTAGCTGTACTCTGGTGAACATTCCGGCGGTGGGAGGTGAATCAAGCTTGTTAATGAATTTGGAGTGGGGTCTTGAGTTCCATGGAGATGGTAGGATTGTATAGGTCCGGACCATCCCATGTTGGCGTCCCTCTCTCTTCATAAGATGCGAGCTTGTTGTTGGCTTGATAGATCAATCAAAAGATGCGAGCTCGATTGGTCTGGGGTTGAGTGATCGTCCATTTATATTTTATAGAGCGAACACGGTAGGAGAAACTTGGGAAGGAAGGTGTTTTGCTAGTCATAGTACGTGTAGAGCAAGACAATAGGGATCTGACAACTATTGACAAGAGTGTGACGTTAAAAAATTGGATTGAAAAAAGGCACTCGCGAGTTACAGAACATTGTCGGTTGCTTTGCATACGGGACTTTATTTACCACACCTGAAGGCCACTTTCCTCGACATTAATCGAATATTATTTCATCAGTGGAAGTATAAAAACTTCTCCATTACCAAGTCAAAAGCCTTAAAGTATACTGAAATTATAAGCTACAATCTTTGATTAAAAGAAGTCATAGCTGCAATCTCTTTTACAAGTAAAGCAGAGAGGGAGGAGTTTTAGCCTGATTGTCTTGATGGGTCTTGTTTTCATGGCATAAAGATAAAATTTTGAGAATTTACGTTCATCTTGACAGTAAATTTCCTATACCTGGGAAAAGGTACTTTAAAAAATTGCTTGGGAAAATGTTATTGGCAAAAAGGACGCTTGCAATAGTTACAGTTATAGGATCTTCGTGACGAAGGCACTCTTTTCGGGACGGTAAACGACTCATCGATTATAATTACCTTTTGCTCAACTTGAATAACCTTTTTACCCTTTTTCTGCAGAAGAAATGACAGTTACGGACCCGTTCTATGCTAAGAGAAAAGGAGATTGAAGATACAAAACCTTTTGGAAGTACAGAGAAGAAAAGATGTATATGTTTGCGAGGCATTACGTACCGAACCATTTGACAAAGCAGGCCATGATAACCTATCTTTGTTATTTTCACTGGAAGACCTCAGATTTCTTAATTTCTTTTGAGAAACCATTTGGCTGGTAAAACAAGTTTTCTCAACGTGTTACGAGACGTCCAGAACAAGCACTTCCTCATCACCATGTGTTGAAACTGCTTTGGGATCAAAGCTCTTTCAATTATACAATCATAACCCCTTCTATACAATATGATTCAAACTGAATCATGTTCTGTTGGATAAAAAGCTAACACTAGAGAATGAAACTAGCATATAGATTGATAATTTATTAATTTTTACAAGTGAGTCTAGTTCTTCCTTGTGTAGCATGAACCAAGGCAAAGCTTACACATTACCTGGTTGTAGTCGTGGCTCATCAGAAGACTTAATAAGTGGCTCCGAGCCGTCCTTATTGATTTTGGGACGGATAACTGTTCTCTTCGCAGGATATAAGATATAATGCTGAACCATGAAAAGGACGTCAAAGAAAATTGATATCTGCAAAATGTGAAATGTGAATAGAACCAGTGCATAAGAGTTCAGCAGAAGTATGTGTCCTTGGGAAAAAGTAATAAAACAAACTATAAAAGTGCAGACCAAAATATGGCAGAAATTCATACCAACGAAAGCAGTGCCTTCCCTATGTTGCCATAGAAGTTGATCCAAGAATCTGTGCAAGGCAGAATTATGTCAAAAATTATGCATGGAGTAATTATAATGACATTTATTTGGGAGAAAAACACACTTTGATCTATGGACTGTACAGCCATCTGGGCATAATTTGTCATGCCTCCAAAGAAATCCAGTAATATGTTTCCAATACTGAAGCCGTCTGTGCTCTTTCTCAAGAAGTTCATTATTGCCTATTTCTCAGATCATCACAAAGAAAAGTTTTAAGTAATATTTGGAAAACAATTAAAAGAAATTCTATAAAGGAAGCTCCAAAATAACGTACACAAACAGTTAGTAAGATGGTTTGAAGGATAATTGCTCCTATCCACTATTCAGAAATAAAGGTTCAGAGGGGATTGGAAAGAAAATTTTCACTTTAGCAAGGGAACCGATGGCAATATACCTAGTAAAACAAGATACAACCTCCAAAGCTTTTATGAGGTAAATTCTCGAGTATGGACTTTCCTCTCCAAGATTAAGATCTTATAATATGATTTCGGTAGGCTGTAAATTAAGGAGCTTCAATAACATTTAGGCGCCATGACATCAACAACGAATCAATACTGACCTGGGGAATATACTTGATTGCAGTCATAAAAACTTGAATTGAACTGCATGAAAATTGAACAAACAATAGATCAATAAGGGAATTTCAAGGAGACCTACAAATTCATTTCAAAGACAAAGCAAAACACAGCATAAGTGAGGTTGTTGGAGAAGTAGATAATCATCATTAGGAAACCACTTCTAAAATTTTTTAGTACTGATACGTGGACAAGGATACAGCTGATCCAAAAAGAATTTTTAGGACACAAAAAGGCCAAAATAAGCAACTTACTTGAAGATGGAGATAACCCATAGCCACGAGTGGGAAGGCAAAGCCATGAAAAAGCAAACTGCAGCTACTAGCCAGACAGCACAAACAATTGCTATAGAAACTTTTGAGAACTTTTGACTTCCACGCTGTTAATAATGAAGGAGCAATAGAGTAAGGCATCAACACTGAACACAAACTGGGAAAGTACAACACTCCAGAAAAGGAAAACATTACTTCATAAATTGCAATCTGGAATAACGTAACTGCTGTCAACAGAACAGCATGCGTTGAAAAAGCAACATCATTTGCAGCTACGGGTATCATCTGCAATGTAAAGCACATTCAAAGAATAATCATGACTCACTTCTATAGATATCCTAAAGAAAATTTTCGTCTGATAAATGAAGGAATAACTACACAGAATTCCTAGAAAGAAAATGAAGTTTAAACTATGAGATAATAGCAATTTATGGATTACAGGAAAAAACTCGGAAAATGAATCCATTTCATATGGAAGGCCAAAGCATATCTCAGCAATAGCTTTATTTATTTTAGTTGCTTCTAAATGAATAGCTGAGTAGTAGGTATCAAGTTTACATATGTAGTCTTCATGCAAAAAGGAGCCACTTAACTCACAGCAAGTGCTATGAAGACTCTGAAACAGACGATTCATACCGTCAGCCATCTTATTCATGAAGTATACATCGCAACTTGGTCTAATCTATGGCACTTAATGTGCAGTCCTACCTTATCCATACTTCTCAAAAGTAAGTTCAAGCAAATTCTAGTTTACATATTCGACCACTGTATTCGATCAATAAGAATCCATTATTTTCAAAGGTTATATTGCCTAGGCAAATTGGAAGTCAGAAAATGAACAAAATAAAACTTTCTTAATTAATAAAATGGTTTCTTACAATCTGCTTCTATCCCTGAAAAGGCCATTATAACCCATTCTTTCCATGGTATACTTTGTGCAGTTTATTCAGAAGGAAATGATTTTTTTTTTCTGTTTAAATAAACTGCCCAGAATCTAACCAAAATTAAGCACTCCTAAATAAAACCATAGTCTTTCTATAAAAAAAAATACCATAGTCAAAAAGTAAAAGTTGCTCGTACTGCATGCATAAAGGCTCATCATTCAAATCCAAAACCCAAAATAATGAAAAACAGTGAAATGAATAAGTAAAAGCGAAGCGTCAGTTAGGTCCTGCTCATAATCTTTCATAGCTAGAATCGAAAGGCAGGCTGAAACCAACCTCATCATAGCCAAATTTTTCAAAGTACTGCTTCTGGATGACAGGGCTAAAGTAAAGACAAGCGTTGTAGATCAGGTAGGAAGAATGTTTCGTAAGATTCAGCACCACGAAATCGAAGTTCAGACCAACCACACTAATTCAAAAACAACCACAAGACATAATATTGAAGCTTTTAGTTATAGGAAACGAAATCGAAGCCAAAGATTGAAACTTTCAGTTCTATTAAATGAAACGCATATCAAAGATTGAAACTTTCAGTGCTATGACACGAAACCCATGTCAAAGAAGAGCTAACAGATGATAGGAAGCATCACAAATACCTCTTTCGACGGTAATTGAGGATCACTTGTGGGTAGAAGCTGATGGACCATGAAATAAACGCAGTCCATCCCAAGATTTGATATGTTACTTCCAGAGGAAAAGAATTCCAAGTAGCCATCTCTCTCTCTGTTTCGCACTCTAAATATTTGATCCAAATATGCAGGAGAGAGGCCTCCAGTGAAAGGCAACAATGGCTTGTTTAATTTATAAAGGCCAGTGGGGGCTGCCTCGGTTCGACTCTTCGGATATTTCAACGCACATGATACGTCTCTAGTCTTGGTTCATGCGATTGTGCTGTGTCCACCATAAGCAGTGATATTATAATTATATAAGCCGATGGAGAATTTGGAAGGACTAGAGTCTGATCGAACGGTTGGCAGAGAGCTAGTGATCTTTCCAATCCGGTTTGCGTCTGCAGGTTAATATTCTGAGTTCTGATGTCATTATTGACAATATGAAGGAGCCGATGAAGGAGGATGGATATGACGGTACGTACATTCATCCAAAATTTTCATCGTCTTCTTAAACATTCATTCATTAGTCATTATGTTTGAGTGTGGTTTGTCATTATCTAAATTAATACCATACCTCACAAAAGCAAAAGGTAAGAGAGTAGGATAATAATTTTATCAAAGTCATTATTTTTGCTCCAATCAGTATGGAATCACTGGAGTAATTCATTTTGATGGTTTTTCTCCAAGCTTTATAAGGAATGATTAGATATTATTATTATTATTTATTTTTTTTGAATACAAGGGAAAAGAAAAATCAGAAAAAAAAAACTGATACATACAAATTCCGCCGTAGGGGATACCCCGGCGGTATAAAGCACGATTCCTATCTGAAACTAAAAAAGGAAGCGT
>JAOQMS010000008.1:9629400-9644741 GCA_027563885.1 Erythroxylum longipes
CTGAAGTGATGATGTTACAAGGTTTGATGTTGATGGACTAATCAAAAGCTAAACACAAAGTGAACATGCATGGTTTTTTTTTTGGGTGATGGACAATACCGAAACAAATGCAAAAGATAAGTGTTTAAATGAGGACTAAGGAGCTGCAGAAATGTTCTTGGCCAAAACATAGCTTAGGTGTTAGTTTAGTGTCTTGACATGTGTCTCTTTTGCATGTGTCACATTTGTCCACTAATTATACTACCACTTGTCCCCTAGCCAATTATCCACATGTCATATATTAATAGGTCCATTTATCAATCCATACTTAGTCCATTTGTCACACTTCTATTGGTCTTTTTATTTTTTTATTTTTTTATTTTTTTACATTTTTTAAATCCAAAAATACTTTAAATTTCCAAAAGACCCGAAATATCACCATAATTAATAAATCAATTCTAATACACTTCAATGTACTTTTCTATCCACAATTCTTATTTTCTTATATTTCTATTTTTTCGTAGTCCAAAATATTCCAAATTTTCGGAAATTTCCTAAAATTCACCAAAAATTCTGAAATAATACGAATAGTCTTCAAATAAATTTTTAACGCAAATAATTCACAATTTACCTTTTAATTGCATTTTTTAACAATTACTATTACCTGAAAAATGTCAATGAATGCATGTACAAATAATTATAATGTGCAAGATCAATAATGTCGTGTATGTATATGCCACATTATGCATAAACATGAGTTATGCTTCCTAATTTCTAATTAATCTCTAATAATCACCATTTAACCCTAATCCAAGTGATAGGATGTTACATTTAGTATAAGGGTGAGAACCTCCATGCAAATCAGGAAGGAGAAAGAGAATCCCCTTACCTAAGTCTTTTTTGCCTTTAAACATCTCTATGGGGCTTCCATTAATCAATATTCCATATGAGGCAGTGGTAATGTATTCTTGAATCCATGTGATAAACTTATAGGGAAATTTAATAACCTCTATAGTCTATAGCAGGAATCTCCAGTTAACGATATCAAAAGATCCACTTTAATAGTACAGTTTTGAGGGCTTTTGCTTCTTGTATACCCTTTCATAAAATCCTGCAAAAAAAGGTTATTATCCCCAACATGTCTACTACTCATAAAAGCACTTTGATCCTCACTGATGAGTAAGTGTAGAACATCCTTCAGCCTATTTTCCAAACTCTTGACGATGATCTTATAGAGGAAACTAGTACATGATATAGGTCTGAAATCACTTTAAATGGTCGGGTTAAAACTCTTAGGGACCAAACAAAGAAAGGTCTTATTAATCTCCTTAAGCAAGAGAACATTTTGGAAAAACTCCTGTACATCATCTTTAACTACTCTCCCTATGCTACTCCAAGTTTTTTGAAAGAAAAGCCCATTCAAGCCATATAGACCCAGGTCCTTAGAGCCATTCATATTAAAAATCACCTTCTCTATTCCTGATCCATGATAGGTCTAATTAGCAAAAAGGCTTCATTTTTAGGAATTTTGGTTATAACAAATTGCCTAAGGTCTATTCCATTACCTGTAGAACGACCTTCTGTGCATAAGAGATTTTGATAAAAATTCCTAGCTTCCTTTGCAATTCCATCTGGCCCAAATACAATTTCCCCCGATTCGGTTTTTATAGAGGTGATTCTGTTAACATTTCTTCTAGTTGTCACTAAATTAAAGAAAAATTTTGTACATCTATCTCCATCCTTAATCTAATTAATTATGACTCTCTGCTTCAATATAAAACAATGATTATCCACTATTTGCAAGTAGGTCTTAAGGGCTTCCCTCTTAGCTATAGCTAATGACAATCAGTAGGTTTAGATGCCAAAGATTTCTGAATTAGTGATAGCTTGTTTCTTTCCATTTCTATCTCCTTTGTGGAATTCTGACCTCTCCTTAAATTTAACATCTTCAATTCATGGTTAATAGCCTTGAGCTATTGCAAACAAATATACTGCTTAGTACTATAGATCTCATATTTCAATCCTTTAGTAATTGCTTCTTAAAAGCCTTCCACATTAACCAGAAAATCATTGAATATGAAAGGGTGATCAATTCTAGTCATTTTAAACAAATTAACAACCTTGATAGGGGTATGATCAGAAATTCCTGGGTTTTAAGAAATTGGTTGAACTTTCTGAAAAAGTAGTTAACCAGTCCATATTCACCATAACTCTATGTATTTTTTTTCAGATGAGCCAGTTAGAGCTTTGTTTGTTGGAACAAGTGAACCTATGACCTTCAGATTTTAAATTTGTTAATTTCACATCCTACATGCAATTAAACAAATCAGAGGTGTAGTAGAGTAGGTTACAATTCCCTTCTGCCTCTGATCTGTGTAGGGTGGCGTTAAAGTCCCCACTAACTAGCCATGGACCGCTAACTGAAGCTTTGAGTCTTTGAAGGGAAGTCCACAACTCAATTCTTTGAAACACTATATTAAAACCGTAGACAAAAGTAGCTAAAGCATAAGAATTTTCCATTTTGAAGTTAAGTTTTGTGTGAATAAATTGCTGACTAGTTTTTAGAACTTTCACTTCCAAAAGATCTCCATCGTAAACAATAATATAAGCATGACATTGGTGGTTTGTAAGAAACTGACATTTGCTACCTAAACAACTTACTTTATTTAGATTTCTTCCCTAATTTTGGTTTCCATTAAACAAAATAACAAAGGCTTTTCCTTTAGAACAAAATCCCTTACTGCATTAAGCTTAGAAAGGTTGTTTATTCCTCTTACATTCCAAACTATCAGGGTCATATGAGAATACTTTTCCCTTTGGAGCCTTTCCAACTGCTCCTGTTGCTCTTCCAAGAGATTACTTGTTCAAACTGTTCCTCTTAAGTAACTCCTCTCTGTTGTTCTTCCATCTGTTGAGTTTGCTCATTTAGTTAGAGTTCATGGTCTCTATAGTAAGGATTATTCTCATTAATTTCCATTTCATTTTCCCCCTGGTTCCTTAATGATTTATTTGAGGCACTCAGTATTTGCTGTTGAATTCCCACCGACTGAACTGAATCTGGAAGATTATCCACTTGGACTCTCTCACCTTTTATAGGTGTTTCCCTGTCAACCTGAACCAAATTACCTAGGCTTTCATGGTTATCTAATACATGTTCTTCTTCCACCAACTCTTTGTCATCTTTAGAATTAAGCTTCTCCAATCCCGTCACCTCCCAATAGTCTCCTCTAATGAAAACTATCCCCGTTGGTTTCCATTATTTGCCTTGTGCTTTTAGGAAGGTTTCCATTGGTATATAACCAAAACCTTGTCTTCTCTGAGAGAATTCCCATCAGCCAACCTTAGGATAGGAATGTTATCTTTCATTTCCTTAAGAATATCCATACTCACACATAATCTTGCAAATCCAACCCGTTTTCTCAAAGCAGTGTTTTTATCCATACAGATTGGTTTTCCTAAGTAATTAGCTAGCATACTCAAACCCTTAGTTGTCCAATATTTCAAAGGAATGTTATGGATATTCACACATAAATGAATGTTTTTCAATGTAATTTTCTCTAATTCCATGCCCGGTTGCCAATTTTGAAGAAACAAAGGAAGTTGAGAGATGTGCCAAGGGCCTTCTTCAATTACCTTTTGAGCTTTTGATTTGGAGGAGAAGGTAAAGATTAAGTTATCTTCCTCAATTAGCATAACTTCCATTAGTCTTCTACCTTTCCAATTTCTTTGAGTTCATGCTTGTATCACAGGAAAAGCAGGTCGTTTATCTATAAAAAAAACCATCAAGCGTAGCATCCCATGTCCTTACACCTTCCTGCAGCATGTCTAGAGTTGGAACCACCATTAGCTTTCCTTTAATCTCAACAGGTGGACAATAGATCAAGGAAGAGTCATAATTGTCACCCACAACTTGTTTCCAAGTCTTTCTAGCCCCTTTAATTTGTTGAACACACTGTCAGATGGAGCATAAGCTTTAGAAGGAACAATAGAGGCTAGAGGTGGGATGGTTTGATTTGTAGAGTGAGAAGGAGAAGAAGAATAGTGGGATGCAAATTTCTTAGCAAGTTGAGAAGGGGATGAGGGAGTAGAGTACAGAAACGGGGTGATTGAGGGTAGAGGTGGGAAGTCTGTCTCCATTTTAGTTCTAAATGGAAACTAATGATGTTTTGTTTTGCAGTTCATCAAAGGAAGAACAATGCTGGAAGGAAAACTCATATTTCAACTAAGAATAGCACTTTTTGGTTGACACGACACAACTAAGAGGACTTGTGATACAGTCACTTAACTCCCTATTGATTTGTTCTAGGAAGCGCTTCTTTGCTTTAATGTTGTTTATGCTTTTTGCAAGCTGATTTTTGCCTTTATCTTATTCAAGTATAATATGTTGTAGATAGCTTCAAATGTCTGTGTGCATGGTACATATTTTACTTGTAAATCAAAGTTCATATGAAAGAGTATAGTTTGGTAAGCCCTATTGAAGCATAACTGAGAATTACCATCTTCATATCTGTAAGTATAAGGTGATTTCCATTGCTTCAAGTGCTTCAGACAACAATTGTTTGTATAGAGAATAAGCGATGCAATGAAATTGGAATGCAATTCAAGGGTCTTCCTGGCAGCATTGTACACACTTCGGTGGTTGTTGGTCAATGTTGCAATTACAACAAGCTGTTTCACAATCATTATTGCACCCTACAAGAAAGAAATCCCATTTAGTATTATGCTCCACAAGCTTCAGAGCCTATCTTCTGCTTTATTCCAATTTTCTTTGTTCATGCATATAATAACTGTTTGTTGGACCAATTTTAATCCAAGTATGTGGCAAGTCAACGTGGAAATGCTGAAAAAGAGTTTCTCAATTACCTGTTACAGTAATAAACTTTGTTGGTGATTCCACATAACCAGGATCTAGGGGAAGTGAAATATCAACGTCTGCTTTAAGTGTGTACATGCTAACAAAGATCATGAAAGCAATACGTAAAACCATTCCTTCGAATTTCCTTTGAGCAATATTCAACATGATGATGTAGAAAAAGTTGACGCTCACCAGTTTTATAGGCTTAACAGGATTTGCAGGTATGGGGAAGAGGGACCTAACTCTTTAAAATATGACTTTGGTAGTACATATATAACGTTTCGAAATATATCAGGGATCATCCTTTATATGTGTTAGTATTAATGATGTAATCTATGTGGGTTACTGATGATATTTATTTTCCAATCGTATAGAATGGTTCATGTCAATCCTATGAGACAAACAACAGTTAACGCATTTACGTTATGATATTCTTAGAGTGGTAAGAGTAGATCCTATCCAATAGCAGTACATTTTGACGTGATCATGGACGTCTTGTGCATAGTCGTGGTTATCAAGTGGATGTAAGGCAACCGTGAGCTTATAGTAACAGCATCACACACTGAACGATCTAAAGTCGCCTGACTAATCAATGAGAATCATGGTAATGCCGAAATGTAAGTTACTAAAGGAAGACATTTTTCAACAAAAAGAAGCTATCCACATCAAGTCTGGCATAAAAGAAATCCAAATAAATATCAACGACTCAAGAAGTTGTATTACCATTTATTGGCAAAGATGGGTAGCACAACTCAACCTTAATCTTGAATACAATAGGAATGGCCGGTATAATCAGTATAAGAGTTCTTATTTAAGGACGGGAACACGAAGTTGATGTCTATTAAAAAAGAAAAAGAATTCCCAGTAGAACTGATAAGAGTCGCATCCTCCTGCAATACCGCCTCTGAAACTTACGCACCGCCTTTTAGTTGGAGTGCTTTGATATCCATTATCTGCTTTCCAGGATTCAAGCCCTTGGGACAGGCACGTGCACAGTTCAATATGGTATGGCAGCGGTAGAGCTTGAATTCATCATTTATGGCTTCAAGTCGCTCATTTGTATATTCATCACGGCTGTCACTAATCCACCTGCATGTTCATAGTAGAATTACACTGCAAGTTTTCCCCCATTTTCTTTGCTGAAAATAAGAAGCCCCATAAGCCACATTAACAGTTCTACGAGCTAAGTTTTCCCTCATAGTCAGTCATGGACAAGGTTTCCCCTCGTAACACTTTCAACAACAATAGTCTCAAAGTCGTAGATGAAATTCGCACAAGAAATATGATGAAGAAAAGCAATTATCCAATTTGATATCAGCTATTGAAACTATAATGCTTTGAATACAATTTAGAGAAGTAAATTTTATCAGATATCAATCCGAGTAGCTGTGGGACAAGGAACATCGTCTTGGCTACAAACTCAACGAATTAGTATCTCAACATTCAATCATTCATCCAATCCTGTACCGTTCACATTTCAACAGTCAAAAGTCCACTTTTCTAATGACATGATCATCCATATCCAACCCCACAAGAACAAAACTCGGGAAACAAAAAATAACAACAGCATAATAAAATTTACCTATTAGCATGAAGCAAAGCAGCAGGTCCCAAGTAAGACTCCGGGTTCCACCAGTAACTAGGGCAAGAAGTGCTACAACAAGCGCACAATATACACTCATACATTCCATCAAGCTTTGATCTTTCCTTCTTACTCTGCAATATCTCCTTTCCAGGAACAGGAGGTGGGGTCTTCCTCTTCAGCCACGGCTCGATACTCTTATACTGGTTATAAAAATTAGTCATGTCCACAACCAAATCCTTAATCACAAACATGTGAGGCAAAGGCGTGATCGTCGAACTGGACCCCGATTGGATCTTCGTCAAACAAGCAAGCCCATTGCACCCATCAATGTTCATCGCGCAAGAACCGCAAATTCCTTCGCGGCACGACCGTCGGAAGGTGAGGGATGGGTCAATCTCGTTCTTGATTTTGATCAGAGCATCAAGAATCATGGGCCCGCAGTCCTTAAGGTTGATTTGATAGTCTTCAAGGTGGGGTTTCGACGGGTTATCTGGATTCCACCGGTAGATTTGGAACGTTTTCATGCTTGTCTCAGCTGTAGATTTCTGTTCAACTTGCTGCGCCTCCTCCTCTGACGCGTGGAGCCTCGCAGTCACGAACCGAGACGCCACCTCCATCGATGATGGAGCAACCCTAGCCGCCGCTAGCCCTCTTCTGAGCAAACTCGCTGCCATTTGTAGAGTGAGAAAGCGGAAAGTGAAAGAGCTCTTTGGAGAGGGAAAGGCAAGAATAGAACAAACTGAAAGCTAACGGATATCGGTGAAACTTAGTTTATATAGGGGGGTAGTTGGGGGATTTAACGGCTAAAATTAATCCACGTTGACGGGGCTATTCTACGTGCCGTGGATTAGTTGGACTTTGCTCTTTATAAGTGATGTGGTGATCTGTGGATCGTTGGTTGAGGAAGTGATGTGGTTACGGTATGGATAGTGATTTTGGGTTTATATTCCTTTACCTTTTTTTTTTTTTTTTTGCTATTATGCATTAACAAGAGCAATAACAACAATTATATTAAGGAGAGGATTTGAGAAGATTTAAAAAAATAAAGTCTTATCTCTAACTAGCAGAAAGATTATTTATAATTAACTTACATAAAAAATCCACAAAAAATAAAACAAATGAATAAATAAAAGACAAGTCATTACAAGATATTGTTTAGGCTAGGTAAAGAAATATTTAAGTTAAATAATTAAGAGGAAAGTGTCACATATTAAAAGTTTAGGCTACTTACAAGACATAATGTTCGAAAGAAAATGTTTAAATGACATATGAAAAAGAGAAGGATCTTTTTATGTGAGATTCTTTACCCATATCTTAGTATGTTAAAGTTTTACATTAAAGGTCACGTCTTTAGTAAGTTCCAGTATAGCTAAATCATTTTTCATCACCTCAACCTAATTTTTATTAGGCCTTCCTTTTCTTCCTCTTACAGTCCCTACGTATAATCTTTTCGCAGCTTCTCACTAAAGCGTCAAAATATCTCCTTTTAACATATCTGAACCACCTAAGTCATGTCTCTCTAATTTTTCATTAATATTAGTCACCTTCAATTTGTCTCTTATCATTATATTCCTAACCTTATCTCTTTTAGTAAAGTTGCACATCCAACGAAGCATCATCATCTCCGCTACCATTAACTTATGACTATGTACCCATTTGATAGGCCAATATTCTGCTCTATAAAGTATGGCTGACTTAATCGCTAAACGATATAATTTACTTTCGAGTTTGAGTGATATCCTCTTGTCACAAAAAAACTCCCTATGCACTTCTCCATTTAAGTCACCTTGATTTGATACCGTGAACAATATCTTCATCGACCTCTCCATTGCTTTAATGATAGATCCTAGATATTTAAAATACTTCATCTGTGATATAATTTCTGAACCATTCTTTACTTCACATCAGAAACCATCCTATTGCTTGAAAAATTATACTCTAAGTACTTAGTCTTAATTCTACTCAATTTAAAAACCTTCGACTATAATGTATCCCTCCACATTTCTAGCTTGATCTTGACAACCTTTTTTTGTCTCATTTACTAAAACAATGTCATCAGCAAATAAGATACATCAAAGCACATGACTTTATATATTCTTGGTGAGCTCATCCATCATTACTATAAACAAAAAGGGGCTTAATGAGGAGCATTTGTGTAGCCTATTATCGATAGAAAATACTCTGTATCTCCTCTTATCATCCTTGCTCTAGTCTTAAAACCTTCACACACATCCCTAGTTACTCGTATACAGTTCATGGGCACTCTATTAACTTCTAAATACCTCCACATGATTTCCCTATATACTTTGTCATAAGCCTTCTCGAAGTCAATAAAAACCATATGTAAGTTATGCTACCTTTCCTTGTAGTATTCTATTAATCTTTTAAGAAAATGTAAAGCTTCTGTCATAGACCTTCTTAGTATGAAACCAAACTGGTTTTCAAAGATACGTACATCATTACTCACTCTCCTCTTAATCACCTTCTCCAGTAACTTCATGGTATGACTAATAATTTGATGCCTTTATATTTGTTATAACTTTAGATGTCCCCTTTGTTTTTATATAAAGGATTTATCATACTAAGTCTCTACTTATTTAGTATTTTGGTGGACTTAAGCATCACATTAAAAACTTGGCTAGTCAAGTAAGAACCTCTTCATCTAGGCTTTTCCACACCTCTATGGGTATCTCATTAGGCCATATTGTCTTTCCACTCTTCATCTCCCTCAAAGTTCTTTTAATTTCTTCCCTTGTGATCTATCGATAATTAGTAAAGTTATGATACCTCTTAGATATGCTAAGATCAACCAAAGAGATGTGTCCTCTAAGCCTTCATTAAAAAGGCTATAGAAATATCTCTGTCATCTTCTTTCGATATCATTGAGAACCACGAGCGCCATCCCTGCATCATCTTTTATACAACAAACTTGATTTAAGCCTCTTGCTTTCCGTTTCGTAGCTTTTGCTAACTTAAATATATCATTTTTCTTCATATGTAGTTTCCAATTATTGGTATAATTTCCCATAAGTTCTTTTTTTAGCTTCTGAGACTATCTTCTACCCTTCTTTCTTTGTCAGTTTGTAACTCTATTAACTACCGTCTCTACCATTATGGTGCTATCTAACATAGTTTTACAGGCAACCTTCTTAATTTTAACCTTTTCTTGTACATCTTCATTCACCACCAAGACTCCATTTTGCTACCCCTAAGCTCTTTAGAAACACCTAAGATCTCTTAAGTTGCATTCCTTAAAAGAGTTACTACTCTCTCTCACATTTAGTTAACATCTCCTTCCAATTTCCATTTTTCTCCATATACTACTTTATCCCTATGTTGTTCTACCATATCCTCTTTCAAGTTCGACCATCTGACTCTAGAACACCTCCTAGAACTTCTCTTCTTCCTTCAACCCTTACCTATAAGATCCATAACCAAAAATTTATGCTAAGTTGACAAGCAATCATTAGTTAGCACCTTACATCCTTACAACTAGGTCGATTGCTCCGATTCACAAGGAAGTAGTCAATTTAAGTTTTCATAGTTCTACTCTTAAAAGTCACCAAGTGCTCCTCATTTTTCTTGAAAAATGAGGAGGTTATCATCAACTCAAATGCTACCGCGAAATATAACAAAGCAATCCCACTATCATTCCTATCATTGTATCCCCCCATAAGTATATAAATATCAGCCTAAAGTTGCCCTTATATGACCATCAAAGTCTTAAAATAATTCTCTAATTAGGAGGGATCTGCTGAATTACCTCATCTAGCTCTTCTCAAAATTGGCACTTAAGTTGTTCGTCCAACCCTACTTGGAGTGCATAAGCACATACTACATTGAAAAAAACACCTTTCACCATAATCTTTAAAGACATAATCATATCATCATTCCTCTTTTCCCCTACAACATTTTGTATAAGTTCCTTAACAACCAACACACCTACTTCATTCCGTTGTTTCAAACACCCTAAATACCATAATTTGAATTACTAATCTCTTTCGCTTTAGCCCCTATTGATCTACTTTATTTTCTGTTTTGTTATTTTGGTGAATTATGCTAGGCGTTATACTTGAAGTTGCAAGTAGCGGGACCTACTATTTATTTTATATAATTAAAATTTATTTCTCTATAACAAACTACCAATGTTTTAAAATTTGGATTGAAAATTAAATTAGTAAGATAAGATGTTTAAAGTTTAAAAGGTTCAACTAATATTAGACCATAAAAATCTCGGTCAAAAATTAAATAAAATTAAAATTTTTGACATATGATTGAAGGAAAATGTCTTTACCCATCAATATGAAGTTTAATTGAAAACAAAGTATGTTAAATAAAAGTTAATTAATTTTTTATTTATAAAAATTGATTAATTTACGAAATCGACTGGCTAATTTATAAAATGATTGATTTTAATAATAAAAGTTATTAAAGTAAATTGAATTGAAATATTAAAAATTGAATTGAAATATCAATTGATTTAAGATTTTTATGGTTAACCACCGATTAAGTTTTCTAATTATTCCATATTATAACACTAAAATAAAAAATGACAAACAAACTCTAACGAAGAATACCTTTCTTTAAGATTTAAGTCAATAAATCGTAACACTAAATTATAAAATAGCACTTATCCCTGATAATTCTTTCAATATCTATATCCAATCTTCATCTTCCATTCCATTAATTTTTATACGAAAGGCTTAGGAAAAGTTGGGTTTTTCTTTTGTTATTTTATGTTTTGGCCTTATAATTTATTGGTTTTCGAATATTGGTTGATATTGGTTGGTATATTTAAAAACCATTTGGTACAAATCGATATTGCAATTTTGTAGAAAATAAAAGTTTTAGATATTTTTTATCAATATTGACCAATAAAGTAGAAGATTTATATCTTGATTCATTAAATTGCACTAAATTGTTTTTCAAGATAATTGAGTTGCATAACTTAATTCAATATTATCAAATCTCTAGTATTTAAGAGTTTTCTGTATAAAAATTTAAGAAAATAAATGTCTTTATCTTAACAAAATAAATAGGCAATAAAAAATAAATGAATATATAAAAATAAAATAAAAATACTAAGTTTTATTAAGATAAAAAGGTGCATTTTCAATTCTAACGTTTGTACCAAAACTTAACTTGAATCTTAACACTTTTCTAATACTGTAACTTAATGAAAATTATTTTACTTAAACCTTAAATTAGCGTAAGCATAAAATTATATCTCAATTATATTTAAAAAAAGTATGTGATTTTTTATATTAGAAAGGACTACATTTATGGCTAACTAGGATTCTCAACTAATAATGTTGCCCTTCAAATTTTGGTTAGAACTCTTCTTTTGCAATTTAGAAATTTATAGTCGACTACACTTAAAAAAGCACTCAAATTATTGTTTGTTACTTTCTAGATAGTCCTTCTCCTCTTTTTCTATTTCACCTCCACCAACAATTTCTATACTATGAATTCACGTTTCATAGTAACATACATTTTCCATAAAATTATACTATTATAAGTATACCTAAATTTGATTTCATCATGTTTTATACCATTATAGTGACTTACAAGATCATTAGACATAGTCATGTACATTTTTGAAGTTCTTAAAAAATGTTCCCACATGTTTATAATGAGTTATATGGGCATTGGACACATTTATGTATCTTAAGTTACCTGGAATGTGTCATAACACACGCCCATGTTAAAATTCATAGATGCACAATGGCGTACATGATTGCATATATGACTGAAATATGTGATGGTGTAAGTTCGCAAAAAATTACACACTTGTGTTTGGAATCACACATTCACGGTGACTTGCACGGTCCGTTACACGACCGCGACACTTTTTAAAAACCCTTATTTTCTTTCTTTTTCTCCACTTTTCTCTCTTTCTTCCGCCACCCACTTTCCGCACTTCTCCCTTCTTTTGCCTGGCCTAACTTTTTTGTGTGATTTGGCAACATCCAAGTAAGTTTTTCCTTACTTTTGTTAAGATTATTGATTCTGAAATTGTCCAAACTTGACTCAGTCCTCGATGATTGTTCAGCAGTAGACTTAGTCTTTAACATCAGTTTCAGTTGTAGTATTTACGTTCCTTAATTTTCTGGTTTTCAGTTAATAAATTTAGTCTAAAGATGGTGCATAAATATCTAATGTTAGTTCCAGTATTTTAGTTAATCAGTTCACTTGTTAGCCTATAAATTGGCAACTTCAGTTCAGTAATAACAGAGCAGTAGTATTCTGCATTCTCTGCATTGTTCTTATCCATTCATTGCTGCAATTACTTTATTTTTTTTGTTCTGTTACTTCCAATTCCCAACAATTGTGGTATCAGAGACAAAGGTTCAGATTCAATTAGAACTGGTGAGAAAGATAGGTGGTAGACACTATGGCCTCAAATGGGAATTCACTCAATGTTGCACAACCAACCATCCCCATTTTTAAAGGAGAAAGCTACGAATTTTGGAGCATCAAAATAAAGACGTTATTTAAGTCTCAAGATCTCTGGGACTTGGTAGAAAATGGGTTTACTGATCCAGACGAGGAGAATAGATTAAAAGAAAATAGAAGGAAGGAATCCAAAGCATTGTTCTTCATCCAGCAAGCAGTCCATGAGACGGTTTTTTCAATAATTGCGGCAGCCACCACATCAAAGCAAGCATGGTTGATTTTGCAAAATGAGTTCCAGGGATCTTCAAAAGTAATTGCAGTGAAACTCCAAACTCTTCGACTTGAGTTTGAAACCTTGATCATGAGAGGCAATGAATCGGTGCAAGATTATTTGTCTAGAGCAATGGCAATAATCAGTCAAATGAGATCATATGGAGGCCAGATTACTGATCAAACTGTTGTTGCAAAAATATTGAGGAGTTTGACTCCCAAGTTTGATCATGTTGTAGCTGCAATTGAGGAATCCAAAAACTTGTCCAACTTCTCATTTGATGAATTGATGGGATCTTTACAAGCTCATGAAGCAAGGATGAACATGTCAGCTGAAAAGCATGAAGAGAAAGCATTTCAAGTGAAGGGGGAAGCATCCAAGCCAAGAGAATCAGATAAGCCAGCAGCAGGAAGAGGTCATGGCAGAGGTGGATTCCGTGGAAAAGGTCGTGGTCGAGGCAGAGGCAGAGGTTCTAACCATTGACAATCCAATTATGAACAAGGCAATAAGAGTGGAATCCAATGTCATAACTGCAAAAAATTTGGGCATGTTAAAGCAGATTGCTGGTATAAGGAGAAGCAAGTGAATTATGCAGAAACAACCGATGAAGAAAGTAAGTTGTTTATGGCTTATTATGATGCTAATGAAGCTGCAAGTGATGTTTGGTTTGTAGATAGTGGTTGTTCTAACCATATGACAGGGGTGAAAGCACTATTTGAAAAGCTTGATAACACACAAAAAATGAAAGTCAAGCTTGGTGACAACAAAGACATTCAAGTTGAAGGAAAAGGCACTGTAACAATCAAAACCAGCAATGGTAAAGTAAAATTGCTCCATGATGTTCAGTTTGTTCCTAGTTTGGAACATAATTTATTAAGTGTTGGACAATTGATAGCTGGTGGTTATTCTATTTTATTTGATGATGGAGCATGTGTTATTAAAGATAAAAAAAATCATGCCAAATAATCGTTAATATCCATATGGCCAAGAAAAAAATGTTTCCACTTGAAGTCTCAAATGTGAAAAATTTTTGCATTAGTTGCTGGTGTAAGGAACGAATCTGAATTATGGCATTTGAGGTATGGGCATCTCAATTTCAAAGGGCTGCAGTTGTTGGATAAGAAAGGTATGGTTTTTGGTTTACCCAAAATTGATTCATTTGAGTTGTGTGAAGGCTGCATTTATAGAAAACATAGCAGAAATTCATTTCCTGTTGGAAAAGCTTGGAGAGCATCTACATGTCTTGAGTTAATACATGCTGACTTGTGTGGGCCAATGAACACAGAATCCTTTGGAGGCAAAAAATATTTTTTACTCTTGACAGATGATTTCAGCCACATGAGTTGGGTGTATTTTCTAAAATTTAAGTCAGAAACTTTTGAGAATTTCAGAAAATTCAAGGCTTTGGTGGAAAAGCAAAGTGGGTTATGCATCAAGACTCTTCGTTCAGATAGAGGCGGTGAGTTTTTATCAAATGAATTTAATCATTTTTATGAAGAAAATGGAATTCACAGGGAACTAACAGCACCTTATACGCCGGAACAAAACGGCGTTGCTGAACGCAAGAACCGCACCGTTGTTGAGATGGCAAGGAGCTTACTAAAAGGCAAAGGACTTCCAAATCAATATTGGGTAGAAGCAGTCTCTACTGCAGTGTATTTGCTGAATATATCTCCTACAAAAGCAGTGATGAATCAAACACCTTATGAAGCTTGGAAAGAAGCAAGCTGGAATTGGAGTGGCAACAGTGCAGAATCATAACTTGGAGCTTCACTAGATGAAGAAGCAGCTTTTACATCTGCAAACTCAAGTAATTCCTCTTCATCATCTTCAAATAGTAGCAGTCCAGCAAGTTCACCAAGTTCAAACTCAAGTAGCAGTAGCAGCCCATCTTCATCAAATGGCTCATCCGATGAGACACCTCCAAGAAAATTCAGATCTTTACAAGAAATCTATGAATCTTGTGCATTTGCTTTGTTTGCGGCAGATCCTACAACATATGAAGAAGCATAAAAAATGGAGGAGTGGCAAAAGGCAATGAAGGAGGAACTGTTGGCAATACAAAGAAATGATACGTAGGAGCTGACCAATTTGCCTGAAGGAAAGAATGTTGTTGGCATGAAATGACTATTCAAAACAAAGTATCATGCCAATGGAAGTATTCAAAAGCATAAGGCAAGACTGGTTGCAAAGGGATACTCACAGCAGCAAGGAATTGATTTTGAAGAAACGTTTTCTCCCGTTGCTCGGTTTGA
>JAOQMS010000008.1:9689248-9702927 GCA_027563885.1 Erythroxylum longipes
TAAATCAATTTCAAAAACGATTTAAGGAATACAGCAACATAATGATCAAGCTTCGGAATAAGATACGAATTAAAATTTATGTTTTTTATTATGATTTACATATTAATCATTTTATAGAATTAAAGTGATCGTGAAAATTTTGAAATTATTCCGTTATAGTCAAGATTACACCTCATCCGGATTTCCCAACAACTAATGCCATCAATGTATTTATCAGCTTGCACATTATTTTCTGAAGTTGGTATTGCACAATTAGCCAAGTTCTTTAACCACATCAAACTTGAAGGTCTTTAACTATGCCAATCTAAATTCGAAGGGTATGCCTTTGGAATTGCCACCGAGCCTTACGGGTATATATCAAGGCCGACCGTGATCCTTCAAAATCAAGGCCTCAACACGGTATAGTTTAAGTACTTCAGATGAAAACAATGCCATAAAAACTTTGCATCAGTATAACATTTGCTCGGTCAAATTTACAAAAATAAGAAATAGTCATTGGTGTTTCTTTAACTGCGTAGTATAAATTTCCTTTCTGTCAAACGGTTTACTGCTCCTTGGAACATCAGCCACGTTACAGAATTCTGTTAAATTTTTCCTGATTTGGACCCTCTTCTTTTTGTCTTCTGGACGAGGTCCCAGCAAACTTGTGTAAATGGTGGCTCCATATGCTTGAGAGGAGTGTACGACAGCATCATAAGCCTTTGCAGATAGGCTAAGGCCCTCGTTTTGAGCTCTCAAATACAGTTCATAAGCAATTCTTGGCTTACCATCCTTGGATAGAGCTTCAATCAGCATCTCATATGTAATCTCATTAGGCATGACATTCTGGACTTTCATTCTATGAAACCATTCGTATGCGGCACTGCTCGTACCATTCCTTGCGCATCCACTTATTATTGCATTATATGTGACAACTGTTGGCCCGACACCAGATGAAACCATCTCCTGCATTATGGCATCAACCAACCTGAATTTACATTGTCCTGTGAAAACTGAAGCCATAATTGTGTAGGCATATGCGTTGGGCTTGACTCCAATCTTCAGCATATGGTCCCACACCCTGATAGCTTCATCATATAGCTTTCCCTTTTCAAGGGCACTAAGCAGTGCACCGTAAGAGATGATTGTAGGCTTTTCACCCTGTTCAACCATTCTCCTAAATATCTGCACGGCAGCAGAAGTTTCTGAAGCCTTGGAACAGGCAACAAGAACAGCATTCCATTGCTTACTTCCCGGCTTAAGGCCTTTATCTTCCATCTTGTTTAGCAATCTGATGCCCCATCTCCAAATGCCTCTTTTTCTAGCTGCCGTAAGTAAGATGTTAAAGTGAGAGACAATCAATTCATAGGACATGGTATTTGGATTTGGTCCCTTATCCAACAAATCCTCATAAATCTCCAAAGCAGCCCACCACTTTTTAGCCTTTCCCATCACCCATATCACATGGTTGCAGACCGATAGACTTATATCAGAGGACCCTTCTCTAATCCTGTTGTACAGTTCCTTTGCAACAATGTAATGCTTTTCAGAAGTACAAGCCCATACGAGACGTTGATAATCTGCCTGACCAGGTTTAAGACCAGCTTTATCCATATCAGCGAGAAGTTTCAGAACTTCAGTGCTCATATTTCCATCCCTCACAAGCCATCGCCTCATTACTTGGTAGCATATACGAATTATGAAGTCTTCAAGCTTAAGAAATTCTGTGTCCCAATCATCAGTGGAGTGCTTTCTTAGCTCACCGTTCATATATTTTTCTTTTATTTCTACAAAGAACTTGAGAGCTCCATTCGCATCTTCCATTCTTCTATAGGCCAACAAGGCAGTGGAATATGATGCAGAGGATGGAGTCAGCCCCTTCCCACGCATCTCCTGAAGAATATCAAGTGCCTTTGAAGGTTTTCCTTGCTGTACATAAATAACCATCAAAATGTTGTAAGTCACAACATTAGGAGCAAGACCCTCCTGATACATTTCATTTAGAACTTTATCCGTTTCATCATACTGTTCTGATTGTTTCACTGCAGTCAACAAACCATTGTATATAAAAAGATTGGGACCAATAGCACCGCCAGTTTCCTTCTTTTTTCTTTTAAGCCACTCTACAAGAGCAAATGCAGCCTGAATTTTCTTGTCCCATCCAAAGGCCCTGATAATGGTACAGTAAACTTGAGGAGGTAATTCGCCCTTCTCCTTAAGGACCTTTTCTACATCATCAGCAGTTTTAACAGAGTACAAACTACCGGCTAGCTCACGAACATCAAACTTTTTACCCTTCTCTTCCCCCACTTCTTCTTCATTCTCAAAACCTATTTCATCATTTCTTTCAGTGTTACAATTACTATCATCACTATATCCTAGAGAATACAATCTATGAGAATTGGAATCAGTATTCACGCGCTTACCTGACAACACATCATCAAAATTTGAGTCTACAATATTGGTGTTACTCCCAATTTCTTGTGGCTCTAATGCCCAAGTTGCAGTCACTGATGAACAATAAGAACCTTTCTTTGGCTCAGAATACAGAACAAATTTATATGTAAATTTAGACCTCCTATGGCAAGTCCCTAACATTGCATCCCGAGAATTTCCATAAAGCATGAGAAAACTACAACTTTTGGTGCCATTAACAATTTCCCGACTCTTCCTCCTCCTTATGGTCGGAAAACAAGCACCACCCAGTTCAGTGTCCAACTTGGGCAACCCAAATAAGCAATTTTTACATGGGGAGACAACTAAAGATTGCATTCTTTTACGACTTCAAGAAGACAAAACCCCAAAAGCAGAAACTAGTTGATGATGAATAAGAGAGTAAGCTCTGGAGCACTCCTGTCAGTTTTTTTCTTAACAGCAACGACCATGTGCAATAAGGTTCACACAAATTCCAAAATTTGTAAATTGTATTGGGAGTTCACACAATCTTTGTAGAAGGGAAGAAGCAAAGGAAGTACCTTTAGGCCCCCTGTCTTAACCTTCTGACCATATCCACCCGGCTTGAATAAGCTGCCAGACAGAAACTAGTGGCAAAATTACAAGCACACACGGGGAATGTAGGCAGAAACAACTTTCTGCCAAATCATGGGCTAGATTTTTGTTGTTGGACAGCCGATTGTGGGGCTGATCAAGTCCAAACTTGTAAATTTCTTTTTCACAAAGGAAAAGATAGAGCCATGGGCTCTAGTCAAAAGGCCCAATCACTTGAATGAATCCACAGTTGTTCCATTGGTGATATGTCAAAGGTAATCAAGCTTGAGTTTTGAAGTAGATCTGTTTACATCTCTCGTCATCTTGGTTCCTGATTAATTTCTCAATTTTTAAGATTTCTATCTATATAGAAATTATTTGGTGAAAAGATTTATCATATATATTTTGACTGAAAGTTATAAATTATCTTATTCCTTATTTTTTAGGACCGAGTCAGCTAAACTACTACAATGGCATACCTATACGTTGGCAGGCTTAGATGAGACCAAACGATTCGCTCATTTAGAGCCAACACAAGTACAAGAAGAGGGAAATGATTGATAATTTTGTGCTGTTTCCAAGGTGTTGTTATTAAAAAAATCCAATCAGTGCATGAAACTCCATGATTGATTAATGTATCAAAATCACCATCTTTGATATCACGAGCATAAAATCTGTGGGGGTATCTTCTCTTGAGCATGCCAACAAGCAGCAAATCTTGTGGGATATGTGAAAGTATCGATCTCGTCTCGTGCTTTCTTTGCTTCAATATTTCACGTTTCTAAGGCCTTTCGTTGGAAATATATATTATTTAGTTTCTCGTGTACCTAGCAATTTTAGACTGACCTCTCATGGGCAGTATCACAATATATCTGAATCTAATAGCAAGCTTGTGTGTATGAATCATGTACTAAATACTCATAATCTAAGCAAGTGGAACATGGGATTAGGTAGTTATTAGCATTAAGAACATTACTCTTAATTTGGTGTTAGCAGATCCATCTTTAACGTACGACAACCAATTTGGTATTAACAGCTCCATCTGTAAATTGGTATTCAATCGTCCTATGCTATGGCATAAAGTGTCATCATTTTGTTTATGCATGAGAGATGTATTCGTGTTTACAAGCAATACGTATTAGCATTTTTGTGTTTAAGACATTTGTTATAAATTAAGAGTTTTAGTTCCCATATCATGTCTACATACACTATGCAAATTATTTGTACCAATTTAAAAAGAAAAGAAATTGGGAGAAGATCATAACCAACGACATCAGTTGAAAAGGAAAAAGAAGAAGTTCACATCCAAATATGGAGTTATATATCTTTATGTTATATTAAACAATTAATAAGAGATATTTTTTCTTAACTCATAATTTAAATTAATATCAACATAAGTTGTCCAAATAGAAAAGTAACGAAAATATGACTTATTAAAATGAATAGAATTGGAAATAATCCTTTTTAAGTTTGAAATATAATAAAACACCTTTAAGATGGTTAAAATAAATCTATACACAATGTGTACTACATCACTCACGACAACAATAATAGAATTGAAAGAAAAGTTTTTGCCCATACCCTCGATCAGGAACATTTATCAATGAAACATTGTGGCCCACCCCAAATACACTTACAGGCTTGTGCATTTCATAGGAAGTGTGCAAATGCTCATGTAGTCATGTCTTCCCACTACCAAATGCTCTATCATGTCTCTGCTACTCCTACAAACATTGGGATGGCCTTAAAACCTTGACTCAATTTTCCTTCTTCATAATAATTTTCCCCTGACTATCTATGTAGACAGAAAGCAGCTAATTCAAGTTATCAATACCTTCCCAACTAAGATAAAATGGGCCTCTTAATTTTTAAATTTAAATTAAATAGGTAATGTTCGTTAACAAAATAAGTAATATATATACTTGAAAGAAAAGCTTAATATTAGATTAGGGGCTAGTATATCTTATTTAATTGTATGGACGCACTTCTGATTTAGGTTGCATGGAAAAATTATGTATTTCAAAAATAAAAATAAAAAGTTATAAATCTTAGAATTTTTTTATAAGCTAGGGGCAAAAGAAAAGATTCCTCCTCTCACTTGTTGAGGTTGCACTTTTTTTTTTCTTTTACAATTTTCAAAAAGGGTTGATCCTAGATAGGTGGCTTACCAGAAGTAATTAAATTGGACAAGCGCTTGTGATCACATTATTCATTTGATTAAAGGGTTTACTTTTGTTTGAGGTAACCATAACATTGAATAGAAAGTCATGCATGTTTTTGGGACATACGTGGATAGCAAAGAGAGTTTTTTTCTTTTTTCTTTTGTGTTTCAAGTCTCTCACACATGGGTTGATGCCCTTAGACTTTAGCCAACCACCCTTTATAAATTAAAGCCAAAAGAGCCGTCTTTAGAATTAAGACTAATAATTAACATCTAAAAGGTAAAAGACAATGATTAAGCTAGGAAGTGAATACAAAAAACATTTGCTTACCTTTGTTTATTAGAACATAAATATATACCTTGCTTTTGTTATCTAATTAAAGCCTTTTATCTCGGATTGAAGTTTTTGTTTATAAGATTTATTAGAGAACTTGGTTGTCATGATAACTTAAAATATAGCCAAATGAACCTTTTTTTCACCGTCAAGGGACAAAATAGAGTATTGAATAAAAGCGATAATAATTAAATAAAGAATTGATTTTCATAAACTTTTATAAAAAAAATTCAAGAATATAATTGCATAGATTTTCATAATTTAAAAAAAAGAAGAGGGAAGCTTCAAAATTTTATGTCTGTCAACAATTATACAATTTCATCTATACATGGTATACTATTTATTAATTAATTTTAAAAAGATGCAATTCACAACTCAATACTCTAAACTCGTCCAGGTAAGATATCGGCTGCAAACCTTAATTAAAGGGAAGAATCAACTATATCAAACCAACTTGAAGTAGGCAAATGTATTAAGAGAGGAGCTTGGATATGCACTTCACGTTATCATTGTAAGCCACAAAGTTCATAAGAAATAACAACCGGATAAGGGAAGGTCAATATTATTATAAGCTTGTTGTAGCTCCTACGAAAACAGAAGAGGAGAAAAAGGCTTTTTTGCGGTGAAAAGGGAATGACAAAAATATGATAAGTCGAGGAATTAAAAAAATAGAACTACTGCCGATTTTGTTGGGTTGGCTTTCATTTTGAGAAAGACAGATGTTAATAATAATAAAACCTAAATTCATTGTATGAATTGTGGACAAAATTCCACAATCCATTGAATTGCATGGATTGTTATAATTGTCAGATGGCTCTTCTTTTATTGTATCGCATCTCTAAACATGCCCTAGATGATTTAAATGTTTTATCATTTCTCAAGTACTATAACAAAAAATTGGAAGAAAAAAAAGATATTTTTTAAATAAATTAACTATTCCCTTCGTCAAATTAAGCAATAACAACAACAATAATACTCAAAAGGAAGAGTCTCGCTAAGACGCGAAGTCTAAAAAATTCGATAGTTTGTAGAGAAAGCAATTTGATAGACCAAATGCTATTCTCCTCACCAAATTGTGGGCGGGATTTATGAAAGTCATCAAGCATATCATCTTTATGAATAGACAAAGTAGTATTAATTAATTGAATTCTTCCTGCCTTAACTACATACAATTAAAAAACAAATCCTTATATCATAAAGATTGTTTGAATTAATTAACAGTTAAGTTGTATTGATTAGAAAAACTCTTTGATTGACTTCTTCCATCACCTAATTGGAGAATTATATATATATATGAAAACATACCATGTTTACAAGAAGACAAAAGCCATCATTATTAAAGTCCTTTCTCCTTAATTCCTTCAACTACTAACAACAAACCGATTACTATGAATCCTAAAATGAAAAAAAGAAGAAAAAAAAAAAAAACCGACCACATTATCATATGACTGAATTTGGCCCGTTAATCAAGCAAGCGTGTTAGCAGTCTGTGAAGAAACACGATAGAGAGAAGAGGGAAAGAAGAATGATAGAGACTGAATGTGGAGAAAAATGAAACTTCATTCAATTACTCTAAATCGTTGTTACAAGTAAACTTATATAAAGTAGGAGAGAGAAAGTCAACTAATATAAAGAACCAATCTAGCTATACTAACTAAGTTACAAATTTAACAGAGTCACCCAACCCATGTGCCCTAGCCCCCATGAATTTAGCACAAGAAACTATGCCCATATCCTAACCCATGTGTAATGATCTCATTTGCCTTTTGCTTTCTCCCGTGTACAAAATTCCTTCATTTCTTGTTGCTCCAAAAGCAGCTATTATTTTCCTATTCCTACACATTTCTTTTGTCTTCACTCACCAACTCATGCATGTTTGTTTGTTCTCTTATATTATATATAACCAGCCAACGTCAAGGACCTTGTCTAGCTTCCCTAGTACTCTGAGTTCTTTGAGGGAATTTGAGAGCTAAGAAAGTGGTTCAAAGAGAGGAAAAAAGATGATCAAGTTGAAGTCAAAGAAGTTTTGTAGGGGCAGCTTCAAGTTTGGAGGCAGTAAAGGAAGTGATAAAGGGTCATGCAATGGAGGCAACAATAATGTTGGCAGTGAGATCAAATGGGAGCTTCGGCCTGGTGGCATGCTTGTCCAGAAGCGAGAGAGTGGAGATAGTAGTGGTGGAGAGCTGATCACTGTCAGGGTCTCAACTCTCTCTCAGTGGCATGATATCTCCATTGAAGCAACTTCGACCTTTGGTAAGCCTCCTTGAGCCCTCGCCTGTCTAATTAAACCCCTCTTTGATAGTTGCAATTTCTGGCAAGAGAAACCAAGGAAAAAACCTTAACTTCAAGTGTCAGTAGTAACTTCAACATCGCTGAAGTAGAAGCAGCTCTGAACATCTCTTGGCCAAGAACTACGAAAAAAAGTTACCTTTTCCCCTCTAATTGATCCAAACTATATATTGAATATGTTCATGATAGCCATGTCTGGCTTCTTCTCGTGAGGATTGATTAAAGTTCAATTCTTGATGTTTGCAGGTGAATTAAAGATGGTCTTGGCACTGGTAACCAGCTTGGAGCCCAGAGAGCAGAGGCTGTTGTTCAAAGGAAAAGAGAGAGAAGACACCGAATACTTACACATGGTTGGAGTTAGAGACAAGGACAAGGTATTCTTGTTAGAAGATCCAGCTATCAAGGAGAGGAAACTGCATACTCTGGCAAGAGGCCAACCTATTCGCACCATTACTGTATAACACTTATTAATCAAAACATGTTTCTATATTAATTAAATGCTTCTACTTTGGACCAAGTTCTACTAACCAACAGAAGAATCGCCAAAATATGGTAAAAGGTCCCTCTCACTTGATTAGATTAGCGACTTCAGGTGAATTATTTATGCCATGGCTTCACAAATTTAATATGTGCAAGCTGATGCTAGTCCCTGTCATCTTCTTACTAGTTTAATAGATACGTGTGTACTGTAAAGCTCTATGAATCAATGGTTCTCTTTTTCCTCTTACTCTTTTCTTTGAGTCCATGCGTGCACACCGACACTTTTTTCAATGTTCAGTGTTTAGTTGAAGTATACATGTGAGTTCAGGTATTGGAGCTGGCATTTCTGTTTGATGTCAGCTTTAGAATGCTTAAGCTTGAAGTGGGAGATGTGCCAGAGGTCTAGACAAAATTTCAATTAATAAAACCAAGCATGCAAGTGGTTAATACTTTAGTATTAGAACTTGATGAGAGCTTAAACTCTTTCTCTATAATCATGTTCTCCAACGCCGCGTGCTGCTTGCTAAGAAACAACACATGGTCCCAGTTCCAGGCATGAACAACCTTTTTGTTCCCAAGTGGGATTTTGTATCATTTGTATTGAATTTTAAGGAATCGCTCAAATGATATATATCATGCAAAGTTGTGCTAATGAATTCTGGCTTTCTGAAGTCATCGACATGTTTTTCAATCAGTCATTATTAATTTCTAGTTTAATTAGTGCATCTAATTGTGATGCACCAGGTTTTCTTTTTTTGCTTCTTTTTCTTTTCTCGTTTGTTCTGATGATATTTTAAGATCTAAGAAAGAGTTGTCTTTTAATGCTTTAATGTTTATGACATTTGAGCTTGGTGTTGGTTCATCTGCATAAAACTGCAACAAACAAGTTGCTTGAAATATTAGAAGCCCTTTACTACAATTCTCTAAAACCTGTTAAAATTAGTTTCACAGGAGGTTTGAAATCCATGAATCTAGCTAGATTTCAAATCCTTAAAATTTTAATTTCTTAAATTTTATATGATTTTAATATTTAATATTTGGTTGAATAATTAAAAAGAGTTGTCCAATGCACCTATTTCCAAATTTGAAAATTATTTCTATGATTGAAGCCTAAAATCTTTCTGCCACAAAGAAATAATTTTATTAGTACCATTAGTAGTAAGAAAAACTTAACTAAGATCACCAAACCGCCTTAGATTACCATTTTAATGTTATACATAAAATACTTTTATTTGAACCTCCAATTTCCAGTTGGATCCTAAATCCTTTTTCCAGCTATAAGGGTATACAAAGGCTTCACCCGACCTTAGCCCAAACAACTCTTGATTAGTTCTGTCCAGGACGAGAAAGGAAAAGCAAACAAAGCAATCTTAACATTATTTTCTTGATGCAGAGGCCGTGTTCTATCCAGATTGGAAAAGTAGCGTAGGCCGAAAGTGTCAAGTTTATGCTTGGGTGTTACACCACAACTGCAGATCAAAGAATCTTCGGGAACGGAAATGATTTCAACTTCAATCAAATCAAATAACAGGAAACTTCATTTATTGGCTGCAAACGACGTGAAATGTATAAACTATGAAAAGAAGGCACACAGAAAAGACACCAAATTTAAGAGACCAAACGTTTTGACACTCCAGCCCATGTTATTAGAAACTCAGCTTTCAGACCTTGATATCTCATTTTGCCTCGATCACTATAACCTTCTTTTCTGGTTTCTTGACCTCCTGTTTAGGAACAGTGACAATAAGCAGTCCATTTTCCATGGAGGCCTTCACTTCATCAGCCTTGGCATTTTCCGGTAGCCTGAACCTCCTGAGGAACTTGCCACGCCAACGTTCAACACGGTGCCACTTGTCATTTTTATCATCCTTCCCATCAACGTTCCTTTCTCCGCTTATTTGGAGAATTCTCCCATCATCAACTTCAACCTTCACTTCCTCTTTCTTTAGGCCTGGCAGATCAGATATAAATACATGATCCTCTGGGGTCTCCTTCCAGTCAGTTGGGGCGTTAAGAACTGGACATTTATTCATCATTGACAAGAAATGGTCAAAAATCTCGTCACCAAACACCTGGGAAATGAGTGACATTTTAGCTAACTAAGAAAGATTTAAGCTTTTTGAAGGATTGAGCTAAGAGTTTGGCAAGCTAGAGTAACGAGCAAGTGATCAATGGATATGCAGACTTGTTGGTGATGCATGTGTATTTAAAGCAAGAAAGGGATTGCCTTGAACGTTCTTGGATCTTCTTCTGACAACTGTTTCTTTTTTCTTTCATTTAAGATAAGAATAAATGTCATCTTCTACGACATTCTTTACTTAAAACTCCAATAATACTATCTTTTCCCTTTCTAGCAAATTCTGCGGAGATCCAGCAGAGACGAGAGAATTTTCATGTAGGAGGATATCTTCAGGCCTAGCCCAATGGTATGTTTGTTTGTGGCGTAAGAGCCTTTCACCAACACCATCTATTGTCAAATCGGCCCAGTCCCTGCCCTGCTTGAACTGGAGCAACACAAATATGCCTGATGAAACATCACGTCAGCAATTAGGATGCTTTTCGTTAGCTCCCTTAAACGAAGGAAAAGGGTACTAATCTCACGTGTTGATTTAGAAAGCAAATGGACACAAGTTCGTTGCATCAAAATTAAACGACTGTATCGAAATAAAATACATTTGCCTTTTACCACATCTTGAAATTGCAAGTTGGTATTATTGTTCTAGTCCAAGGGATTCATGGTCTTCTTTATATTGCAAATAGTTGGGTTTCAGAATCATATTTTCTTCCACCATCCTGTCTTTGCAGAAGATTAAAGATGTGAGAAAGCATAAACTTTATTAGTGTTGACAAATTTCTAGCAGTTTTGTGATAACAGATCATCTTCCTGGTTCTTTTTGTTATAATTCCATTAGATACAATTCACATCATCCTAGTTTAGATAAGCATCATATATCATCTTATCATCTTCATTTAATTTAAATCACGCATAGTCTGATTATTTAAATTAGATTGAATTAAATACAAATTGATTATTATAATTTCAAACTATGTATAAATACAATGTATATAAGAAATCAATACAATTCACTTTACTACTAAATTTTTTAGCTTTATTCTCTATTCATGGTATCAAGCCTATAAAAGCCAAGTTTAATTTTTTTATTACTATATCTGCTATCCATAAACCCAGCTCTACTAAACACCTAACTGCTTTTGGAGCTCAATGATATCTTCTTCTTCATCATCTACACAACACCCGAAAGGGCGACTCCACCATCGTTAATTATCTCACGAGCATTGCGACTATTGTCGAAGAATTGGTAGCCATAGGAGACCTAGTCTTGTCGGCAAATTTGGTCCTCTTCACCATCAATGGACTTCCCACATATTACGAATCCTTCGTCACTACAATTGAGAATCGTGAAAACCCTCCTTCCCCGGGCTACAAGCAAAGTTGTTGCTTCATGAACAAAGATTGTTGTCCCTCCATCAAATCCCACCAGACATAGCCTTTACCACTCAACGAGGACATTGCCCCTTCCATGGTAGCGGTGGCAGATCTAGCTCCCAACACCAATGCAAACATCTCGGACACCAAGACCCATTTGGGTCTTCTTTTAATCCATCATGGGGTCGGGCCTTCACTTAATTTGCCAAGCCTTAGCCCAGACCAAAATACCCCATCCCAACTGCCTAGACCCACTATACCCAACCCAATCAATGGCTCCACCAACCCAATCCTTGTAGCCCAACTCACATAAACACTTCAGTCCAATTTCCCAATTCCACGACCTCCAAAATGTCAAATTTCTAAAACATTTAGTCACATAGCCACAATTTGTCGTTTTCGCTACGAGCAATCCCATAACAAAATTTCCACTTTGTCCTCCAACCTATCTCAAATTCAACCCGCTTTCTCTGCATTACATATTAATACTCCACCATATCCCTCTACCTCTTCCCCCCAGTGAAATTACCGAATGACTTCCTGACATTGGTACTTCTTTTCACATGACACCCAACAACAATATTATCGAATTCTCTCAACCATATCATGATATTGATCAAGTTGTTGTCAATAATGGTACTATTCTTCTTATAACTTCCAAAGTTTCCTAATCTTTCCCTACAAAATTTTGACTATTACACTTAAATAATATTCTTATTGTGCCTAACCTCACTGCCAATTTACTTTCTGTTGCTCAATTTATTAAAGATTATTCTTGTTTAATTGAGTTTAATCCCTTTAGTTATGTTGTTAAAGATCTTTCCACCAAGATTCCACTTCTTACAGGAAACATCTACAATAACCTCTATGCTCTTAAAGTTCTTGTCAATTTCACAAATCTCGTGACCTTTGCTGCTTAACATGCTTCTTCACACCTATGGCATTAACGATTTGGTTATCCATGCACTCAAACCTTTTCAAAATTATTTCCATCTACTCCATTGTCTCGTACCCATTGTAATTCATGTCTTCAAAGCAAAAGTTGTCGTCTTTCTCTTTCTACATCCTCTAGATTATATACAGCACCTTTTCAACTTGTTCATTGTAACATTTAGGGACCATTGCCTAGGTCACGACATTTTATTATTTTTATTGATGATTTTAGTCGTTAGACATGAATTTTTCCTCTCGATCATAAGTCTCAAGCATTACAAAAAATTTAATATTTTTAAATCCGCTACTGAGGACTTATTCTAAAAAACAGACAAAATCTTTCAATATGATAAAGCTTTTGAACTCATAAAATGATCATTTGCTACTTTCCTCATCATTCACGACATTGTCTTTCGTATTTTCTATCCTTATACCCCACAAAAAATGGTGTTACTGAAAGAAAATTTTGTCACATAACTGAAACAAGAATTATTCTCCTTCTCTCTTTCGAAGCGATTATGGTATAAAGCCTTTTTTTATTGTTGTTTACCTTATAAATCTTTTACCATCTTCTACATTACATTTCAAATCTCCTCATGAAATGTTGTTCAATTCTTCTCCTCCCTTTAATTATCTTTATATTTTTGGTTGTACATGTTTTCCTTTTTTTGCTTACACTAGAACTGATAAACTCACACCCAAATTTATTTCATGTGTATTTCTAGGCTACATCTCCAATTATAAAGGATATAAATGTTTTGATCTCTCCACAAATAAAATTAATAATCTATCAATATGTTAAATTTCTAGAAACTCAATTTCCTAATCTTCAACTTAACTCCTCTTCCCCTCCTACCATTTCTCTAGATTATAACTAGCACATTTAGTCTAGTTGTCAAACAAACCACCATCCGACTCATTCTTACACTTGCCTTAGCTAAAAATTGGTCCATCCATCAGCTTAATGTTAACAATGCCTTTCTTCATAACTGTAACATCCCGTTACCTATGCATACGGCTAGAACAATTATTTGTGAGACATCTATATGACTTAAGATAAATGAACG
>JAOQMS010000008.1:9703027-9737545 GCA_027563885.1 Erythroxylum longipes
TTTGTTATTGCTCCAACATACCATTATCGTAGGTTATGTGCCTAAAAGCTTAGGTACGTACCCTATGGTAGTGGGATCTTACAATAACAACTTACAAGAAGATGTTTTACGCAACAATCACCTGATTTTGTTAATCCTCATCATCCTCATTATGTGAGTAACCTACACAAAGCTCTTTATGGTCTTAAGCAAACTCCTAGAGCTTAGTTTCACCAGTTAAGTCATAAACTTGCTGAACTTAGGTTTACTTCCTCTAAAGCTAATAACTCTCTCTTTATTCACTCCACATCTACTCACACCACTTTTTTCCTTGTTTATGTGGATAATATCTTTGGTGACTGGTTCTTTACAACAATTCATTCAAATCATCATTGATGCTTTTCACTCTGCTTTCACCATAAAAGATCTAGGCTCTATTCACAGCTTTCTAAGCATCAAAGCCACTTTTACACTCACTAGCATTCTTCTCACACAATCCAAATACACTAGTAACCTCCTTCACCGTACACACCTTAACTCTTTCAGACTTGTCTCCACACCCATTACCCCCCTCTCTATCACTTTCCAAAAATCATGGCTTTATCCTATTGAATACTGTAGTGTTGCTGAAGTACTTCAATACCTTTGTCTAAGTCAAACAGATATCCAATTTGCTATTAACAAAGTTTTCCAATTCTTACATTATCCCACTAATGTTCACTGGACAATAGTTAAACGTATCATTCGGTGTGTTTGCTCTACCTCATCCCATGATCTACACTTAACTAAACCCTCTACCTTAACTATCACCGCTTACTCTAATGCTAATTGGGTTGAGTGTCTTGACAATCGCTAATTTACGTCTGGTTATTATATTTTCTATGGCTTCTTTTTAATCTCTTAGAATTTTAAGATATAACCTAATGTAGCTAGACCAGTATTGAAGCAAAATACAAAAGCATTGCTTTACCTGTCACTAAACTATGTTGGCTTAATCCTCTTCTTGCTGAACTTGGATTCTCCAACATTCAACCACTTTTGTACTTTGACAATATTGACTCTACCTTTCTTGTTGCAGAACATGTCTCTCATGCTCATACCAAACATATTGAAATTGATATATACTTTGTTCGTGATTCGATTGCAAAGAAATCTCTATACATATCTCATTTATCGACTTCTCACCAACTTGCTGACATTCTCACCAAACCATTAAGTTCTACTCCCTTCTTACCATTTCGTCACAAGGTAATGTTCTAGCTTGTAGGGGCTGATAACAAACCATCTTCTTGATTTTTCTGTTCTATTTCTATTAGATACAATCCACATCATCCTAGTCTAGAAAAGCATCATACATCATCTAATCATCTTCATTTAGTTTAAATCATGCATAATCTGATTATTTAGATTAGCCTGAATAAGATGCAAATTGATTCATCTTATCTCAAACCATGTATAAATACATATAGGTTGTAAAGCAATGCATACAAGAAATCAACACAATTCACTTTACTCTTAAATTTCTTAGCTTTATTCTCTGTTCACTTTGTCGTTAAAATGAATTACCAAAACAATTTTATCAACTGGAACATGATTGTCGAGTCAAACTTATTATTCCAACCTTGGATTTCTTACAAGATTTGCTTCTGCTAATTTGTACAGATTTTGTCTTTTGTCCTGAACCTAAAGCTGTTTATGCGTGCCTTAGTATTTCATTAGTGCCACTGCCATGTGATCTCTAGTGAAATAGAACAAAATTATACAAGGCAAAATATTACTAATCCAAGACCAAGCTCTAGAAACGATGCTCTTCATTGCAACAACTCAATACCCAAAATCCTACTCTTCTTCACTCCTCTTCACAAACCGGCCCTGCCAATAAGATTCAAAAAAATTTGAGCCTAAAATAGGAGACTGAGTGCAAGACAGATGTTGGATACAACTAAAAGACCAAGTGTAGAGGAGGCAAGATACAAACTTTTGATAGTCTGTTAAGGTATAAGATTAGATATAATACACTATAGAACGGAATGCTGGAACTCAATAGATTGGTTACTACTAATAACTTGCAACAGGACGAAAGGAAATAAGATTGAGGCAAGGTTTGAGAGGTACCTTCATTCGGGGGCGCTTCTCGGCATTGAGCTTTCGAACTTCATAACGAATTCTCTTGGAGTAGAGTCTACTCTGCCTCTTCTCCTTGTATCTCAACACACTTGCCTCTCTTTGCCCCGAGTTCCAGCCCTCTTTCGCTCCAACTTTCTCCATTGTTCTCATGCTATCCATTTCTGGCACTCTCCATAAATTCCCCACAGATCCCTTGCCCGCATTCAAAGCCTGCCCATAACAAAACATCACAGCGATGATCATGTTTCATTGAATATATAGGACAGTGGTAGCTAGCATCTTCATTAAAACCTGGACCCAACACTCATGCTCCTAAAACCTCTACACACCCAAGTACAAAATACTTCAACGAACGCAGGTTAACAACTGGAATGGGACTATAGTCTCAGACCAATTCCCACAAGAAAAAGTTCATCTTATATTAAGCTTAACACAATTTGCTAAGTATAGTTTGATCCATGTATATATCATTTATCTCAAACGATCATACTGGCAAAGGGAATTGATTAACAACAAACAAATTGTAAGGAGGAAAATAGAATATTAATTTCTATACCAACTTGGTAGGGTCAGAACTGTCGCAGGCAAAAAGTTGCTAGAGGTCCCCAAAAGGGCAAAAAGTGCACGGACCATAAACTTGCAAAATTCCAATAACCCCCTCAAAACATTACATAAAAACATAAAAATGAATATAAAATGTAGTTTGTCGGATCCAGACCGAGGATTTTAGTCTAGTAAACAAGTTTTATTGCATGGTAAACTTGCTCCCTATCTTCACAACAATCCAGAAAAGTTATCGGAAAGGCGCTTCACCAATGGTAATACCAAATACCAATACATTCTTTTTCTGGATATTAGAGTAGCTTCATATGTTAATTGGATTCTAATCATAGGCCTGTGCAGTACAGACTGCAGATTATAATGACACGATCAAGTTCTTAATTCTCCAATTGCTACTCCTAAAAGCAAATTAAAACCCATATTAGTGTTCTAAGTCTTTCATCATCTACTCTCTCCCTTCTCGATCTAGAAAAAGAAAATTGAAGTAGAAGAAGATCAGAGAGTGAGAAAAGGATAGATCTTTACATAGAAAGTATCATGCAAGTCAGGAACAGTTTGTGGCGAATCTCCTTCAATGTAAAGTGACCCTTTATCAGACCAAGCATTCAAGATCTGTTGATAATCAAGCTTCAAACCTACTAAACCCTTTTGATCACCGTGAAACTGCTTATCCATCGACAATGCATCAGCAACACAAGTGCCACCACAACAACTGCTCTCTTCTTCCTGCTCTTTCTTCACCACTTCGCAGTAACTCACCCACTTCTCAGTACTCGAATCTCTCTCCTTCCTCCTCATTGCTGCCCTCAAAAGCGATCTGGAACCACACATGTCTTCACTGTCATCGCGTCCTTTAGACACGTATGTTAGTGAAGGAGACAGTGGACTGCCCACATCCGAGGTTGTTGTTGTCGTGGTGGTGGTAGTGGTGTCCAAAAGGCCTTGAAGAGTTGTGGAGGTATCGTCGGTGGATGTTTCGAACAGAAAAGCAACTTGATCGGCTACATGATCATCTTGCATGTCTCTGTCATGTACAAGGTGTTCTGGGTGGAGGGGGAATAGGTTTAGTTGCTGTTTATGGAGCATATTAGTGGCATTTTCTTGTGGGGTTTGTGTTTTCTTGTTGGCAGATAGTGCAAGTTTGAGAGAAAGATACTTTGGCTTTCTAGTTTTGGTTCTGGTTCTTCTTGCAGGTTTGGAAGGCACTCTTGTTTTGGCCGTCTTCCTGTGCCTCATAGGGCTGCTGTTCTTGTTGCACATTTCTCTCTCCTGGACTAAGATTTTCAGTTTCTTTGGAGCTCAGAAGAAGGGTGCAGGCTTTTGTGGGGAAGACTTAATTAATGTTGATCACTTGACCCATGATGGAGATTGGGTGCTCTTCCTTTCCACCTTTTTTCCTATTACAAGGCGATGATGTTGATGTATTGGATAATCTACACGTGGAAGGAACTGATTGGAGGGGATATAGGATTTTGTGTGGTTATCTAGATTTCCTGATGGGGTTGGGAATGACAGGGCTTGGTTTTGTGTAAACGTGTAATTTGCTTGATCAAGGTAGAGTCAGAAGCTTAATTGGTGGACCTTTTGGCTTTGATGCTCACGAGATAGGTTTTGATAGGAGATTCCTGTCCTATGGTATACTGCCTTTTGGCTTTTATCGCTGGACAGGATGACTCTTTCTTTCTAGGTCAATACTTAAATACTTTGTATGAAAAGACGAAATTATGACGAAGAAACACTTTCTTTTTGTTGTTATAGAACTATACAACATGCAGGCAGCTGTAGCAAGTCCTCTAAAGTATAACTATTTGTGTTGCTTTATGAAAGTGATCATTCAATTACACTAAAAAGTAATCATGTTCTAACCTTAAGAAGATAACTTTTTTATTTCAGCTGTGAGACATATTACAATCTATCTGCACTTAAATAGAGTTAGGGATGTTATTATTATTTGCCAAATACAAAAAGTGGTAATGCATTGACAGAGACTTTCCACTATCATAAATTTATTTTTGATAATTTACCCTAAAACAGTTCGAATGTCCCGTGATTGATTATTGGCTGCTCAACTAACTTATTGCTTCATAAAACTATAAAACAATCAGGTGGGTATCTAACATCATTGAGTAACCTTGTCAATATCATAGACATAATCTAACAATTTTTACTCCAAGGAAATGACTTTTATGACTACTTCAAGCACGGATTCAAATCACCTATACCTAAATACTCCGTGCCCCTATTTCTTTTTAAATGCAACCTTTTAAGATTTAAAGAATAACAGAGACATAGGAGGCTGAAAATTCTAATGTGTAGAAGGAGAACTTATCATTTTTGCATGTGTTGGAACTTGGAACTTGAAGAAGGGAAATGCAGATATTAGATGGACTCTTGTGAGAATGATTGATACTTTCAGTATTTTACTCAACTAAACACCAAAATAGAGCAGAAAGTGCATAGTCGGTCCCAACCTATCGATCGCTTTTTCATGCACTTTTTCTGATGTGTGCAAAAAGACAAACTGAGAAATTATCACCATAACATTATTTTCTTTGGCTTTGGCTTTGGCTTTGCCGCTCGTTTTGAATTCGTTCCTTTAATATTATTTTAGTCATTGTTGCTTTTAAAAATTAGGTTAGGTTTTTGTTCTTTTGAAGTTCTGCTTAGATATTTAAACCAACGGAACAAAATTGCTGGAAGGATCAAAAAGACAAACTATGGAAATTTTGTAATTTGTAATAAATTTTTTACAAGTAAAAATTCACTTAAAAAACTTATCATATGATATTAATATCCTTTTATCTATGCCTTTTATCAAACCAATTTTCTCTTATTTTTCTTTTCTTTTTTGTGCTTTTGGAGGTAGAATGTTATTAATAAGTTCTTAAACATTATTCTAGTCAACAAGTTATTGTACTGCTTCCTCTTTGCGGAGATAGGAGGATGGTCATAGTATACACAATAGTCTCTTTGTATTTTAATAAAAAGATTATTTCTGTTATTTAAATATGTGACCTTATGATTATTAACAAATTATTAAAACAATATATATGATATTTTCTAAATTTAAATATAGACTTTAACTTAAAAGAAGAAAAAACTTTAATGCAAATATTATTTCAATTAATTATATTATAATACAACTTTTGAAAATTAAAATTCGTCCTTAATTTTAATAACAATTTAAAATGGTTGGCATTTAAAGCGTGATGTTTGCTTTATTAATTGTTACTTTATCATAATTGAGGGGTTGACTTCTCATATCTTTATTAGGCGAAAATATTATATACTCATAATTTTATACAAATCACAAAAATGAATTCGTTTACTCAGTAAAATAAAAGTTTTTCCGTATCAATCAGTTCAAATCTTGTACTGATTGATAGATCTTTTGGGTCCATAAAATAAAGAGGTCCCCTACGGTTGGGACGGTTGGGAAAGGGAACAATAAAACAAAGGGGCATTCCGAGAATTGAACTCGGGACCTCTCGCACCCTAAGCGAGAATCATACCACTAGACCAAATGCCCTTCTCCAACGCATTGTTCGCAAACTTTTATATATTTAGTTAACTGTGTAATGAGATGGTATCAAAGTGGGCCGCGTCTTCCTGCACTAGAATCGCAATATTCCCCCGCTTGAATAAACTAAAAGTATTTTTTTTTGATAAGATGCAATAGAACGATCTTTTGTGTTATGAGGCTCCTCATACCATCCACTTGGCTTTAGTGAAAATGATGCTACACATCATTGATCAGAGAGAACCTCTTCTTGGTTGTGGTCCCGTCCAGTCGCTACCTATGCATTGTGTGTGTGTGGTTGGGTTGTCGGTGGACCGCCGTCTAAAATGTTCCACAATGTCTGAATTAATGCCCCCGTTTCTCAACTTAAGCATCTAAACTTCAACTAACAAATCACCGGAACATCATGTAAGAGTTTTTCTGACAGTGGGATGATGGGTTAACCATGTCACCTAAAGCCCAATTATAGTTGAGTGGATGAATGGAGATTCAATGCATTTGCAAAGCCATCCAGGATACCAAGATGCGTAGAAATCAATTACCAATCGAAACTTGGAACTAAACTTGCAAGGTTAACGTTTGGAACCTTTGTTCTTGGTAAGTTTTTCTCTATCTCCAAGATATTCAGCCCTCTCGCGTAGACACGAATGTTATCAAAAATAATAGTAATAATTAAATCAGAACGGCTTGTCTAAAATACAAGGAATCGTGAAAATTATTGTTTTAAGTTAAAAATTCTCTCTTTACAGTACAATAGGACAACAGAATTTGATTCTAAAATTGACGCTTTTTCTATCAGTTTCAATACCCTTTAAAGGGCGAAGTATGAACTACCTTCAAGAGCAAGAAAAAACAAAGAACAAAAGAAAATAGCTGTGTTTGATGAGTCCAAAATGAACAAATAGAAATAAGTTGTACTTGATAAGCTTTTGTGCTGTAGACGTGAATATGTGTGTGTTCGTAAACAAGATGGACAAGCTATATATATATATAGGAAAAAATGATCGTTTGGGTGTACTAAAGAATAATAATAAAGATGGACCTTTTTATGGACATTTGTATAGAAGGGTAGTATAGTCATTTGATATATTGTGCTTTGACACTATTGCCCTTAAGACTTTCTTGTACTCCTATATATATTATGCTATGATCAATAATAATATCCATGATGGTTGTTCAAGTATAACAACAATGATGATAAGTGTTATTGTGTAGTGAAAGTGGAGTATAACTGACAAGTCTTGAAACAATCAATACCAACAATCCCTCGTTTGGTCTAAAACTTGATAAATAAACTGTAACAGTTTGGGAGAAAAAAAAAGGCAAATAACCAGGTGAAGTGAGTCTTGAACCTGGTGTTTAAGAATTCGGAGATAGAACCTACTAGTGAAATAAACAGCCTCAAATTACTCTGGTCTCATGATCGTTCTAGAGAGATAGCCCGCATGCTCTCATAGGAGGGTGGCTAGCTCCCCGCAATCACGTAGGTGAGTCCATCAAATGTATACTGCTCACACCACCCAAACTTGGGTTATGGAACTCATTAAGGATTAAACAATCCAACCTCATCAAACACAATAAAGTCATGTTAAGGGATGCAATTCAACAACTAAGTATCTCAGTATTATTTCATAAGCAATTTACAAGTAATTAGTTGCCACATAATTTCGTTTGACCCATTGAACTTGGTTTTCCAAGACGGTGTCCATCACGAGGTTATTACATAATTGGGCTTAATCTCATCCTTTTAGCATGCTCTGAAACTAGTTTCCTACTCAAAGCTTTTGTAAACGGATCTGCTAAGTTTCTTTCTGACTTGACATAATCTAGAAAAATTACACCATGTCTAATTAAAGTATAGATAATTTTATGTCTGAATCTGATTTATCTACTTTTGTCATTATATGCCTTGTTCTTGGCAACATAAATGGTAGCCTGCGAATCACAATGAAGGAACACAGAAGGAATTGCTTTTTTTTTTTTCTAAAGTGAGATATCTGTTAAGAGATTCCTTAGCCACTCAGCTTCTCGTCCTACCAATTCTAAAGTCATAAATTCGACCTTCATTGTTGATCTCACAATACATATTTACTTAGATAATTTCCAAAACACGGCAGCTTCTGCTAAGTTAAAAGTATAACTACTTGTAGAGTGTGTATCCTCACTCTTCGTAATCTAGTTAGTATCAGAATACTCCTCCGATACAGGAGGATGACCACCAAAAGATAATTCATAATACATAATACCTTTCAAATACCTTAACAAACGAATCAATGCATTCCAATGCTTTTGACTAGGATTATGAGTATACCTACTACGTTTGCTCACGCAGTATGCAATATCAGGACGAGAATAGTTCATCAAGAACATTACACTACTAAGAATTTCAACATACTCGGCTTGTTTTACACTGTCACCAAGATCTTTCTTAAAAGCAAAACTAGCATTGTAGGAAGTTTTGACTGCATCAATATCATAGTAACCAAAATTCTTCAAAATTTTCCCAACATAATGAGTTTGATTCAACCTAAAACCAGAGTTAGTCATATTAACTTTAACTCCCAAAATAAATTCCACAGGTCCAAGATCTTTCATATTAAAGGAAGACTTTAGCAAACTCTTGGTAGTATCAATGACAGAAAAACTACTACAAAAAATAAATATATTATCCACATAAAGAGTTATGATCACATAACCATTGATGTCAAATTTCATGTAAATGCAAGAATCAACATCACAAGAGGTGAAAATATTGCTAGGCCAAATCAATCCTGACTTGTTTGGTTGAAACTATCCGTAAAACCATACAGACTATTATGGAATATTCTAATTATAATTTGCATTTTGATAATCGACACGACTATTGTTAAGATAATTTGACTTAAAACAATATAAAAGAAGGGTATATTATTCAAAAATAAAAAAGTGTGTGAATTCTCTTTATTGTTTATATATCAAAATTTTAAATATAATTAACAAAAAAGTATTATCAATCACAATAATCAAAATTAACCCTAATAATTTAAATACTCTTTAAACCTTTATAAAATTAGTATTTCATCAACAATTAATCAATTATGTAATAACAAATTACATTACACAAGTTAAGTTATCAAAAATACATTTTAAATATTTTTTAAATCACTTAATATTTATTTAAAGTATTTTTGTCTTAGCCAATCAACTTAGAGCACGAGTCATTGACAAGATTCCTAAGTCCCTTTTTCTTTTTCATTTTCTTTATACAACAAGTCAACACTTGCTCTACTCTATAAAAAACAAAGTTGTGCCTTTGATAGGGAAAGATCAATAAGTGTCAAGTTATTGGAATCAATTTTTCATTGTTCCATTTAACAAATACCATCTTCTAAATGATGTTGATTTAGCAATAGAATCAACAACCAACATACGCAGAGCACTCCCATACGCAGAACACTCCCATCATTTAACATTAACATAACAAGCAATTCATCAAACATCTTACATGCATTAGAAATTTATCCCAACATTGCAACTAAAATCACGTTTTGTCCCTTTCATCACTAACATTTATACATTAAAATTGTTTTCCAATCATGGAATACCTAAATAAATGAATGTTATTAAATACCTAAATACATTCAACATCATACGAAATAACAGAGATGAAAGGATACAAGAATACCTCTGCTGAAAGACATAATGACAGTGGCTGGAGAAGACAAACGCGGACTAGTAGAAGAGGAGTCCATGAAAGAGAAACCGGAGAGACAAGCGCAGGGGAGAGAGGAAAAACGAAGAAAAGATGCAGGGGGAGGGGGAGGGGTCTTTCTGGTGGGTAAAATGTAAACGAAAACGAAATCGAACAACGTCATTTTCGTTTTATTTAAAATGCTGAAGCCGTAGCAAACAACTATGTTTACCTTGAAAAATTGCTGACAGAAATGTCTTCCATCGGTAAACTCAAATCTTTTTTATTCCATCAAGAATTCCCACATTTTTTATCAACGGAAATTTTCTACCATCGTTAAACTCCGTCAAGAATTCCCACCTTCTTTACCGTCGCCTAAGTCAAATTAGTGCTTAAAGTCTCCAACAAGCTATGTTTGACTCCATCCACCAACTGTCTCACTTTCCTTACTAAAGCAGGCCCTCCATGTTTAATCAACTTTGACGAACAAGTTGCAAAGAGTCACTTGTTGCTAGATTGGTCCGAAATGTGCAACAAGACTTACAGTAACTAAGTGTGGGACTTATTATTGTGGTTTCAAAAATCCAAATAAAAAGAAAACTTTAATTTTCAAAACCAAAATATAATAAAATAACTATATTAATATTTACGTTCATATAAAATTAAAATAAAATCACAATTTTGCTTATACAAGAATAATTTATGAAATATAGAACAGGTCTAGTATGACTTTACTCATTGGTGCAAAGGAATTAGTTAAATTAGCAAGGAACTAGTGAAAACTTGGCATATCTTCCAATGTCATGATTGGGATTACGCATGCGTGTAACTTGTCGCCACATTCAAATTGATTTAACCCAAAGATCCACCAAGGTTAGAACACTTTAATGGATTATTTACTAATTAATTAATTATCAGTTGAAAATTATCAAATGGAGTCAATTGATCATGTGTTGAATAGCTGAGAATCACAATTGCACACTCATACAAAGCCATGAACGAGTACACGTCAACAAAGTCAAGAGCTTTGCATGGAGACGATAAGATGCTTAGAAAAAGAACACTGCAACGGCAGCGGCAGCGGCGACGGCAGAGACGGTAACGGTGGCAGCGCCGCTATCGGCAACTGGAGCATCAGCAACAGTTGATTCGCCGGCTGGCCCAGGTGCTGGAGTTCCGTCGGTGGATGGAGCAGGAGGAGATGCGATGTCGGCCTCTGGGGCTCCGGCAGGAGAAAATCCCTCTTCAGAGGGAGATGGAGCGGCAGCCGGAGGATTTCCAGAGGCGGGGCTGGAGGAGTCGGGAGCATTGGCCGGAGCTTTGGCGGCAGAGGTGGTAGGGGATGAAGCCTTGGGTGCATCAGCGGTGGGAGCATCTGCTGGAGCTGCTGGAGACTTGGTAGGGGTGGCGGAGGATTTTGGAGAGGGGGAGGTTGATGGGGAATTTGATGGTGCCTCGGCGGCGAAAGCTCCAACCACGGCGACGAGAAGCAGAGCTACAACAAGAACTTGACGTGCCATGTTAACTTTTGATATATACTTTTATGTTTTTGTTTGTATAAGCGGTGATTCTACAATCTGCAGCAGTAATTCTCTAAGCAATATAGAGAAATACTGCAATGGTGTAGAACGAGGGAAGACAAAGGATAGGGAGGGTGATATATAGGGCAAGGAGAGGAGTGAAGTTCGGAGAGAGAGGTTGTTAATTAATGGGATTCATTGGATGACATGTTTTATTGGGTTCTCCAAGAAAATGGGAGGATGGGTATAACGTTTGACCGAGTTTTATGGGTTGCTTGATATATGCAAGAAATGAACAAAGATACCTGTCGATCGATGACGTTGACAGTTGGAGGCTTTTCTAAGGTTTGTATATTTCAAGTCTAGGTAACTACATCAAATTATGTAAGAAAAATATATTCGAAATTCAAATCAAGTTCCAATTTCCAACTAAACATGTTTTGGGAGACTAATTTTATTTTTAATTGATCAAAACAAAATTTGTATAGAAATACACCTTTAATATTATCCTTAATAAGGAAATTAACATTAAACTTGCCGCTCACATGATAGCCTATTAGTAGAAAGGAGGACAAGATTGTGTGGAGATTGTGAGTTCGAATTCAAGGAGTAGTTTTTATTTAAGGTGATGTAATATCTCTGGAGGTGGCTCATCTTTTAGAGCAGGTACTTTTACTATTATCTAAAATCAAACCTAAATTTACTTATCTATAAATCTAAGTGGGTAGCTCATAGGTTACAGGATTAGTTGAGCGTAGCTTGAAACTTGAGTTATAAAAAAAATAAAAATATTAATAAATACACGTAACTTTTGCATTCTTCGTTCTATTATAAACTTTTTCCTTTTACTTTCAAATATAAATTTATTTAACATTAAGTCACTTATATGTCCAATGAAATAAGATTAGTTTCTCAAATTGAGAATTCAATTTTTTTTTCATATAGCAGATGTAAAAAATTTTAAATCATATAAACAATATTATATAAAAAAGCCTTAAAACGTCACTTATTAGATAGATAATTAATATTTTAATAAAATAAGTTAAACATATGAATATTTCTTGTACTTTATTTGATTTGAATATTTTTGCAATTTAAAATTTAAAATTTTCATACTTTATTATTTAATAAAAGAGTGTATTATTTAATGAAGTATGAGAATTTTTTAAAAATAAAAATAGAAATATTTCTTTAAAAATAATTTAAATCATAATAAAATTACATGTTTCTTAATCTCTAATAAAATTAATGTTTTAAAACTGAATCGGTTTGATATATTTACCAATAAAAATTTTAAATTAATATTTATTTAATAATTTTTTATTTTTGTTAATTTTTAATAAATAAAGATAACCTTCTTATTTATTTTTATAATTTTATTTAATTTTTAATTAATTTTATAACTTTGCAATAATTTTATAAACTTTGATCCTCCGGTCCCGGTGGTTTAAAACAACATTCGACAAAATAGTAGTCCTGTGTGAGGTGAAAGAAAAGGAAAAGGAAAAGAAAAAATTGTGGCAAAAATACCCAAAAATATTTGACCCAAAGAGTGCCTTCGTGCGACCCTGCCTCCAAGTACCCACTTACAAGAAATGGCGGAGGGGCCGGCGGCGACACCGTCCTCCGGCGGCCGGACTATGGAGGAGTGCCAAGACATGATTCAACGAAGTTTCAGAAGTAAATATTTGTCATCTTTCTCTTTCTCTCTCGCTGTTACTCCTTTCAATATGATGAATCTTAATTCTAAACAGGATCAGGGTTGTAGGATTTTGGGACTGGGAATTTTCGATTAAGATTTTTGTGGTCATATGAAACTTTCATTACTATTTTCTTCATTGAAACAATTGGGATTGTTGAAGAGTTTGTTTCTTGGGAATGCAGCTCCAATGGTGAAATTCCTGAAAGAGAATTTGGAGAAATCTGGGTGTTGGGTTGGTGACAATTTCATCAAGGCTGTTCACTGTGACAAGAAAATCAGCGGTGGTTATGTTCGTGGCGAAGGGGTGACTATCCTTTGCTGACTCAAGTTTTTCTTTTTTGTTTAGGATTTTTGCAAGTGAAGAGCTTTTTAAGGTTTATGGTTTTTGTGCTTCCGTGTGATTGGAATTGTCTGCATTTCAGTGATTTATAGTCAAACAATGTGTTTGAGTTCTTGGTGTGGATCACTCAGCCTCTCAAGTGATTTAGCTGTATATATAGGGCATGGTTTACAAAGTGATTAGGTGAATGACGTGGTTACTAACGAGTAGTTTGTTTTTCAATCGTTTGGACAACCTGAGATGAAGTTCTTCTCCCTCTGTTTTTCCTTTTATGCATTACCAAACTAATTTTTTCTTTTCTGTTATCTGTTCACTTTGGGATTTCAGATTATGGTGTGCGCTAATCACATGAACATACAAGATGAGGTGAACCAAGTGGTTATACATGAACTCATTCATGCCTATGATGACTGCCGTGCTAAAAATTTGGATTGGGCTGATTGTGCTCATCATGCTTGCAGCGAGGTGTGTACACAAGTTAGCAAACTAAATAGTCTGCAAACTACATGGATTAATGTAGAGAAGGGATCTTCTTTATAATTTATGATAATAATCATAGTAAGTACAAGACTACTAAAAATTCAATTTCATTCCCCAAAACAACTGCAAAAGCTACTGGAGCTGGTTGCAGAACTGGTACTGGTAACTGTGTCAGGTCTACTTCAGTACATATAAGAAGCAACTGATATGGAGGCAGATCATTGCCTTGGGATCAGCATGCTTTTTCTTGACATTGTCATTTAACATATGGACCTAACCTTCACAATAGCGGGGTCCAATTTGACTCCTGTTATTTGTTTCTTCCCTTATTTGTTTATACAGATTCGTGCTGGCCATCTTAGTGGTGATTGCCATTACAAACGGGAACTTTTGCGAGGTTACATGAAAATAAGAGGCCATGCACAAGTGAGTTTCATATGCTGAGAAATTATAACCTCAATTTCAAATTTCAAGGTTCCCCCTGTATGCAAAGCCTGCAATATCCTTCAACTGAACAGGGCGGAATTATAATCTTCCTATGCTGTGAAAATTGGGCCGACTGGTTATATGTTTTTCAGCAAAACTTGCATCTTTTTTTCTCATTTATTTTTTTTTTCTCGTCTATAAACAGCATGTTCTAGTTCAAGTTGGGATTCTTACTGAATAGGTTGTGGCGTTGAGCAAAGTGGATCCGTATGTTACCTTAATACCCTATAAAACACATTTCACATTTGAAGATATTTCACCCAAGTTCCAAGATGTTATGAAAATAACCTAACATAAATTTTCTCCTTTTATATTTGATGGTATAGAACTTATTGAAATACTTGATAACTTCCGGAAGGATGGTTGTACAATGTCATTAGTTTGGTTGGCTGGCCTTCTGGATACAGAGGACATTGAACCAAACCAGAGGCTCTGAAGAAATTGGAGGTTTAAGAGGGGTGATACATTAATTTTCGTCAATAAGTGGGGGATTCTTGCTACAAATTTAGTTAGAGCTGTTGAAGACATGTATTGTCTTCAATATTTTCACAGAATGCAATTTCAATATGGAGTAGACATATGCTTAAAAAGCAGAACTTGCATGGAATTTGTCTATTTGCTGCTTTTGTCTGATATTTTCATGCCTTTCTCATTTGAATCATTTAAACAACTTTGCAAATTATATGAATGTCAATTCAAATTTCAACGGGGGTACATCCAGGAATGTGTGAGAAGAAGAGTTATGAAGTCAGTGACTGCCAACCCATACTGCTCAGAGGCAGCTGCAAAGGATGCCATGGAAGCTGTCTGGGATATTTGTTATAATGATACAACACCCTTTGATAGAGCTCCTTGAACGAAACCATGCTGATACAGATTAGCTTCTTTCACTCAGTCTATCATCAAATATTGTCAAAGAAGACAGATTCTTTCAAAGGGGTGGAAAGGTGCCCCTTTTATTTCGAAAGAATAATCAAAATTTTTCCTGAACTCTTCCATATTTGTCATTGAGATGTAGTTACACTGAGGATCCTCTTGTTTTTAAACATATTGTTCATCTTTCAGCAGTGATTAATATTCTTATCTGAATTTTTATCAAGTAATGGTGGCATTTTCTTGAAAGGGGGTCCGACATTGTCTTTACCACCACTAGTCTGAATTTTCATGGTGTAACCACACTGTTTTCACTACCGTTGACATAGGAATATAGCAGGTCAGTTTATGCTTAACATAAAATAGAGATTTAGTGAGATCCAGGTATTGCAGACCCTACTTACTTCCTAGCTGAAACCTTGTCTAAGCTCTGCATCAATAGTTTTGACTTTTGAAATTTTTGTTGCGATCAATCCCATTTTTAAAGCACTTATTGTGATGTGTGTATCCTAAATGTTCAACTGAACGATTTAGATCGTCCCTGGTTGGCTCGGGTTATATTTGGATTTCCAGACCATAAATATATAATTCCACATTTTCTTGAGTCCTGCTTGTTTCCAGCGCAAAGCCAGCGTATGAGTCTGCGGCAGCCCATCCATGGAGGACCAAGGTCTGCACGTTGCTAGAGTGGCGAAGACATGTTCACAAGAATTTCTAGGTTTCTGCTTAGATGTTGGTTTTGCCACTGGTTCTGATATGTTCTTTCTTCTTCTGTTGGTATTTCTGTACTTAGCCTCAAAAGGGCATGGCAGGGCAGCGATGATTGATTCAAGTAGTAGTACATTCGATTTCCATCATAGCTGCTTCTGCTTTATATAAATCAAAAGGAACAAAAAACACTCGGAGAGCAATTGTTTGTCATGTTTCATTTCACCATCTATTCCAAGTCTTGAAGCTTCGTTACATCAAACACTTTTGCAGTGGCTTCGAGTAGTACCATAAGAGCTCTTGGATCTATATTTTTTGGTGGTTCATTGTGTCTTCCGTCTCCCTTTAACCATATTCAAATGAAAAATCAGCTCCTTTTTTATAATTAAAATAATGGCAATTTTACTTGACTCCATTGCTAACAGTGTGTGTTGAAAACTTTTCTAAGTGAAGAAACTGAAATTTCACTTGATTTTTAGTAAATTGTAATATACAACAAATATTGGTTAAATTCCACTATTAAATCTTGATTCAATTAAAATTTGACCTACTTAACTAAGAAATAGTTTATATTTATTAATGTTTAAATAAAATCAAATCGCATGACTTTGGAGGAATTCTATCATGTACGGCCACAGTTTGGAGTAGAAAAGCCAAAACACAAACGTTTGATATTTTATCTAAATCAAATCATTTCGTAATTCCATATGGCGTTTCTCGTAATTGTTGTCTGAAGATTGAATCTTGGAGCAAAAACTCACACCAAAATTAACCAAAGAAATGGACCAAGGAAGGCCCTTTCTGATCACTTTCTACGTTAGGACACTTGAAGTAACAAAACAAACATGTTTTTGCAAAGAGGACATGACCAAAGACATAGAGTGAATCGCCAAGGAGCCACCTAAGTAACACCAAAAACCCATAGTTTGCCACGAAACGTGTCTGAGTTTTCTCCGTCCCGATGCGTTTTCTGTTGCCGATATATCGTCCTATTCTGCCTTCCTCTTCCTCTTCTTCTTCTTTTTTATTGTCACACACCCCTCACATTCCCATAGTCCCTCGTTGCCATCTCTCGCCTGTTCTATCTTTTCTTTCTCTCTCTTTCTCTTGTTTCTTCATGGCTCCTCCTGTCGCCATGGAATCCCAAGGAACTGCACCACCTAACAGCTTCCCTAACCAAGGTGAAACTGGTGGTGATGGTGGTTCACAGAAATTTAGAGTTACTGTTGTGGGTAGCGGCAACTGGGGTAGTGTGGCTGCCAAGCTCATTGCTTCTAACACCCTCAAGCTCACTTCTTTTCATGGTGTGTTTTTCGTATCTTGATCATAATTTAGAAGTTTAAATTGTGCTTTTTAGATATTAATGTGTTCCATGGATGCCCTTTTGGAAAGAGTATTTGTAGTTTTGAACATGGATTGTCAATGTTTCATGGGACTTAATTGCATGCAATGTTTCTTTAATGTTCAGCCATGTTCTTGAAATAAAATGTTAACAAATTATTTGACGGGCTTGGCTGTTGTGAACCACGGAAAAACCAAAGCATGGATCGGCATAATTCCTCTTACTCTTTTCTGCATTCCAAATCTTGGAACTTTATGTGTTGGTTGTTACTTTCAATCGGCTGCTCTGTATGTTTCTCAAGGTTCACTTAGTTTTTAGATCCTCGTATTGTGACATGCAAGTAAGTTGGTTTTGCTTTTTATCAAATTTATTTTGATTACTATCTGTATGATTGCTTGATGACTGCTGAAAAAAAGCTGTCGCTATGTCCTGTTGCGGATTGATAATGCCAGAGTAAAACTTGTAATGAGTCATGTTTGGTGGGGTTTTGTTCTCACACAGCCTTGTCCCTTTAACCCATTAGAAGAGGTGATTAAGAACAGATGCAACTTTGCTTGTTTCTTTGGAAAAGATGGAGATTTGGGTGACAACCGAATGAAAAATTCATTTTCTGATAAAATTTCAGATGAAGTGAGGATGTGGGTATTTGAGGAGACATTACCAAGCGGTGAGAAGCTAACTGACGTCATCAACACAACCAATGTAACAGTCTACTAAACTCGTTTCAAATTTAATTACATGAGAAATGAATTTCCCCATTGTAATGTTCTTTCTTTCTTTAATAGGAAAACGTTAAGTATCTCCCTGGAATAAAGCTTGGTAGAAATGTTATTGCAGACCCTGACCTTGATAATGCAGGTATTCAATTTCTTGATTAGATGAAGATTTACCTGTTGTGGTTTAAAGATGGATTGCGTGGCTATCATAGTCTAATGCACAAATTATACAGTTAGAGATGCAAACATGGTGGTGTTTGTGACCCCACATCAGTTCATGGAGGGGATATGCAAGAGGCTTGCTGGGAAAATAAAGCAAGGTGTGGAGGCTATTTCACTCGTCAAAGGAATGGAGGTTAAGATGGAAGGTCCATGCATGATATCCTCTCTCATATCTGAGCAGCTTAAAGTCAATTGCTGTGTGCTTATGGGGGCAAACATTGCAAATGAGGTCAGCTATTAATTTCACAACTCTTTTTTGTTTCCGGTTCTCCCATTACAGGGTGTTAAAGCATTGAAAACTGAATTTTCAGATTGCTGTTGAAAAGTTTAGTGAGGCAACGGTTGGGTACAGAGTGAATAAGGAGATTGCAGAGAAATGGGTTCAGTTATTTAATACTTCTTATTTTATGGTCACACCTGTGAGTATTATATTAATGTTTTCAATTGATATATTTTAATTGCATAAAATTTAGCATGAATACTGTGATAAGTTTCTTTGAAGGGTGCTATAGTTCACTAAATACGCAATGAAACCTCATTCTCATTCCTTTTGTATTCTACGATTGATTAGGTCCAGGATGTAGAGGGCGTTGAACTATGTGGTACCTTGAAGAATGTTGTGGCCCTAGCAGCAGGTCAGTACTATTACAATCTTTACCTTACTATTTGAGATATCGTTATGAGTGATTAGGGTAATTGGCCTCGGATGGGACAGGTTTCGTGGATGGCCTAGAAATGGGAAATAATACTAAGGTATTTAGAAACAATTTCAACCAGGTTTGAAGGCTCTTTTGACCTTTTCTATACTCACTGTTTGTCTGTAATGTATAGGCTGCAATAATGAGAATTGGTCTTAGGGAGATGAGAGCTTTGTCCAAGCTTTTGTTTTCATCAGTTAAGGACAGCACCTTCTTTGAAAGCTGTGGTGTGGCTGATCTCATCACAACATGCTGTAAGGAAGTATTTAATTTCTCTTTATTTTTGTTTATATTATAACATGTAAATTTAGAATCACAATCTATGGCAGTGGGAGGAAGAAACAGAAAAGTTGCGGAGGCGTTTGCAAAGAATGGCGGGAAAAGGTAGGTTTTTCTATTGAAGGCATAAAATTCAGTAAAATCGGTACTAATATTTTTCCTCCCTGTTTATGCCTGAAGGTCCTTTGATGAACTTGAAGCAGAGATGCTACAGGGCCAGAAATTACAGGTGGATATTAAACTAAATCACTATGTTGAAAGATTCTATTTGTAATGGTAATTACTTCTATCAGGCATGGATCAGATGTCCTGTCAAATCATAACAATTAACAACCGACTTATCCTTCCTTTGAACTTAGAAGAGTGATTGTTTACGTTTAGAACACTTTGAAAAAAGGCCTTTGAAGCTTCGAAATATCTTTTTTTTTTTGGTTGTAGTGGCTTACTTAGCCAATCTTCTTTTCCTTAAAAGGGTGTTTCAACAGCAAGAGAGGTGTATGAAGTTTTAAGCTACCGTGGGTGGCTAGAGTTGTTTCCACTTTTTGCAACAGTGCATGAAATTTGCATTGGGAAGCTTCCACCAACAGCCATAGTTGAATACAGCGAGCACAAGCCAAACTTCTCCCTGGTAGAAGGTTCTGCTCAATTCTTTTGACTTGTATGGAGGGGACTGATTTTCTTCATATATTCTGGGCACAGAAGTCCTTCAGTAATTTCTCTTCATTTGAGTATGACGCACAAAAGGAGAACATTATGTAGAAGTTGGGAGTTTGTTTTGTTCAGTTGTACCAAGTTTGGTGCCATGATAATTCAGATGGTCTGTGGAGCTGAAATTCGGCGTATCGGTTAGCTCAACTGACATTGGCTTCGAGTTTCATGTTAAAGTTGTCAAACTTGGCATTTCATTGAAGATTAATGTTCCAGTGTTGAAAGTTTCGTATACGCTGGTTAGTCCAGGGATCTTGTACTTGTCACTCAGAATGCTTAATAATGTCCAGCTATAGATGTATACAGATTATGTCAATGGAGAGCAAACTTCTAATCTCATATTCATCTCTGAACTATCACAGGGTTATTGGAGGGTAGGAACTTAACTCTGGTGAATATAGGGAACTCAAGAAGCTAAATTTACCAGAGTTATTGCTCAAGTGCCAACAATCTGCAAAGAAAAGATATTAACAGCAATTGCACATGTAAGGTGCAGAGACCGTCACCTTCCTGCGAGTAGTGGATGTCACTAGGTCCATGTCCAACCCCTTTAATGCTTGAGAGTGGTCTGGTTCACTCTGTCCCAATAACATAAGTTTCCCAGGTCTATTAGTGCATTCATCTCCATCTTGCTTTTCTCTTCCCAGTCCTCAAAACTTCTGCTGGTCCACACCAATAGTATTCCAATCTTCCCAGCAGGAAGGAAGGATGCAACTTGCAAGATAGCAATAAGGATACTATTTCAAAAAATCCAAACATTAATATATAGTAAAAAATGAAAAAGTTGGGTTCTTATTAGGAAATTGTTGTGATTAGGAATAGCCGAAAGTACTTTTGCTGAGAATGTGTCGTAAAATTAATCAATCAACTTTAGGAATATTTTCTTTTGTAAGTCAACTTCGGGAAGAAAATTCTAAATGACAGACCATGTCTTAAAGATAAATAAGTCATGTGTATTGTGTCGGGTAGTTCTTTGTCCTCAAACTATGGTTTTGAAAAGTTTAATTTTAAAAAATAGCATACTTTGCATGTCTTTTTGAAGTGACGTAATTTGATTATTTTTTTTACAGAGTTGACCAATTTGTATCTGCGATTATTTGATCACATAACATCATCATAACATCAAAGCTTTCTCATTTCACGCCATTGTCACTACAAAGACAAGAATAACCCAACAACCAAAGAAACCGGAAAGGACCAAATAAATTACCCACCAAAACCACCAAACCCATGCATCAATTCTACTACTTTTGCTTTTGAGTATTAACCAGTGCGTATTCTATCCAATCTGTCGACACTTTTCCTTGCTCTTTCCAGTTGGTGATCAATGCTTTTCCGGGACTTTTCATGGCAGTCTACACTCCTTCGTGACCTTTCCATCTGTACTTGATCAAAGGAAATCCTCAACTTCTCTAGCTTATCGTTATTACCGGACTGTTTCTTCAACTTTTCCAGCTTCTCAGCATGGCTGGACTGGTTTTTTAGTTTCTCAGGCCTATCAGTGCTGTGCCTTGGCTTCTCTCTACGATCTGTGCTTTTCCTGGATACCTCAAATACATCAGTACTCTTACGGGACTGCTCGAATTGGTCTGTACTTCTCCTTGAACTGTATCTTTGAGATGGGGACTTCTCAACAGTTGAAATGAACTTCTTCAGGTGTCTGATATACTCTGGATAGTGTTCTAAATCGCAGTGGTTCCCCCCTTTGAGCCAAAGTGGTTCATACTTTTCCTTGCACAGTTCCCATAGTTGCTTGCCATGAGAGCAGTCAACAACTTCATCTGAAGTTCCCTAAACATGAAAATGAGGCAATCGAAGTAGAAAGCAGTTAGAGTTTCATGCTTCAGGGGTCTTGTTAAAAACATCCAAGAACCAAAATAACAGAGTTCAAAGTTCTTAAGAAGTCTTTGCACCAATTCCTTTTCACTTCCAATGTTGAACATGTACCAGTACTGTAAGATTCATGACCCAAACATTAAAAAGAACGAAGGAAAAAAAAAAAGGAAACCTTGCGGTGAACCAAATTTGAAAAAGGTCAACTTCAACAACTACATACAACAATGAACTATAAGAAAGACAAATACAGAAAAGCTGAAGAAAAGTTCATGCACAATTAAAGAAAGTGAAAGTACTTGTGGTTGTCAGTTCGTAAATTATAGCTCTCCCATACAACAAACTATTCAAATACAAAATATCAGAGAAGACAAGATCCGCCTTAGATGAATATGCTAGATTTCTGAGGCAGTGAAATACAACAAATTAAGTGATGTCAGCCGACTGCCTTAATGATATGAATAGTTGAATACATACAAAAGTAACAGGAATAAAAGGATGGCCCATCCATGTTATCTATGCAAGTCTTTTCTCTTCTGTGATAGGCCAGCTCCTTGGGTCAGTTTCTACTGGATGACCTATTCTTGTAGTTGCTGATGTACTTCGGCCTTTAACGGCCATAATCTGCATGATTATATCTAACTTAGATGAATATTACTCTACTCATTGTCCTTCCAAAAACTATAGAGGGTATTTGGGAATTCCTGGCCTATGGTTGATTTTGTTCATTCTATCACTAATAAATCAGTTGCTTGCTCTGGATCTTCAAGCTTCAAAAATTGGAAAACAAATACCACAACTCCTGAATCAAACATATCCAGTTGATATTAATAGAAGAATGAAAGGGAGAAGATTAATACACTATATAGAAGCGTACAATTCAATACTGTTGATTGAAATTTACATCAACAGAACTTTTCAGCAAATGTTGAAACGAATGCTTGTTAAAGATAAATTTGATGCAGCAATATAGCAAAGATGGTGATTATATCAAAAACTGTGATCAACAGGAGAACATGTTTTGATTATTGAAACAAAATAATTTTGAAATTAACAATAATGTCTGGAGTCGAAGAACTCCAGAAAACATGCACTCCGGTCTACAAGATATTTCAAAATGCAGATTAAGAAAATTGAGTAGTTCGTATGCTCTAGTTGATACATGCGTGTAACCAAGACTCAGTACCCTAGAAAATATAAAACCAAGGAAAGGCCTGACATCGTTCTATGGGTCTAACAATATTATTACTTACGTGAATGATAAGGACAGGACAATTAACAAGTGGAATCTTGTCTATATTCTGCAAAAGAAAACGATACAAAACAACCCCATTAGATTAGAATTATGAGAATGATGAACTCAAGCAGAATAGAATTGTGGGAAAAGCTAAGTATGTGTGATACCTTATAAATGTCAAACCAATATGAACGCTTTACAGGATACATGACTCTTAGACCTGATAGTATGGGACTGTGAAGAACAACAGCCCGTAACTGAGGCAGGCGAGCAGCAAGATCTAAAGTAGGCCCACTTCCTACAGATTGCCCATAAAGGATGATATCTTCCTGTTTGGTACCATAGCTTTCTTCAAGACACTTGTATGCAGCTTCAATATCTGCATATGTATGCTGTTCACTTGGCTGCAATGCAGGAAATGGGTCTTAGATTCGCACTTCGGTTACAATATCAGCACCAGAAAATTCACAGAATTAATGGTTCAAATTTACGGCAAACCTTTCCAGATGATTGCCCATAGCCAGAATAATCATACCTACAAAAAATGTTCATGAAAGATGAGAAAATGAACTTCAAAGATAGTTCTGGTTATAAGGATGAAAAAGACATTTGATGGGAAAATGCGTGCTGAGAGGTGGCTATGAACAAGTTTAAATCATGACCAAAGATATTAATAGTAGAAGGTATTAGGACAAGGAGATATCCATCCACTAAATATTAGGACAAATTTTCTGTAAGAAACCAGGACAACTATAAAAACACCCCATCTAGTTTCTGCAAACAACAGGATTGATCAAAGCAGGGCACTGGCAAGTATTACGGACCTCTACTAAATTACTACAATTTTCTAAATATGCCAAATATATAAACACCAATTATGACCTTCTCTGATTAATAAGACGTCCAACCCAATCTCCATTTCAGCTGTTAAAGCAATCAGCACTACCTAACACCAATTTCTTCACGAACTAAAACCTACAGTTACAATAAAACCCATCAATTATTCCAAGTTACAATAACTAAATAACAGCAACCCAATTGTTAGAACCAGAAAACCCTCACAAACAAGAAGGTAGAAAGGATCAAAATTTCCAAAAACCAAGATGATAAAGCACTTAAAACATCAAATCGAAAGTAGTAAAGAGTAACTAACTATATCTGTACCCCATAAGATTAACACGCAGGTGGATGCTTAATTCAATGAAAAGCTCATACATCTGACCCAGATCGGCAGCGTTGCCATGAGAGTAAAGCAGAGTTGAGGTGGCCATGGGATGCCTCACATACATTGCCACTATCTCTGTGCCCTTTCTTGTAGGCAACTTCAATATTTCGACGTTTTCACGGTGAGGAAAGGGGCTCAAGAGCAGAAGACCCGTTAATTCGTCCGTTACTAGCTTGTATGTAGGTGGGTTTGGCGGAAAAAAGGCGAATTTCGCCGCCATCGACGATGTCATCCCACCCATCACCGTATCTCTCTCTCTCTCTCTCTCTCTCTCTCTGTTTCTTTACTCTGTTTTTGCTCCGTTTTTTCTCTTTCCTAGATGTATACTTTCTCCGTTTTGGAAAATATGAATCCACTTTAGATCAAACCCACTCCATTTAATTCCACCTTTTTGCTATTTCCAGAGGGTAAACGCTTGTGAGAGAGGCAGAGAGAGTGAGGTGCTTCTGCTTCTGGTAGCTATCAGCTGCTTAAAATGTTGGTATCTGTCTAATTTGAGGCTTACAGAGACAGAGAGAGAGAGCTTTTTACTAGCTGTTTACTTTGGGTCATCACTAGGTCTTAGAAGCTTAAAATAATCCGGTAGGGTCAAAACAGTGGTGGACAAGAAAACTTTGATGGCTCAAGTATATGGGCACAAGCACCTAGCAACAAACCCATGAACCCCATGTGGATAAAGTTGATTTTGATTTAAGGAATTGAGGGGTTGATGAACCTTTTGGAGTTTGAAAATTTTTTGATTCCATCTTCCTGTCATTTTATACTCCATTTGTAATAGTTCACCAACAAATTTCTTCGGTTGCCTTCCCACTAATTGATTTCAAGTAACCCATCAATCATTTTCCTTTGGTCTTTTTATCTTTGGAATCATTTAACTCAATAATGATGCTTCATAATTGAGTTTTTAGTCCGATGCTTCTTTAGCTCTTGAACATGGAATTCAAGCATGTTCAAGGATTGTAAATGCTTTTTGCTGGTAGAATTTCCATTGGATTTTGTTGCTGCTGGAGATGTATTCTGTTAATCTGAATGAACTCATGCGAGATGGACATATTGTAACGAAGGAGGGGGAAATTCATCATAGATAGGATTCTTTGACAAAAACTATGAGACATCTGGCTTTGCTAAGAGTTGCATAAAAATGGGTTGTGGAAGAGTCTTATAATCTAAGGCCAGTAAATGCGGACTTCTTTTACGATAACTATGCACAGCACAGCTGTTCTGAGTTCTGTTCTTTCTGTGAGCCTAACTGGATGAGCCAGCTGGTTAATGGTTTAAGTGCTGCTGCTGAACCTGAATCTGTGGGATTTAGGAAAGCTTTGTGGGGTAGCTACCCAACCAATATAACATTATAACATATCCAGGATTCCAGGTGTCCTAGACCAGGTTCATTGTAAGAAGCTGTAACAATTGGCAAGCATGAGGATAAACACTTTTTTCTTTTTCTTCCAAGTCTTGTTTCAATTAATTAAGCAAATAGCTCCTCTGAAATTATTTTATACAAATTCAACAATAAAAAATAACAATTAGATTTTAGAAAAAACGTTATACCTTAGATCCTTATCATCAGAATTTAAAGTCTGATACATGAATGACAACACGCTTATTCGTCATCCCAACAGTAAACACACACTCGAGGCAATTCAAGTTTCTTTCCTTTCATCTCTCGCTTTCAACACGCTGCTTTACATGAGAAGGGAATTGAATCAAACTATAGCACTTTATTAGGTACTTGCTTATTGGGTACTTGCCAAGCTTTGAACTCTTTGGCCACCACAATGGAGCTTCTCTGGAGAACTTTTACGAGACAATGAAGAGGCAAGGCAAGTTCTCGGGCAAAACCCAACGTTGACAATACAGACGATGCCTGTATTTCACTTCCATGGTAAATACTCCGCAACGTAAAGAAAAAAGGTAACAGGAAAGGTGATATTTGTTTGTCATTGGTTTCTTTAAGGGCCCTTTTTGTTTAATCGAGGATATTGGCAATGCCAGCAAGTTTACGTAGTAATTATCCTCATTCCCCGCTCCAATCCCTATGAGCACTGTGACCACCAATCCATAATGCCCTCACGTGCACTCTCTTGACTGAAGCACCAAAAGGTGGTTCTACCAAGGAAAGGAAATGGCACTTCCACTTTAACCACAGGTTAAAACTTAAAAGTGCTTTTTTCTTCTATAAGCAACAAAACCACAACCTTTATGATACTGCAAAAATTGTGGTTACAGTCCACCAGAATAAGATTTCATTTGATCCTGATGATCATTTTAGGAATCCTCCATCTAGTCCAAAAGTTCGTGAGGAAACTCAAAAATGAAGGTTGATGATCTAACCTAGTCTAGAATGGCAGTTCCAGTGCTCATTTTGTATCTGCACGTAATCAGCCAAAGAAACTACAAAGGACACAGCTTGGAATCAAGGCAAGAAGACAAGCTAGATTGGAGGACAGTGACTTGTTAACAAACTTTTATTAACCAAATAATAGTATATATACATACATATATGCAGCAAATGACTTAGTCACAGTGCCAAACACAGTGCCAAATTAGAACCATGATATTAGGCAAAGGAAAGAGAAAGCAGTGGTGGGTCTCACTTCACTAAGCCCCATCTTTTTGTTATTGAGATGGGTTGATGAGACATGTCCCTTGTCTGCTGCAGTCATGCTTAAAATTTCAGTTAAACAAGCCAGTCTGTCTATATACTTGGATGTAGTTTCTAGATTTCTGACTTTCAAAATCAACTAATAGGAGATTCATCCATACATAGGAGAAGAAACTGATGAGAAGGGTAAGCAACTTCTCTAGCATACCTTATAACAAACGTGTAACCAGAAGAGGAGTTGAATTCTCTGACAGTTAAAACAACTGAGCTTGTTGCTCTTCAGACATAATACAAGAAAATCAAAAGATCTTATGAATATATCAATTTGCATGGTAAAACTAATGCTAAAAGAATTTTGAATTTTCAGAAAACCAATACAACATGCTCCAACAATAGGCAAAAAAGTACAAATATTCATATTTTCTCTGCAAAGTTGTAGATAATATCAGTGGCAACAACAATAATTTTGGGCATATGCTACTGTGGTGCTGGTCAACACTTAACAGTGCCATTTGACTTTGTTAATAATTTAATAGGCTGTCTCCTTGTTGATAATTTAGTAGGTTGTCTCCTTCTGTCAAGAGCAATGGGCCTCTTGATATGAAATTCTCCAGGAAATAGAAAGAAAAAGGAACTAATTACAGCAAATGACTTAAAACTAAAAAAATTAGGTAAGGGATTCATCACCAACCATTTAAACACTATCACAGAAGAAATTCATGCTGCAAAATACTAGGTTAAAGCTTACTAGCTTCCTAATTCTGGGGTGAAAATAACTACTGCAAAATCAACCATCCATGAACACACAGCTTTAACCTAAAACTAAGTACAGGAAATGAATTAAAACTAAAGAACTTAGGTAAGATATTTATCACCAACCATTTGAACACTATCACAGAATAAATTCATGCTGCAAAATACTAGGTTAAAGCTTACTAATTTACTTGATTCTGAGGTGAAAATAACTACTGCCAAATCAACCATCCATGAACATACAGCTTTAATTTTTAAGAACTCTAGTAACATTTTTCTTTTCATTGAATTGTTATGGAAATCGGTAGCTGTTGGTAGAATATTTCTCGTATAACTCATTTATGCCTCATCAATAAAGTTCTAAAACTAACCACAGCCATCTTGTCAACAAACTTCTTATTAATCATAGTTTACCAAGTCCATTTTACGAAGGGTAATACTCTTTTCAAGAACAGGAATCTTCAAGCAGACAAATATTGTGCTCTTCACTATTTAAACTTGACAACCAATTAGGCAAGAAACCTGAAATCAAGTACTACACAGCAACCTAAGGACAAGTCTTTTCCAATTGGGAAAATGGATGAATTGTTCTTGACTCCTTGTTTAACTGGAATTGGTAGCATACACGTCAGAAGCCCAATTATTGCTAGAACAACAACCATTAACCAAACCTAAGCACATGTTTAGAGATCAGAAAAAACAAGGAGGATGAAAGACCAATGTAGGTATCAATTTTTCAAATCAACAGCTGCTAATAAACAATAACTTCAAAGATCATAACCATCATTGTTGATCACACAAAACAAAGTGTACTCAAGCCAATTCTGAACTGTCATCCTTAACCATAATCAAACAAGCATGGCTCAATATACACACAATAATTCAATATTTTGAAAGCAAAAGAGAACGAGATAAAAAGGGGACTATGATTTCAGCTCATAGCAACTTTGCAAGAAACTAGGACAGTCAATCTTACAAATGATTCGTCTAGTTAATCCTAACAGCGCTTTGTGCTAAGTTATTGACCAAATAAACTGATTAGAAAGCCACTACTGGTTTCTTTAGAATCTGGAAAGACAGGTCAATAGAGTATAAAAAAATTTGAAGTACCATGGATCACCATATGCTACCACCTATATCCAACGTTTTGGAGACTCTTGCCTACCTCTTACTGCTACCAGAATGTAGATACTGCCATCATGTTCCAAAATCTGTTATAAACTACAAGTTATTATTTTAGGCATCCAGCAAAATGAATTAAAACACAATGAAGGTCGATCACTATCAGCCATCAAAAGCTCATCGCGTTATTAAATCAGGGGATACAAACGGGAAGGAAAGAAAAAGAAAATTTCATGGTGATGGTGCCTATATTTATACAGAAACATATTGAACTCTGAAGCATATAATTCCATTAACAAAATTAAAATCACACAATGCAGGAATGCATCCCATTACTCCACGCTCCTGACAACTAATCCAAAATAGACTTGCATCCAATGTCTTTTTCTTTGAATTCCAAAGATTCAAGCATGGCCAAAAATGAAATACATTGGACTTTTAGTTCATCTATAATAGCAATACATGCTAAACGTACAAGTAAGAACGAGTTAAACAGTCTCATATATCTGGTAAATCAAAATGCGCCTTTAACCAATCTTTTCCAGTAATTCGCACCAATACCAGTATTCTCATTCATCGAAACAAAACAACAATCCAGTACAAAATCTCCGAAGAAACAAATGAAAACCAATAAAAGTTCTCACCAAAAGAACGAATCTTTAAGTCTGTCTCCTAAATCGCTTTCTCAGCTTCTGGTACTTGTGCTTGTTCATCTTCTTCTTCCTCTTTTTCTTCACGCTATCAGCCCACATCCCCGAATCATCGTCCTTAAGTTCACCTTGGATCGACCCAGTTGATGAAATCGGATATGAAAAATACCCAGTTGGAGAGATGGGAAAATACATAGAGGGATACAAATGGGTAAATGAACCCACAACCGGAGGGACGTTAGAAGCGAGGTTTTTACTTGGATTGACGTAAAGATTGGGACTTTGGCGTTGAAGAGTAAATGGCAGAGTGGGATTTTGTGAGCTTTCAATTCGAAGTGGGTTTTGGAGCACGGAGATAATTCTCGTAGGTAGTGGCGATTTTTGTAAGAGGTTCTTGAGAGTTGACAATGCCATTGTACTCAAACCTCAAAGCTTTCCTACGCCCTCTCTCTCTCTCTCTCGTTTATTTACTCCCTGTTTTAAAAGCAAAAAGGGAATAAGGTGAAGAAGATTTATAGTTATCAAGGAAATAAATATTATGCATCCCAATTCAGCCTGCCCAGTGCCCACCTCAAAGTCAACGGGTGAAGTTGAGTTTATCGCGTCATAGATCGGGCCTGTTCGTAGCTAAATTAAGATTGATAAAACATTGTCGTTTTGTTAAAAAATTACGTCATTTTTTACAATTTTTTAAAAATAAATTGAGCAGCTCAACACAACTCCCAGTTCAGACACTGGCTGACTTAAGCTTGACATGTCATGAGTCAAACTAAGCCTAAGAGAATAAAAGATTTCAATCCTTTATTTTTTTTTTGCATTCAAGTAAGTTTACAATTGTGTTTTTGGGATTCCAAATAAGGTTATACCTCTACGTATAAGTTTGAATTCTCTAAAGTTTTGAAAATAAATAAGGGGGTTACAATTAGCATGATAATATGTCGGGTGGGCTAGGTCTAACTATCTTGTAAGAAAGTATGAGCCTCAAGCATGTACGCACTCGATTACTTAAAATTACGTCGTTTTAAAAGATCTAAAAATGATATTATTTTAGGGTGGGGTAATTTAGACCTTGAGCTGGCCCTCAAACTCAAATCTGACCAAAACTCATTCAACTCAGATTGGTTAGATTGTCATCTCTAATTCCAATTAAGGTGTAAAAAATATGAGTTTTTAATAAGATCTGTTATTTCGATAATATTAGTTGTTGGATTGTTAGAGGTTCAATTGAGAATTTTAATTAGGGATCCAATTTGAAATTTTTGATTAAAATTTCAATTTAGCAATTTTTATTAGACTTTCAACAAATTTCACCTAATTTATGTATCTTAATAATATATCTAGATTTAGTATGGCACGCTACTAAATTTATTAATTTATAGTGTTTTTATGAAGGATGTTTTGAATTAAACAAAAATAATGTAGAGAGATGGATTATTTTTGCATTGAGGTGGATGAGATTACCTTACTTGATTTCGTACTCAATACTAAGTGGTTAGGGTATGAAAAAGTATGAAGTTTTACTTATAAATTCCCATATAAGTCATTTAAAGATGATTTGAGGGTATTACAAAATGATAATAATGTTAGAAAGTGGATACAAATAATTAAAAAAAGAAAACTAAAGATAGTCAAGGTATCTTTGTATGTAAAGAAGTATACCAAATAATTAATGCACAATTAAGGATCTTGTAACATATATTCCTATTAAGGTAATTGAGGATGATGAGGACTCAACATTTAGTAGTGAAGTAACCACCAAGACACCTATTGAGGCATATATATATATGAACACATTGGCAATGACCACTTATGGGTATTCATAAGTGATAGACACAAGATGATACAATGAAATTCATAAAGTTAGTTTCATTTAAATTATCACCTTACTTGGCATTGAATTTTTCTTAACAATGTGATGCAAACTTACATTAATTGTATGAGCATGTTTATATAAACTTTGATCATCGATTGTGGACCAATTTAAAAGGCAAATATAAACTATCTGCTATTTACAAAGATCAAATGTGGGGTATAGCTTATGATTGTATACAGGTATGAAACGCAAATGAATAATCTAGAGAGCATGAATGAGAAGGAACATGATTGGTTGGCAAATATTCTCCTGAAGAAATTGTGTAGATAAGCATTTGATACCAAAGTGATTTATTATCAAATGTACTAGATAAACCAATCTGGACTTGCTTATAGGTGATGAGAAGAGAAATCATGAAGACATTCAATAAGAAGTGAGGGATGGCTGCATACAATGGTAATTCATACCTTAACATAATGTCAAATGCGGAGAAAAAACAAAAAGGAGGCAACTATTTTATAAGTAATAGTACTTAACAAATGATGCAAATTACTTAAACTCATTTTGTAAGTGATGGAAAATTTGAAATTGAACACTAGATGGATAACCAGAAAATAGTATGTAAAAGAAAGGTATCAGACATCGTTTTATTATTGTTCATCAATATATTTATACACTTATGGGAGTAATCGTGGCCATACACCTACAAACCCAAAATAAAGGGTCAGGATTTGTTCACTTATAACAAACTATACTGCTACAGCTATTTATTTTTGAAAAGTCAGTTGTGCCCTTAATGCTAAATGTGTTGTGCGTGTGGTGTTTGTAACCTTGCACTTTTCTCGAATCTTCTTCTTTCTTCTGTAACATTTTCTTCTCTCTCGAGCTTTCTTGAATACGTCTGTTAACACCCCCATTCAAACTAAACTTGGGGCTTTGAACTAGGTTCAGTTTGATAGTTAGAAGTTGAAACCTTGTTGAGCTTAGGGGTTTTGTGAGAATATTTGCAAGTTGGTCATCTGTGTTAACATAATGGATTTCTATTTCTCCTTTCTCCACTTTGTCTCTGATGAAGTGTACGTCTACCTCGACGTGCATTGTTCTTGAGTGAAAGAGAGGGTTTTGAGCTAGCGATTTAGTTCCATTGTTGTCGCTCCATAGAATAGGTTTGTGTGCGAGAGTAAACCCGAACTCATATAATAGAGAAGTGAGATAGATGAGCCAAGTCAAAACTTGAGATAGAGCTCAGCATTTAGTCTCAATACTGGACCGTCCTACTGTAGTTTGTTTCTTAGACGTCCAGAAAATTAGGTTTTCCTTTAGAAATACACATCCTCTGGTTGTTGATTTCCAATCATCGGGAGAGCTAGCCTAGTCAGAATCGCTATAGGTATGGAGGCCAAAAGGCGACGATGATGGTTGAAAGAACAGTCCTAGATTTGCGGTTCCCTTCAGGTAACGTAAAACCCTTTTACACGCAATCCAGTGTGTGTTTAAAGGATTTTGTAAATATTGACTTAATTTGTTGACTATGAAACTGATGTCTGGTCTTGAATTGCATAGATATTGCAGAGCTCCTATGGTGCTTCGGTAGCGCTTTGGGAGTTTAAATGGTGAACCATTCTGCAGAGACAACTTGGTTGACGGAGTGATTGGTGTCGGTGAAGGCTGTATGACAACATATTTATTATGGTAAGTAGATCTTCAATGTATTATTTATGTGAAAGATATAAACCATCTTTGTTTCTGTATACTTCAAAACCAAGAAAATGATTTATGCTTCAAGCATTTTAAGGACGAATTGAGACTGTAATTGACTGATGATTGCATGAAATGCTTTAGTTGAATTTCCTGTGATTATAATGCCATCTATATAGACCAGTAGCATTGTAATAATTCCATTTTTATTTAAGTAGAATAGATAGGTATTTGACCTTGAATTGTGAAACCTCCATTGAGACAGTGCATGTTTTAGTTTGTGGAACCAAACCCTAGAAGCTTGTCTTAATCTATAGAGAGCTTTGTTTGGCTTGCATACATGATGTGGCTGTGGCTTGCTATCAAATCCTTGAGGCTGGTTTATATAAACAATCTCATGTAACTCCCTATGTAGAAATGCATTATTGATGTCGACTTGCTGAATTTCCCAGTGATGGGAGATAGCAAGTAAAAGAATTACTCTTATTGTTGAGGCTTTCACAACAGGGTTGAAAGTTTCTGAGAAGTCAATACCAGGGGTTTGATTAAACCTTTTGGCAACAAATCTGGCCTTGTGTTTAGAGACAGTTCCATCAGCATTGTATTTGGTCCAAAATACCCATTTTGTGCCAAGAATATGCATGGTAGGCTCATAGGGGATAAATTTCTAAGTGTGATTCTGTTTTAGGGCATTAAATTCATCTTGCATAGCTTGAAACCATGTAGGACTGTTTAGAGCTTCAGAAACTGTTCTAGGTTCAGTTTGTAGGTTTAAGGTAAGAGAAAAGGAGTAGAGTTTAGGTTTGAAAATACCACTTTTGGATCATATTTGTATAGGATGAACATTTTGCATATGTGGAGATGAGGAGTTTGATTCAGTGTTTGGTGTGGTTGATGGAATGAGATTAGGCAAGGTGCTTTGTCTATTTAGTGAGGATGCTGAATTTGATAGTGAGCGAGGGTTTTGAGAGCTTACCTGTCTGTTGAAGGATTCAACTGAGTGAGAGCATTCTGCTGAAGGAGAGTGATCTATGACAGCTCTCGATGAAAGTGTACTGATTGAAGTTAAGGTTACAGTAAAGGTAGGGAGACTTGGTAGAATTATAGGACAGTTTGAGTGTGTTGGAAAGAGTTGGGGAAATGTAAATTCTTCCTCATTGAATTCAACAAGAAGAGATATTATGATTTTCCCTTGATTAGTTAGACACTTGTAACCTTGATGCATTGGGTATAACCAAGAAAAACATATTTAATTGTGTGAAATCCGAATTTGTGATGAGAGTAGTATCTGAGATAGGGAAACAACTACAACCAAAGGTTTTAAGATTAAGATAGTTTGGTGGTTTGTTGTATAACTTTTCAAATGTTGAGAGGTTGCTTAGTCTAGGAGATGAGAGATTATTGATGAAATAGGTGGCTGTGGAGAAGGCTTCTAACTAATAGGTGAGTGGCATGTGAGCATGAGACAAAAGACTTAATCCCATTTTAGTAATGTGTGTTGGGCCTTGAAATTTTTATTTTATTTTAGTAAACATGATTTGAATGAATTTTGGTAGTGTTTGATAAATTATTTTTGATTAAGGTTAACTATTAGGTCAAGTTTAGGAGGATTTAATTCAAGGATTGATGGAATTAAAGTGTGGATGTTGTA
>JAOQMS010000008.1:9761868-9773163 GCA_027563885.1 Erythroxylum longipes
ATTCATTCATTAATTAAAATATTATTAATTAATTAATTAATTAATTGCAATATAATTAATTAAAATATAATTCATTAATTAATTAAAATATTTTAATTAATTAATATTTATATTTTAATTAATAATAATATTTTAATTAAATATAATGTAAATGAATAAATAATAATATTATTTTAATTAATTAATTAATTACAATATTTTAATTAGTGAATAACAATATTTTAATTAATGAATAGGCTAAAAAAATCCTATAAGTTAGATATTCTAGTGGAGGGAGGGCATTTCTGAAATTTCTTTATGTCTTTTGTTTCCGTCCGCGGGACGAGAAATATCGTACTACAGTGTTGGAAGGAACAAAAAATTTATGTCTTTGTCCTCCGAAGACGGAACGAAAATAGGTGAGGACAGTAAGCAAACACTACGAGGCATAGAACTTTTGCGTCCCTGTCATCTGTCCTCACCCATGAGGACAGCAACCAAACGCTACGTAAATGTACGAACGATATTGGTCGCATGCCAAGTTTATGGTAACTTTAAAATCGAAATACTATAAGAGTTCTCATTTTATCAAAGTTTTGGTCCACAGCAAGTTATAGTTCAATTTTTTTTTAATCATTGCTTCCTTTTTCTATTTTTTTGTTTAATCATAAGATGTCATTTTTGTTAGAATTTAGCCTTATGATTATGATAATCGGATTTCTAAATATTTAATCAACCAGAATCACACGCAGATCAAATAAACAATGATATATGTACAAATAAGAACACTAACCTTGATCCATTGCACAGCGGAAGCGTAAATAGTAAAACTTGATGGATTTGTGTTCTTCTAAGTCAAGATTCAGAAACCGAATGAATTCTCTTTATGGAACAGAGAAAACTAACAAAATCTTTTTTATAGAAAATGTAAAAAAAATTTTGATTTGGGGACCACAACTCTATTTATAGTTAGTTTTGACTTACAGGCCATTGTGGGCCCATTAACCACAATGACTCGTAATAGGCTTCTACACATCAAGCCCATACTAATAATTAATTAATATTTCTGTAGGCCCAATTAATTTACTAAAGTTAGATCACATTTTATTAGGCCTATAATCGAGATAGAAATATACATACATATATTTATACACGTGGCCTATAAAATGTTAACAATCTCCCACTTGGGCTACGTGTGTTTCCAGATAATGTACATAGAAGAAAACTGAATGTGCGCGAACTTGCCATCTCATTCCAGAAATATACCAAAACAATATGTTTCATCAATTGTACTAGTGTAGGATCAAAGCGGCTTTTGTCATCTAATTTTGTGACTAAACCGAACAATTGTCACCATACTAGCAGAATCAATGACATAGATCAAGTATGGATGCGTAGCATGGAAATTACATGTGATGTGATAATAATCATATCTATTTCCAACTGGTCCAAAATTTGTGACTTAAAGAGCCTCAAAACACTTTCTAACCTTATGCAATACTACAACAGAAAGCAAATTCTATATGTTCAGAATTGTCAGATAAATATGAAATTCCTTAGATTTCATAAACCGAAGTCTATACAGAAAGATAACTTTAGACCTTAGAATCTGAAACCTTAAAACATAAAATTTAGATGTCAAAGAACATACATAGAAGAAAAAGATTAACTCCCACTAAAGTGACATGTTTGACAGACCTACTACACCCATATTGGCTACATGTACATGAAATATTGAGGGTGACAACCCTTTGGTGAGTGGGTCTGTGATATTAGAGTTTGTAACAATATGTTCTATAGACACTTGAAGATTCTGTTCACATCTAAATACTTGATGTCGATATGCTTTGATTTCGATGAACTTTGGCTGTTGTTTGAATACAGTACAGCGGCTTGATTATCACAATAAATCTTTAGTGGCCTTTTTATATTATCAACCATTTGCAGCCCAGTGATAAATTTTCGCAACCATATCCCATGACATGATGCTTCATAGGAGGCTATATATTCTACCTCCATAGTAGAAGAAGCTACAAGTTTTTGTTTTTCACTTTTCCATGAAACAGCTCCTCCACCCATCATGAAAACATAACTTGAGGTGGATCTTCTACTACCTAAGCATCCAGCATGATCAGAGTTGGTATATCCAACGATTTCTAACCGCTCTGACCTTTTGTATGTGAGCATATAGTCCTTTGTTCTCTGTAAATACCTCATAACCCGTTTTGCTGCTTTCCAGTGATCCATTCCCGAGTTACTCAAATATCTAGCCAACATTCCAGTTATGAATGCGATATCCGGACGCTTATATACTTGTGCATACATCAGACTCCCTACAACTGAAGCATAAGGGATTTTATCCATCTCAGCTTTCTGTGTGTCCAATTTAGGACATTGGAGTAAACTAAACTTATCACCCTTTGAACAAGGAGTATCTCCCGGTGCACAATTTTGCATGCCATATCGACTTAGCACCTTATCAATATAAGACTTTTGAGATAGACCAAGTATACCTTTTTTACGATCTCGATGAATCTGTATACCCAAGACAAAAGATGCATCACCAAGATCTTTCATTTCAAAATTCTTTGACAGAAATTTCTTGGTTTCATGCAATAAACCTATATCGCTGCTTGCCAGTAGAATATCATCTACATATAGCACCAGGATAATAAATTTGCTCCCACTGAACTTGATATATATGCACTGATCAACGAAGTTTTCCTTAAAACCAAATGAGGTTATCACTTGATCAAATTTTCGGTACCATTGGCGGGATGCCTGCTTTAAATCATAAATGGACTTTTTAAGTTTACAAACAAGATGCTTTGAATCATTGGATTCAAAGTTCTTTGGTTGCACCATGTATATTGATTCATCAATGTTTCCATTGAGAAATGCTGTCTTTACGTCCATTTGATGTAGCTCGAGATCACAATGAGCTACAAGTGCCATAATGATTCTAAAAAAGTCCTTTGTTGAAACTGGAGAAAAGGTCTCTTTATAATCAATGCCTTCCTTCTGAGTGAAGCCTTTGGCAACTAAGCGTGCCATATATCTTTCAATGTTACCACGCGAGTCCCTTTTGGTTTTAAATATCTATTTGCAACCAATTGGTTTCGTTCCTTCAGGCAACGCGACAAGATCCCAAACTCCATTGTCTGCCATTGACTTCATCTCCTCCTTCATGGCTTCAATCCATTTAGCAGAGTTTGAACATGATTTGGCTTGACTGTCGGATCATCCTCCACCCCAATGTCAAATTCATCTTCATAGAGATATACAATGTAATCATCAGATATTGCACTTCTCCTTTCTCTAGTGGATCTCCTAATAGGCACTTCTAATTGAGGTTGGTAATTTTCATTGCCTTGAACAGGCAATGTTTCCTGATCAATAGTAGGAGGTATGGCAGGTAAAATTGTGTTTTCAACATTATCCTGATTTACAATTTGAATAGTGTCAGGTATGGTTAACCCATCACTTTCAATTGTAACTGTAGTGGGAATGTTAACACACTCCTCTGCAAACACAATATCTTTATTTTGATTACTCCTACTATAATCAACATCCTCAATAAATTTGGCATTCCCTGTTTTGAAAAAGGATCTGGTTGAGGGATTATAGAACTTAAAACCCCTCGATTTGTTCGGGTAACCTATAAAGTAGCAACTAATAGTTCTTGAGTCTAATTTCTTTTCATTCGTCCTATAAGGCCTAGCCTCAGCTGGACAACCCCAGACATGCAAGTACCTAATACTAGGCTTTTTACTTGTCCACAGCTCGTATGGGGTTTTAGCTACTGCTTTGCTAGGAACTCGATTTAAGATGTAAACTGCAGTTTTAAGTGCTTCGCCCTAAAGTGATTCTGGTAAAGAAGAATGACTAATCATACTTCTCACCATGTCTTTAAGAGTTCGGTTTCGTCTTTCAGCTACACTGTTTTGACTAGGAGTCCCAGGCATGGTGTATTGAGCAACTATACCACACTTAGTCAAATATTTGGCGAAGGGTCCTTGACGTTGTTCACCTGATCCATCATATCTGCCATAGTATTCACCACCACGGTCAGACCTGACAGCCTTTATTTTCTTGCTTAGTTGATTTTCAACTTCAGTTTTGAAATTCTTGAACACATCTAAGGACTGTGACTTCTCATGAATTAAGTACAAATAACCATAACGAGAGTAATCGTCTATGAAACTAATAAAGTATTGTTGTCCATTCCATGAAGCCGTAGGAAATGGACCACATATATCTGTATGAATCAGTTCTAATAGTTCATTACTCCTATTTGCACCTGTTTTCCTTATGTTTGTTTGTTTTCCCTTTACACATTCTATGCAAACCTCAAGATCTGATAAATCAAGGGAATTGAGAATTCTTTCAAACATAAGTCTTTGTATTCTCTGTTTAGAGATGTCACCTAATCGTTTATGCCACAACATTGATGAATTCTCATTAGTTATGTTTCTTTTAATACCAATGTTACTCGAGTGCAGGTTTTTATAATGATTAGTTGTCTTAGAATCCAGTTTGTATAGTTTGTCAACACAAGTGCCGATTACTAAAACTTGAGAATTTAGAGAAACAACATATTTACCATTTTCAAATAGACAAAAGTAACCAGAGTTTTCCAAATTAGAAATAGAAATTAAGTTTCGTCTAAACGACGGCACAACAAAAGTTTCATCTAAATCCAAATAAACACCAGACTCTAACTGAATTCTAAAATAACCAATAGCTTCAACAGTAGTTGTGTTGCCATTTCCCACATAGATGTATTTTTCACCATCAGTTGGCTTTCGGCTCCTGAGGTAATCCTGCATAGTGACACTTATGTGAGTGGTAGCATTGGTATCCATCCACCAAGTGTCAATTGGTACTAAAGCCAAATTAACTTCAGAACAAACAAAGTTGAGAAATATACCTTTCTTAACAAGCCAATTGGCGTACTTGGTACAATCTTTCTTTACGTAACCCGGTTTCTTACAAAAGAAATAGAGAATAGCTGTATTATGTTTCTTTTGTGCACCTTGCACTGTTCCAAAGTTTGCAGTTTCTTTACCTTTCTTCATGTTCCTCTTATTGGAATTTCCTTGAGAAGTTGTTGATAAATGAGCGCCCTACGTGAAGTGCTCTGATACCACTTGTTAGAATTTAGCCTTATGATTATGATAATCGGATTTCTAAATATTTAATCAACCAGAATCACACGCAGATTGAATAAACAATGATATATGTACAAATAAGAACACTAACCTTGATTCATTACACAGCGGAAGCATAAACAGCAAAACTTGATGGATTTGTGTTCTTCCAAGTCAAGATTCAGAAACCGAATGAATTCTCTTTATGGAACAGAGAAAATTAACAAAATCTTTTTCAGAGAAAATGTCAAAAAAAATCTGATTTGGGGACCACAACCCTATTTATAGTTAGTTTTGACTTACCAGCCATTGTGGGCCCATTAACCACAATGACTCGTAATGGGCTTTTACACATCAAGCTCATACTAATAATTAATTAATATTTCTGTAGGCCCAATTAATTTACTAAAGTTAGATCACATTTTATTAGGCCTATAATCGAGATAGAAATCTACGTACATATATTTATACACGTGGCCCATAAAATGCTAACAAATTTTTTTCTAATATCGATCTATATAAATCCGAGTCAATATTATATTTTAGAACTAAGATAATGTAGATAGGATGAAAAAGGCATTATATAAGCTTAAACAAGCTCTCCGAGCATAAAATAGTAAGATTGACAAATAGCTAATGGCTTCAACAAAAGTCCAATTGAGCCATCATTATACATGTAAATACAAGGCAATGGTTTTCTACATTAGCAGCAATACAAAGATGAATGAAGAATTCAAGAGGGCCATGCAACAACATTAAATGACTAATGTTGGACTCATGAGATACTTCTTTGGCATGCATGTCAAACATGAGCCTGGAAAAATCTTTAACTCACAAGAAAAACTACATTGATGACCTACTAAAGAAATTTAGCATGAAAGATTATAAACCAATCGCAAAACCTATGACAATGTATGAGAAGTTGTCCAGAATGATAGAAAAGAGAAAGCAAATGAAATAACATACAAAATTATAGTTGGTTCACTAATCTACTTGATATACACGAGACCATATATTGTGCATGCGGTAAGTATTGTGTCCAGATTCATGAGTGATCCAAGCAAAGCACATTTCATGGCATCTTAGAGGATATTGAGATATGTTGAAGGTATAAAGAAATTTGGCATCCTATATTAGACAGAAAGAAATAAGAATTTAACAAGCTATATAGACAACAATTAGTCTGGAAGCATAAATGATAAAAAAAAACACAAGTGGATACATATTTTTGGCTGGCACTAAAGCAATGTCATGAGCATCAAAAACAAAAGATTGATGCACTATCTTCTACTGAAGCAAAATACATGGCTGCAATAAGTGTTGCATGTGAACCTATATGGTTTAAAAGAGTTTTAGAAGATCTACAACAAGATATGGAGGATCTAATAGTGATTCATTGTGGCAATAAATAAATAAATCATTACAATGACAAAGAATCCAGTAATTCATAGGTAAATAAAGTACATTGAGATAAGGCACCACTTTATCAGAGAGTTTGTAGATTAAGGAGAGATCAAGATGTTGTAAGACCAATGACCAATTACTGTGTATCTTCACCAAGCCAGTATTAGTAGAAAAGTTCATTAAATTGAGAGACATGCTTTGAGTGCTGGACTTTCCTAAATTAAGGAGAAGTGTTAAAAATTAATCTAGAAAGTCTAAGAAATTGTAAAGAAAATTAATCTAGAATGTCTAGGAAAATGTGCAGAAAATTAATCTAGAAAGTCTAAAAAATGTGTGCAATTAATTACGAAGAAATATTTTATATAAATTAGGAAGTAAAATAAATACTGAACAAAATATCTTGAATAATTTAAAAGTCAATACCAACATATTACAGCAATAAATAGGCCTGAGATATAAGTCCTTGAAGTAGTAAGAAAAATATTATACCTCACTTTGTACGACTATAAATAGGCCTAGAATATAACTCATTGAAGTAATACGAAAAATATTATAAGCAACAAGTTAAAGCAATAAAACTCTTTTTGTGAAATCCTTCTATTCCTCTTTCACGTCCTCAAAATCTGACAATAATATCAATTGTTTTTCTGATGCAAAGCATAACTAACAAATATAAACGTAAGGGCTTGACGTTCCAGCTTATTCATCATGTTTTAATAAAAACGCACAAAGGGTACATATATGAAAGCCTTACGGAGAATAATAAAAAGAGTATGCAATAATAGTGTTCTAGAAAGGACTCGATTAAAGACATAAACTGCAACAGAGATGGCTTTGTCCCAATAATTAATAGGCATGTGAATTTGAAATAAGGAAGCACGTACAATTTCAAGAGGATAACCATTTTTGCATTCGAAAACCTCATTTTGTGAGCTGCTGAGAATAACGGCGTATAAGTCTAAATGTCACTTCAAATCTTGAGTAATAATTCGTCACTATTATCGATTTGAAGAACTCTTATATAAAATCAAGAAAGATACGAAAAGAATTCGAGAAAAAAATGAAATTAAAGCACGAGCAACATGGAAGGATAATAGATTAACTGTTCTCGTTAATCTATGCTTATCTTGTTTTAATAATTAAATAAATGGAAGACAGACACATAATAACAAATACAAGTAATCTGAGCCTGCAAGAAATGAGTAGCTATCGTACTTCTTTGTTCGTTACCTTAGGGCCAGCTAGAATTCAATGCTAAGGATTGAGATGATTCTCTCAACGCTGTGTTAATACACGTTTTTTAGAAAAGAATTAAAAGCCGTACAAACGGCGGATGACGAGGATGATAAAGATCAGGGACAACTAAACTTAATATTTCCAAGATATAAAAGGTCCGTGTACTTCTGTTTTGTTCGCAACTTCATTCTCAACTTTTACTGCAACCACAAATCTATGAAAAAATTGTTTATCTTTTTTCAAAAAATCCAATTATCTTCTCAAAGTCTTAGCGAATCAACAACCACATAAAATAAGTAAAAACTTGACAAATACAAATTTTGTCAAGTTTGGCCACGATTTGAGTATAACTAAACAAAAATAACATAATAATCAACATAAACACTACGTTGCTAGTTATTTTTATTATAAAACTAATACATCGTTTTATATATTTTTATTTACTTATAATAGCATTTATCATTTTTATCTTATTAATTAGTCCTCCTAATTTTTAGGTTTAATATTATAAAAAATTGAGTTTATATTCAATATCTATAAAATATTTTATAACTATTTTGCTTAAAATTTAATTTAGAAGAATTATCAAATATATAAGTCAATTTCAAATTATTTTTTGTGAAAAATAATAAATTTCTAGTTCTGTAAATACGACGATCTTGATTTAGTTAAAGTTTCCTTACTAAAATATATTTGAAACTCTATTTAATATATTTGATAAATTAAGAGACAGATAAATTTCACTATAATAAACAGGTTCTTTCGCGACGAAAATAAAAGTCGCTAAAAAAAGAGAAATCATTGTAAATATTAATTTGCGACGATTTCATGTCGTCGTTAAATTCCGATAGCAAAACAATATTTATGACATTTTACATAATTCGTCGCCAAAACTTGGTTGCGACAAAAATAATTTGTCGGTAAAAATTATTATCGACGATAAGGAGGAACGTCGTACATAGTTTTGCGCGATGTTTATGTTTCATAGATAAAAGCTTTTCTCACGAAATTGTATTCGTAAGTATTTATGTTTAGTGAAAATTTTATTTTAGTAGTAGAATCCTTTTAGCTACTAAGTTTTTATTGTAGGGAAATGTTTTTAGAGACATTTCTATAAATATACGTAAAAACTTTTTGTGATGAATTGGACTTTGGTTGGTAATAGGAATTTGTGACGATTGTTTTTTAGAAGCAAAAAAGTTTTAGCTACGAAAACGTGGTAGTAGCAAAACCTTATTACCGACGTTATTTATATGCAGTTAATTAGTTTTTATGATGAATTTATTTGGTAGTTAATAGTATTTAGTGACAAAATTTAACTTTTAATATAATAATTGTTATAATTGTTAAAAAAAATTATTTTAATTTATTACAATTTTAAAGTCTTTTTGTGACGAATTTTTTTTGATAGCTAATATTATTTACTAACAAATTTTAATTTTGAAATTAATAATTATTATAATTGTTAAAAACAAATTTATTTTCATTTATTACAAATTTTAAGACTTTTTGAAATATTTAAATTATTTCTTTATAATTAATGTTAGTGACATATTTTGTAAATAATAATAAATTGAAATAAAATAAACATATAAAATGGAATGCATTGTATATAAAACAATATTTACACATCATTTACAAACTAAGAGTCTGCATCTAAGTCACTACTACTAACATATGCAGAACCTAGCATTTGTTTAACCAATTTTTAAAGCTTGCTAACTTCTTTTAGTCCATGATTTAACTTGTCTTCTGCATATTGTAATTTTGTCTTCAATGCCTGATTCTCCTCTTAAAGTGCCGTTACATATGTTGGTCGTCACAAAAAGGTACCAACAGGCTTAGGGCCATATCCAAGACCTTTGATATAGCCCGATCGTATACCAAGGACATTGTTGCAAATGTCATCGACATTGGGCTGATTTCTCTCAGTCAATGACGTCTGTAACAACTCCTGCATCTTGTCCTACAACTTCAAGTAGAAAATCGACTTAATTAAAAAATTATTAGTTAATATTATATAGAAAAATAAATTATAATATTAATTTATTTGTACTTACATAATTACTTTGTGCCTCTTCAGATATCCAGCCGTGACTTTCCTTATAGTGTGTGTGCTTGTACAGTATGATCCTATTATACTCTTGCCCTTGAAGTTCTGTTTGACTCTATAATATGAATTTAAAAAATTATAACCAATTAGAATTTATTGTATTAAAAAATAGAATAATAAATTGAAAACGTTATACTTACTAATTCTTGTCGGACAACGATAATTGATTTGGAGCTGGTGTTATGAGGAGTCTTCATTAAGGCTCTGTTTGGCCTTGGCTTTAGAACATTTTTCCTAAATTAAGAGAAGTAGTTATGAGATCATTTGTCATAATTAATGGATGAAAATATGAAGAGGACAAAAACAAACCTGAACCTTCGCTGAAGCCCAATAATCACACAATTTATTCCAATTTTCTTCAGTCTCCTATTCCAGCACATGTCTCCTTGCCTCTTTATCGGAAGGAAAAGATTGATAATATTTATGAAGTTGATATCAATGATCCTTCATCCTTGGTTTCAACAGTGCACTAACACTGCTTGAAATCTCTGGCATGTCGATATCAACGATATTGAGCTTCATCTGTAAAAACATGTATTAGATAAGTTATTAATTTAATTAAGTAAAATTGCAATACTTATAATGAAATGAATAGAAATATTACCGAAACTTTATTCAAAGCATTTTACAGCAAGTTATCTTCCTTTCAACTGCCTAACATGCTAAAGGTAAGGCAACTCATTCCAAACAACGACGCCCAACTCACTGGCCAACTCTGCAGCTTGGATCTTATCCACTGGGTACTCTTGTGTCGGGTCAATCGTCACTGGCAACTTGGAATTCATGGAAACATTCATTCGTTGCAACTTAACTCCTTTTGTCTTACCTCTACCTCTTTTTCTTAGGCCAGTATTAGAACTTGAAAAAAATACATAATGATAAAAATAAACTAAACATATAATCAGAGCATAAATATAAATATGTTTGGTTATAAAAAAAATACCTGAAGATCCCTCAAGACTACTAGACGATGTTGGTAAAGGTTGTTGTTGATGACTTCCCTCATCTGTTGATGGAATTGTTGGTTTTTCTGTGGGAGAAACTTCATTTACCGTGACTACCCTCTTTCCTTTGTTTCGTCCAGGTCCCATTATAATGAACCTGTGTAAAACGAATTAAGAACATAACGTATAACTGTAATTGTAAAATAAAATTAACATTTTGTGAAACATTAAAACTGTGCTTAATTAACATAACTAAAACATAAAAAACATAAAGCAATTATCTTATTAACATTTGAAATAATACAAACAATGAAATTTACATTCAATCATCATGATCAAGATGAAGAAAATCATCATCATTAAGTACATTATTACTTAATGGGAGATTCTTTGTCACTAATATATTCCAGCAAAGTATCGTCATTGTCATTGAAGTCATCCTGAGTATAGTCTTCATCTGTTTGTAAGA
>JAOQMS010000008.1:9817848-9835347 GCA_027563885.1 Erythroxylum longipes
CGTTGAACAAAAGATGATAATTATGAATGTGTTTTGTCTGTTTTAGAGGAGCACGTCGGACGACAGTCGGACATTGCTGGACTATCCAGGCAATAGCTTCTAGGAGCGTACTGTGAGTCAACCTAGATGGATTCCTAGGATTATATGATTGTGTGTATCGAACTGTTTTGCGTGATGCTTCTGGATGCCGGACTTGAGGTCCGAGGAGTTTAATAGTTGGGCATGTATTGAAAGTGTTTGATTTGATATTTTGATATGAATCTCTGAATGATAATTGATTCTCAGCGATAACTGAATGCCAGACTGAGGTCCGATGAGTATGAAACTATCATCTGAACATTTGTATGAGATTTTGTGTGTGATCTATTCAATATTTGATGCATTTCATAAAATGCATGCTCAGATAAAGGCGTTGTGACTTGAGATGCCAATTAGAAGTGCTTCCATATAGAGCTTTGCTCCGTGATAAATATGTTCTGCATGTCGAGCTATGCTCCGTGAATATGTTCTAATTGAGCCCTACGGGCCAAAACATCTGTATATGTCTGTGAAAGGCTCTCAATCACAATAATAAGAACGAATATGAGTGTCATGCATGTCCCATGCAAATACGTGTGAAATGTTTGAACGATTTGCAAGTTGAAATGAATGATCTTCGGTCATGCTAATCTCTGAACAAATGCTTATCTACTTGTCTGAATAACTGTGAAATATGTGTTGTATGTGCGTAAACCGGTGAATTCATCAATGATGGTTCACTCATTGAGTTCGCAAAACTCATCAAAATTACACCGTGGCTTTTCAGGTATGAGACAGGAGACCTAGGTTATAGTCAAGAGATAAAGTTCCGTGGATAAAGATATGGATCAGAGGTCTGTCGGCTAACTCCAGAAGGAAAATAGTTGTTGTCATTTTGAAACTTTGGTTAGAACCTGTATAGAGTTTTGTAAATAATCATTGAGAAGAACAATGTATGTTTTATCAATGAATGAAGTGAATGTTTCAAGAGAAAATGATAACGATTTCGAGTATGTTAGATGATGCCATGTGTAAGTTAAATTGTGTTCTTGCTCTAGCATACCATTATCGTCGGTTATGTTCCTAAAAGCTTAGGAACATACCCTATGGTGGTGGGATCCTACAATAAAGCTTTGTTATATTAGTTTGGATAAGATTGAGTGTATGCATGAAATTAAACTAGGCTATGTAAGTCTAAGGTAAACCATGCTGATTAATTGCAATAACTGGTCTTGTACACTTAGTCAAAGTTTGACATTTGAGTGATTAGGTAATATATGGAATTAAGGTGAACTCTTGAATTAAACCTGTGAGCAGATTTGAGCCTTAATGGCATCATCTTTATGTCATTCTATTTTCTTGTATTGTGTAATGCTCCTCTAATCAGGCTTGACTTTAGAACTTGCACTGAACTAGATTGAATTTGTTTGATTACATGGTTTATGGAAATCATTAAGGCCTTCTTTGTTTTAAACCCTTAGCTTAAATGACCCACTGAGTCAATTTTTCCCTTGCAAACCCCTTTGAGCCTTTAACCCTATTTGTTTTTGAATTAATGACCTTACATTGAAACCTAAAAACCCTTTAGCCTTACCCTATCACAAGCTTAATGAAGTATTAAATAAGCATTTAATGTTTATAATTTAGGGATTTTTGTTTTGTATTGTATTCTAAGTTATTTTTAGAGGTACTTCTACTAATGTTTTGTTGATAAATGTGACTATTTTTGTTTTATTCAAGTAAAAAAAAGAGAAAGAAAAGAAAGAAAGAAAAGAAAGATAACAAAAAGAGAAAAAGGAAAAATATGAAAAAGAATAAAAAATAAAACATAGCAACATTAGTTAGTAATGAGCAGTTGTAGTCCATTGTATTTATATGTTTATCTCAGAATTTGTAGTTGGTTGTCCCTTTTACTTGGTACCCTGTGAATGCTTATGATTAACCTTTTGCCATTTTTACCTTACCCTTGAACCCAACCCGATTATAACCCATAATAAAGTCCTTTTGATTTATGAGCTCATATAATTCAAACGAATGATAACTGGTGAATTTGCAAGCCTATGGTAGTGCAATCTGTTAGAGTGAGATTTGAGGGAAATAGTTTAACCTTAAATAGTTGAGCGTAAAGAGAGAAATCTATGAGAAGAATTCACCTTGGTTTCATACTTGCCTTTAAACAAGAATGTTTTAATTTGACTTTGTTTATTTATATCAGTGAAAAGTAATTATCATATGTGTTGCAACCTAAGTCTTGTTGGCCCAAGTTTAGCAGATTGTGTGTGTACTTAATCTTATGAAGGACGAATTGATAGAGTGTAGTGGTTTGGCATATTTGCTCGAGGGCGAGAAAAGGTCTGGCGTGGGGAATTTGTTAAGTTATCATTTTTGTGCTTATTTTTGAGATAAATCTCTTTAATGTGTTGAAATTATTATTCAAAATTAATGGACTTGTTAATTTTTCTCAGATGATTTTCAACACACGAAAGATGAAATTGGATCAAAAAGATGCAAGGAAAGTAAAGACAATTCGAATTAACAGTTGGCAGAAAAATAATTGACTAAGCATAAACACGTGCAAGAAAAAAGATTATCTGTAGAATCTGATTTGAAATCAGATTCGATCCACCGAAGATCTTCATGATTTTGGGAATCAAGTTGTTCCCTTATTGATGGGGATCTACGACCTAATTATGTGGGGAGTGTATCTTCTGAAGATTACGATAGGAAGGAAGAGGGAGGAGATTGAAAATCATTAAAAAGGATTCACTATTCACGTTGGAAAAGAGTCTTAGTTTTTAAGTTTTTACGTTTCTTCTGTAGTAGTTTTCTGTGTTTTTTAGGAACTTTCGTATTTTTCTGGGAAAGAAAAAGGATGGAGACTTATTATTTTTGCTATTCTTCTATTGGTTCTTACCTCTAGTATGAGTAGTTAAACTTATTTTCTTGGTTAAAGGGAGTTATGCTATCATCTAGTATGTGTGAGATTTTGAAATAAAGTTTATTTCATTGATGAATATTAAGTGTCTTCCGAATTGCTTATCATGATTGAATTGATTGATTTATAAGATGCGCAACTAGGAATTGATTTGTTTAATTTATAGTCAGATTAGTAGGATTTAGCGTTCAGTCTTGCTAATCTCAAGTGGCAATTACAATTACCATCTTTATATTAGAGTTGGAAATTCTAAGAAGACGCTTAACTTGATTAAATGCATATCGTATATGTGTTGTCTTGTTCATTGGTTTCTTAGTTCTTAAAGCTATTATTCAATTAAACTTATGTATCTAAGTTTTTGACTAATAAGAATGTTTGGAATACATGTTTTTATTCATTTAATCTTAAGAGAAAACTTTACCCAATAAATGTTTGTTAATGGACTGAGTTTTATATCGAGGATCTATATTAGTTTAATAACATCAGTGACTCGAAACCAAGGTTTGTTTACTAAATTTCTAGATCTGATTATTTTCAATTTCTTCCATTTTTAATATCTTAAATTTATATTTATTTAAACGCCCCCCCCCCAACTTTGTTTTAGTTTTCAACTTGTACAATAATTGCCGTTAGAATTCCTCGTGGGAACGATCTCAACTCTTCCCTAACTACATTTTCTTTTATTGCTAGAGTTGGTATTAATTTGGCTTCAGACGACATATTCCGTCAGAAAGCTAAGTTAGTGACAGAATTTACTGACGAACCAGGGCGTCGAAAAAACGGCCGTAGGTAATTATTTGCAACGAATCACAAAATGTCCGTCGTAAATTTATCGATGAAAATTTTGCGTAACCGTCAATGAACATACTGACGGTTATTCTGTGTTGTCTTCGGTCGGTAAGGTTACCAACCGATAAGATATGTCAGTCAGAAAACTTATTGACAGAATAACCAATTCCATTGGTAAGTTAATGTTGTCATTACCGACAATTATTGGTTATCCATCGATAAATCGAGTAGATTTTACTAACGAGTTTTGTTTTTCTGTCAGTAAATTTACTAAAAACTATTTTTTAATTACCTTGTATTAAATTTTATTTGATGATGTTATAGTTGATGCATAATTTAAAGAGTTATGAATTATCTGTTGATAATATTTTGATTTGTTTCAACATTTAATTTGTTAAAACAGAAAGTTGATTGATGATATAAAGTAAAATTTATCTTAATTGATAAGCAAAAAATTATTTGGTACATAATAATTATTTGTAATTCATACAAAATGAATACAAGTAAGCTATTCATTTAGTGACCGCAGATACTCTAATTGCTGCGATGAGGTGCTATGCCTCCCGTTCAACTCGTCCACCTCATTCTCATTCTTATTTTTAGGTCAAATCTTGCTAGATAAGCATATGGTTACAAATTCAATGAGTCGATTGTGATCGAAATAGTCACACATGTCATCAATAACTAGCTTAGCCTATTATTGTCATACTCTTTAACTTCTCATGAATCAGTGCCTTATAAGTGCTTCATAGCAGCATCATTGTTCATCAATGCATAAAAGGAGGCATAGTAGGAAACCAAAGAGGACCAGGATGGTAGCATCCCTACATATGATAGGATAATGGCAATCATGATTGGTACGTAGTTCTTAGAGTCTTGAAAATAAGAATAAACAATAATTACTCTTTTGGTCTCCTTTATTCGGAGAATCAAATATCAAATTTTTGTATGGTATAACTACTACTAAAACCTCCTTGCCATATAAGGCTTATTTATATGAAGCGATTCTTGGAAGGCAGATGAACTATAACAAGAAATTGATCTATCAAGACCAATTATTAAGTAGATGATACATCTAACCATATGATATTGATATGTTAAGATGAACTATTAAACAGAAATTTTTTGGAATTATCATTATAGTGATCTTTATAGTTATTATGGCTCATATAAACTAAAGTATTTATACATACTAACAAATAATTTATAATATATATGAATAATGTAGTTAATATGAATAACCATAGCTATATAGCAATTTCGAGTGCTATATAGATTGAATCTAATTTCAAGTGCTCAATTAAACTAACCAAAAAAAATTAAACACCAAAATAAATCGGTAAGCAAAATTGGATTCTTTTTAAACGATTTATCTTATATTGAACAAAACCGAACCTTTAGAATCCTTCTTCTTCTTTTTTCTGATTCAATTTATTTACTAAACAGGATCTAAAAGAGGAAAAAAGAAAACCTTTTGAGTCAATAAGCTAAGGCATATAAAGATAACTTGAACTAACCATCCAGTTATTGCAAATTACATAATGAAACGACAATGATTTTAAATAGTAAAGGAACTCATATGTGCTCTGATACAATTGAACAAAAATTATTAACATAAACAACATTAGCATCAAAACGTACTTCGAATAATATCCTATTTCCGCAACTATATAAGAATATTGTATAGAACAACTTATGCACGTATTACACCCATCCCATCGATTAGTTCGTCATTTTCATTATTGTTTGAACTCACATAATTGATTTCTCAACTACAATCCCAATAAAGCAGGTCATGAAATTCGGTTTATGAGAAGAAGCAATAACCTTAATAGCCATAGACATTTAAAACAAAGAGAAAACCATTAAAGAACCCACTCAGAACTTTCGTCGAACACTTCAAAGTCATAACAGATTCATCCCAATTAACCTAAGCAAATCATGTCGTTTTCCTTCCTCAATGTTTTCCAGAACATTGCAAACATAGATACACCATAGACAATCCAAAACAAACGTAAAAACACCTCAAAAACTCCTAGGTTCGAACACATATGCCAACACAAGTTATACAAAAAATCACAGAGAATAAAGGCTGAATGAGTTACCTCCGCCGAAGGACATAATGACAGTGGTTGGAGACGACAAATGAACACACACGCTGATGAGCAGAAGACGAATCGACGATAGAGAAACGGAAGGAATCGACGATAAAAAATGAAAACGAAAACGCAGGGGAGAGGGAGGGGGGTCTTCGGATAGGTTAAATGTGTAGGAAAACGACATCGTTTGGTGTTAAACTAAACAACTTCATTTTCGTTATATTAAAAGTGTTGACGCAAAAAGAAACGATGACGTTTAGTCTAAAATTTACCAATGGAATTTACCAACGAACACATTTCCGTCGATAAACCCAAAACCTTTTTATCCTACTAAGCATTCTCGCTATATTTCGATGGAATATATCGACGGGAATCTTCTACCGTCGCTATATTCTGTCAAAAAAAAATTCAGGATAATTTTCCTCTATTTTTACTGACGAATACTTTTACCATTGAAAAATGTAGTCTTTCCCAACAATGTTACCTACTAAATATCATTTTCTATCAGTAATTTGCTATGGTTCCTCTTCCGTCGATAATTTTTCATCTCTAATTACTAATTTTTTTTGTAATGGTATCAACAAAATTTTTATAGGAATTCAGTAAAGAACACAAAAGAATAATAGCTTAATCCTCATCATCAATATTAACCTCAACGCCTTGTAAATCTAAGATAATTAGATTAAAGTTATTAAAATGATCTTTTACCTATATACCTTTTGTCATCTGTAAGGTATACAAATGTTGCTTCTAATATAAACAGTTTGTGAGAGATTTCTTTTGAAATCTACTTTCTAGTTTCACCCATAGTCCAGCAGTAGTTGTTTCATGCGCTACCTCGTAGAGCACTTCATCGCTCAAACTCAACAGTATCGCGTTATGCGCCTTCTCTAGAATTTCATTCTTCTCATCTGTCAATAGTTTCTTGGGCAGTTTACCTTCTCCATCTAACATCGTCACATATCCCCACTGAACTAGAAGAGCCCTCATCTTAATCTTCCACATAGTGAAATCATTCGACCCGTTGAATTTTTTAACATCGAAATTATGAGTCGTCATCTTCCTAAACAATAGACATAACGGCCTCCCAAATATCGTAAGAAAAATTTGAATATTGAAAACAAAATCCAAAATACAAATCTTTTAAAACTTTGCTCTGATACCACTTGTTAAGAAAAAAAGCAATGCAGTAGAGAAAAACCAAAAACAAAAAACACATAGGATTTACGTGGTTCAACCAATATGACCTACGTCCACAAGTAAGTGAAGAGCAATCTTATTATATCAAAGAGAACTATTACTAGTGAATATATATATACGAAAACTAGGTCAGGTCCATATTGCCACTAAAATATTCAGGTCGAGCTTCAAATTATTCGGGTCAGATCATGCTCTGTTTATAGTTCAACAAAATTCAAGGCACTTAACATTAGTCAACTAATTTAATTTAAAAGTAGTGATAACATTTGCATTCATCTTTGATAGAAGGGCAAACTATATTAAATTGTTTTTTAGAACTCCAACTAATGGGATAAGAGATAAGAAAGACACCAGTCTAATCTACACCGACAAAGGTATACAGATTAGGAGGTGAATGAGCTTAGAGAAATACATAATAATGAAGCATCCCTTCGAGATATCAAAGAACTTTCTTCATAGTAAACTGGTGATTAGAGGTTGGATTGTATATAAATTGGGTTAACTTATGGACAATATCCACTATCAAGTTAAAGTGTTACAAATGGAGATAATAATGTATTAACTTTTTTGATTTTATGTATTTGAGTAAATTTGAGAAGGTCTGTAGTATGTTATTGTTGAGATAAGAACAAACTATTACAAGATCTAAAGGTTTTAATGCCTAAAAATTTGTTGAGTTAGCCGAGACTTGTAAGAGAGAATCGATAGAAATGACAAGTAGTTTACTCTTGAATTAGTGGAGAATAATTCCCAATGAGAATGATATCATCCACATACATAAGTAAGTGCATGATACAAATGCCATACATAGAGAAATATCACTCATATAATTGGTAAAATCATATGCAATGAGAAAAGAGTGTAGTTCATTATACCATGCTTGAGGAGTTTGAAAAAGGCTATAAATTGCTTTATTTAGTTTGCAAACATAAGTTGACTTAAGGATCATTAATGTCTTATGGTTATTCATAAAAACATAATATGAGAGAGTACCTTATAAAAGGATTAACACCCAAATAATTTAGAATACATCCACATGTTCTCACAATAGTAAACTCAAGAATAATAATAAGTTTAACAATGATATTAAAGATTTTAGTAAATTTATGTCAAAAAGTTGGTGAAACCTTGTTTATAAGATGAGCTTTATAGTGAGCAATGGAGCCATTAAGGTGCCTCTTTATTATGTACATCCATTTACACCTAATAATATTTTATATTAAATAAAAAGGGATAAATGACTAAATGTTTTTCTAGGAATTGAAATTCTTCAATTGTAGCATCATACCAATGAGGGTACTTGTTGGCCTAGATAAATAAAGATGGTTCCATTTATAGGAGGGAAGATAAGGGAATTCTTCATTTGTAGCATCATTAATATTGGCATGATTATATGATATGGGTAAGGTTGCATCACTAGTATGGTAGAGGCGTTAGGTGAAGAAAGTGAAATACTTACTTGTATTAAAGTATGTTGAGGAGGGACCTTAGATGGAGATGAAGTTGAGATAAGTTGTGAAATGGTGACTAGATTAGGAATTGTAGTTGGACAAGAAGGAAAAATGTTAATAATAAAATAGGGTTACACAAGGGGCAAGACAACATGGTCAAGGCCATCACTAGTGACTGTTTTGACTAGATGAAGGTTTTTACTCATGGACTCATAATTATATTTTAAAAAGGTATAATTAAATATTTTGAATTTGAAAAGAATTAATTTCATAAAAAATATTTTCTACAAGAAGACAACATATCTAGTTACGAAACTTTTTCGTATTTTAATTTTGAAGCAAAGATCACTTAAAATTCTGTAAAATGATTAATACATAAATCATAATAAAATAAGAATCTTAATTAATACCTTATTTTGAAGTTTGATCATATTCTTGTCATATTTCTTAAACTGTTTCTAAAACTAGCTTATCTCAATCATTATAGTCGCATAAGTGTCTAACGTCTAATGATATCCATAAAACAAGTTGAGAGAACTTTATAACTATTGCAGAGAGGGTAAGGTAAAGAGTGCTAGCTCTCTTATAGCTTAAACCTATTTATAATAAGTTTTGAACATTATAGTAATTTACTTGATAATTCTAGTTTTAATTAAACTTTAATTAGAATTAAGATCCAATATCTTATATTGATCCTTATTTACTGAATATCTTTTATTTAATCATTAAGTTTCTCAAACATTACAATCATGTCTAACTTCATTAAAACACTTCCCTCACTTCAAATTATTCTTTGTGTGTGACCTATCAGGTTCCTAAATATGTTGGAAATGGATATAAATTATAACCCTAAATCATATTTAAGTTTAGGCAAATTAAAGTCCTTTAATTTATCTTTAATTATCTAATTAAACAATTTATATCCATAGATCAAGATTGACATTTAGCAATGCATTGTGACCACTCAAATATTTAGAAATGTTAAAGTGGTTTTAACTATCCTTTTCATGCATGACTTTTCATTATAATTTAATCATTTGATCATATAACATTATGATTAGATATAGAGTATGAAATTAGTGTCTAATCTATTTTAGTCTAATAATGTTTGTTCTCCACCATTAGCGAATGATTCTATTAATGACATATGTAACTATTTACAAAGCATCACTTCATCTTGGCCAAGGATTTCTCGAATCAATTCTAATTGAGAACAATGTAACATTCTTCCTAATTACTTTAGGGTGATGAATATTATATTGATCACTTAACTCCCTCTATATAGTTCATGTTATATCCAATAACAACTAACTGAACTTCCTTTGACTAGAATAGGTTATAAGTAGTATCAAAACATAGCAATACCTATATAAGATAACTTTAGAGATCTCAAATCAAATGATCACTTATACAAGTATCACAATGAGAATTTTTGTAAACATAAAAGTAATGTTCCAAATAGATTTCTCATATGGAGTCAGTTCAATGAACTTGTTCTTTAATAAGCACCCACATGTTTGCTTAAATATCTCCATAGTTTATGAGATCGATTACTTCCTTTATAAGAAAAAACATAACATGTGCCAGTCTTTATATACTCTATTAATGTCCAATCTAATAGAACAATATATAACTAGAAAAATTATGAATAATACATTAATGTAATACGAATATCATAATTGTGATCTCATCATAATTTCATTTGTGTTGTATATTTATCCCATGAACTTTATCATATATATCTGAATATGTTTAAGATAAAGAATGCCTAAATTATTTTATCATTAAACTACAACCAATCGATTGACTGTAGGGAATAAACAATGAAAAGGAAAAATTGAAACCTTCAATATCTCTAAAACTCCACTAGATCATTAACAATAAGAGCATATCTAAACCACAAGTAAAAAAAATCAACTTTGCATCTTGATCGACGAGAAAGTTAGGTTATGTTTTTGGTGCTCCTATATGTTTTTGGTGCTCCTAATCCAGGTAGAGGTGTCAAAAGGTGACTAGAATTATTTTGGTTATTTAGGTGGCTTGTTACGTGTGAAGGAAGTTAGGTTTCGAACACTCAAAGTCTTGTCTTTAAAATCTAGTTTGGTAACTAATAATAAAGAGGTGGGAATAAGAGTGCAATATTTATTTCCTAACTTATACTTGTTTGGTTATCAAAAATAGATAAAACAGGGAATGATAAAACTATAATGAATTTTAAACAATCCTAGACTTTTATTCCAAAGGGGGGGATTATAAGCTGGAATCAAATATCAAGAATAAAAGATACGAGATATTATTAGAATATTATCAAGTTAATATCAAAATATTATTAGGATGTTGTAATCTTATAAGAATATTATACGAAAATCATACATTACGATCTTTTATATTAAATTTTAACATTTTATTTTATTTTGTTTCATTGCTACTTTTATTCTTATCATAAAATTATTTATAACTATTTAAATAATCATAATTTTATAAATCACTGAAAATTTTTATCAATTATTTATGAAATATAAATATTTTAATCAATTATTTGCAAAATAAATCATATTATAATTAAATAAGAGTTAAAAAAAGAAATTACTCATTATCATTCCTAATATTGATGCCTAATACTAGCATAACTATTAACTTTGTTTAATATGATACCAAACACATATAATCAATTCTTCTAGTTCTATTATGATTCCATTTTCCATTCTCATTCTTTTTTTAAATTCAGATTCCTTCGTTAGTGGATACCAAATGAGATATAAAGGTTTTTCCTTTTGGATCTTATTTAATATCTAAAGATTGCAAAAATGTTTAAGTCTTTTCATTTTCAAATTTGTGTTTAGGAAGGCTTAATCTAAACTTTTTAGATTCCTAGAACTAGTTAATCCTATTTTAAGACTTATCATATTTAAATAAATCCAATTTAACTTTAAAGAATTGGGCTTTACAACTTTTGCATATTTAATCCCATAATTATTCAATAACATTCAAATAAATTTAATCAAGTTATATAATTAAAGATTGCTTTGATATTATTATTGGGAAATCATGACAAGATTCAATCTTATGCGTAGTAAAATAAGAATGAAACTTTTTTTAAGATTTTTTAAAAGTCAAGATCACTTTAAATTATATAACAATAGTAATGTATGAACATAATAAAACATACATGTAAATCATACCTTATTGTATAACTCGATTATTTTTCTTAAAGTTTCCCTTAAACTGTTTCTAAAACTAGGTAATGTTAACCACTATAACCACACATATGTCTTACCTCTATCACTATCCACACAAACAAGTTGAGAGAACTCTAAAAGTAGTATAGAGAGAGATAAGCAAGAAGTGATAGCTCCTTTAAAGCCTACACTTAATTCTAATAAGGTTTGGACTTCTAGTAATTTAATTAAAATGTAATTGTAATTTCAATTAAACTTGAAGTGCCAATTAGGTCCAAAAAAGATTTAATATCACATATTATTTTTATTTATTAAATATCTCATATTTAATTCAAACTTTACAATCAAGTCCAGCTTAATTAAAGTCTCATTTTCTCTCATCAACCATTCTTTGTGTGAAGCAATAGATTCTTAAATATGTTCGTAATAAATATAAATCATAACCTTAAATGTATTTAATATTAAATAAATTTAACTCCTTCAATTTATATCTAATTCTCTAATTAAACCATTTATATCTATAGATTAAGATTGACATCTAATAACACATCATGATTACTCAAATATTAGGAATGCCAAAGTATTTTTGACTAACTCTTTTGTATATAATTTTTTCTAATTTAATCTTTTCATCATATAATATTTCGATTAAACATATAGTATAAGATTAATCTCTTCTTTGTTTGAGCATAATCATATTAATTCTCCACCATCAATAGTTGATTTTACTAATGACATTTGAAAGTTATTTTACAAAGTGTAATTCTACCTTGGCTAAAGATTTCCTTGATTAATATTAATCCAGAATAATGAAACATTCTCGATGAAACATTCTTCATAATCACTTTAGGATGATGAATCCTATATTTATCACTCAATTAACTTCATATAGTTCATGATATATCTAATGACTACCGATTGAGCTACCTTTAACAAGGATATGTCATAAGTAGTATCAATATATAACAATCCTTATATCAGATACTTTGGAGATATCAAATCAAATGATCATTTATATAACTATTACAATGAGAATTTTTATAAACATACAAGTAATGTTTCAAATGAAATTCTCATATTGGTTTAATTTAGTGAATTTATTCTCCAATAAGTATATATGCATTTGTTTAAGTATCTCCATATTTTAGTTTATGAGATTGACTACTTCTTTTATAAGGATTAAACATAATGTAGATTAGTCTTTTTACACTCTAGTGATGTCTATTCTTAATAAAATAATGACTATAAATAATTTAGAGAAAAATATAAGTGTAATATGAATAATTATGATTTCATCATAATTTTATTTGTAATGTACATTTATTTCATAGACTTTATCTTATATATCATTTAATTAAATAAATATACATAAGATAAAGAATATCATTAAATAATTATATCATTAACACTACAACCAACTAATTGTTTTTAGGATATAAACTAATAAATTAATACAAGAGCAAGATTGTAATTTGTAGTAACATTAAAAAAATTATGCTAACCGGATATACATTGTTGAACCCCGTTTTCAGAGCCCAACAATCCAGAATATCATAAAACATGAGCTTAATCCAATAAAAACACCTTAACCATTATTGATTCATCTTTACGCTTTGATATCATAACTTGTAGGCCTCGTTTCTGGAGTCCAACTCTTGAGTCATGAAACCCTAAATGTTGGGTCCTGGGTCCAGAAGTTCTCGCGGTGAGCGGATGAGCACTTTTGTGAAAACACTTCGAGAAAAGTTCGTCATGGCGAACTCTTGACTTCGCTGCGGTGAAGTTCCCATATTAGACCCAAGCGTCTCTCGGGATAATTACACCGCGACGAGAAGCTTGACTTCGCTACGGCGAAGATGCACAATTAGCCATAATAAGACCTTTCGAGAAGGGTAGGTCTCTACATCTATCCAATCCTTACTTTCACTCTAAGTTGTTCGAATTCACTCCCTCTAAGGTAACATCATTTCATGACAATTCAACTACCAGTGTTTTTTTTTGGCAAATTCTCAAATCTCTACTCAATTTATTCACCACTACAACTAATTATCATCCTTCACAATTTCCTATCTTTCTTTTCCCATAACACATCTTACTTATATGTAACCACAATTCCTGTTCAAAAAATTCATCATCTCAAATCAATTACTTCCTCAAGTATCCCTAATTTCAACTCAACCTTATCCATACGCAAATTTACATTTCCACTCAATGGCATCCATACATAATTCTTAATTCATTAACATCAAAAGATAAAAGTTTTTACAAAGCCGTAATGGCGTTTCAAACCACAATACATCCACATATCATAATCCCAAAATACATAAGATACTTGAACTAATAATACTTGAAATGTAACTAAAAGCCTCATTGTTACAAAATCTAGCTTAAAATACAAAAATATGCAACTTGAAGAGATGCCTTGACCCTCTTTCACTCGATCTCATGTTCTTCACCTGAAGATGGGACGGAATGGGAGGGGGTGAGCTTGAAGCTTGTGAGTAACAATTTTATAACCAGTAACAAGCAAAACTATTGTAAAAATTCACATGAAATCATAAAGCGCATATTTTTCAAATTCTCTTCATCAAGCAATTTGTAAGCAATATAAATCATGCATTAAACAAGTTGGTCAACATAGAGCACATTAAAAATCATAAACATGTAGGCACATCCAAAATGTTTGGGGTGGATCCAAAACAGAACGTACTACACATTTCCCATAAGGGTCCTGTGTAACCGAGAACAGAACGTACTATTGCAATCCCACTTAATGGTCATACATAGCCGTGAACTTATGGGAGTCCATGAATGAGCTCTATGCCACTAGCGGGCAGGCATTAGAAGCCTTTTGTCAAAGTGCACTTGACTTACTTAGGGGACCACCACAAACCCATATAATCATGCATTTCACAACTTGTAAACATATTGCCTCAACGGCATTTTTCCAAAACTTGATTTCATAACCATAATATCGTTTCAAAAATCAATATCCTTTCAAAAATCATTTGCATCATTCATTTCATAAACTAATAACACAATTCATATACAAACATATGGCACATTATCAAAGCATTCAAGAAGTCTTAACGGCACATTTATAACACAATTGAAAACATTTTAAACTTTCTTGGTTTGGAAGAAACATTGGGGGCTTATTACTTAATTATAAAAGTGTAACCTACCTTAAAATTTGTGCTTATAAACTTGCTTAGGGATGTCTTTGCTCTTGCTCCTCTTGGATTTCTTGCCTTACTTAATTTCCTTAAACAATAAACAAAATTCCATTTAATTTGGTTTAGCACTCGGAAGGTCATACCTCAATAATTTAAACTATTTCTCATGCTGAAACAAAATTCTATATCCAACTTCCATCCCGAAATTGAAATTCTTAGAGACTGAATTTAGACTCATTTCCTTCACACAATCTGTAGCCCTATGTCTCTAGTTTATAACAAATTAAAAATCACTCCATTTAGATAACTGTAGAAAAATATATGCTAAAAATATCGAAGTATGTTTTGTATTGGAAAGTTGGCCGCGGCGAACTAGAAAAGTTCGCATGAAATCTTACAAGTTCGCCACGGCGAACCCCCGAGTTGGCCGCGGTGAACTTTGACAGAAGCATATGCAGAACATGTTTCATTTTTAAGATTTTAACTTCCCACCTTTCACATATACCTATCTTAACCATAAACCATCTCTTCTACTTCATTTTCAACTTCATTCCAACCCAATATCATTCACAACAAATTCATAATCTACTTTTGATTATTAACCAAACATTAAAACATTCACATAAACCATTTATCAATAACTTCCTACACATATTCACTTTATTTTCACTTATAATCATCACTAAATATGCTTCATCTAACAATCAAGAAGGGTTAAAACTCATACTTACTTGATTAGCCTCAATGTCTTTAAGCTCTTCAAGAATCTCCAAAACCCTAACTCTGCTCTTCTTCTTTTTTCCTCCTTTCTCTTCTTTCATTCACGATTTTGCTTCTCTAAAATACAATAATACAATTACTTCTTTCACTAATACCCTAAATGAATGAGCAAAGTCCACTATGCCCTTCCATGTAATGCCTTAGCCTTTTAACCTTTAGTGGTCTTCCAAAAATGCCCCTTATGCATTCTTAGTTCTTCTATTTAACTTACACCGTACTATACTCTAACTTAATCTTAATTTCTCCATTTAATACTTCTAATTCCATCAATCCAAGAAATAAATCCTCCTAACATTAACATGCTAATTAAACTCCAAATAAAATGATTTATCTAACAAGACCACAAAATTTATTCAAATCATGGTTAATAAAATAAATAAATGAAAAAAATTTCGGGGCCCAACATACATAAATGAGACTAATTGCATGATCATTATTTGGTTGTTGTTAATAATAATAATTATTGAATAAGAAATATTTTATAAAACTATTATCCTTTATAATTTATAATATTAATTGTCACCAGTACCTCCTAATTATAATCTTTTTTTCCTGCATAAAACATCCAAACAATTTTTTTATTTTACCAAGAACCATAGATTTCAATTGAGCATTAAGAGACTTTTGTAATCATCCAAATTTTTGTTAAATTGCTCATATTAGACCACTACAAGAAAATCATGGAATAGCGGCGGAAATTTACCGACAGACTAGAAGCCGACGCTATTTATCGACGGAATATTACTTTCCGTCGGTAAATAAACAATACTGTTTATATTTTCCGACGGAAGAGTATATCCGTCGAAAATAATGGAGGGAAAGAATTTCGTGCAAAATCTCCGACAACATATAACGACGACATAGCCTACGACGTCGGAATAAATTGTGGAAATGGTTTCCGCAATGTAATTGCTTCGGATATATACCGACAGAATTATGTCGGTCGAAATATTACCGACGGACAAGAAATTACCGTCGGCAATAATTGCGGGAATTACACCCGCAATTAATTAGCATCACACAATTACCGACGTAATAAGTTCCGTCGGTATCCGTTAATTAACTCTACTGATGGAATTGGTATACCGTCGGTAATTCATCGTTGGGAAACTTAAATAATGACGGAGTGTTGTTGGTCCGTCGCTAAAAGAGAGATAACAGAGCAGTCAAATAATTTGAAAATTCAAATACTTACGAAATATTCCGTCAGTATTTGTCGGCAATTTGCTTCGTCGTCCGTTTAAAGACGACGAGGTAAACCTAAGTTACCGACGGATTATATATTCCGTCAGTGATTCATTGATTTTAACACGAATAGGTGGCGTGAGTTTCATCAATTTTACCGACGGACTTATGTGTTCCGTCGCAAAAAAAGTAGTAACCGAGCACGGTCAAGTAATTTGAAAATTCAAATACTGACGGAATATATCGGTATTTGTCGGCAATATCCTTTGTCGTTTCCTTAAAAACGACGAGGTAAACCTAAATTACCAACGGAATATATATTCCGTCGGTATTTGCATACCTATAACTCGCGGCTGCCCTCCCTTCCCCTCCCCCCCAAACATTTCTTCTTCTCTCCTCGCAATCTCTTGTGTTTTTCGACCTTTTTTTGACTTGTTTCTTACTCATCGTGCATCGTTTGAGGTAAGCTCTCTAATGAGTGTGTTATTTCTAAAAATAAAAGCGTGTTTTTAGTGTTAACCGTAAGTGTTTGGTGATGAAATCATGCTTGATTATTGTTGTTGTTTGCGATTTTTTGTATAATTATTAATTTATTTGTTGTTTATATGTTTTATTGTTGGTAAATAATGGAAAAATGCACTTGATTTGTGGTTAGATTGAGATTATACATATTGCCTATGAGGTGTT
>JAOQMS010000008.1:9847728-9875779 GCA_027563885.1 Erythroxylum longipes
CATTTAATACTTCTTGACTTTCTTAACATAGTGACATACCAAAATTGCCCTTATTCCTTCTTAAGACATTAATTTCACTTCCTAATGAAATAAAATCATCTTTGAAATAAATAATTAAATCCTTATAATTCAACCTAAGGCAAAAATTCAAATTAACTATCATGCTTAATTCGACAAAATAGTTCGGGGGCCAACATACTTGACATTGCTAATACAAGTAAACACCAATAAAGAAATTAAAATTGGCACTTAACGAACCACAAACCTAGTCCTTGTTATATATAATAGTTATACTCTTATGAGTGTACAACACATGCTTGCCATTGTCACTATTCTTATCAGGATGCAACTCACCAACAAAACATAAAATATCAACAACATATGTTCAAGAATGAAATACAGATCACATATTCAAAAAAAATAAGAAATTGGTAAAAACATACCCCATAATAGTAGGCCATCTGAGCTTGCAACCATAAGGTGATAGAAGAATCATCAAATAAGAACAAAAAGGGGAAAATGTGTAAGTGCCTCATGAAAGAACAAGGAAAAATTAACATGGTTCCTAACAAAAGTACAAACTTATGTCAACAAATAAGTATTGGAAATGCTCTGTTTACCACACATACATGCTAGCAGGTAGAGGGAGAATAACTTTCTTCCTTTTAGGTTTCTGTTCATTCGAGCAGGATAACAGGGGGGAAAATGGTGAAGATGAAAAATGGATGGTTGAGAACAAGCACAACTGAAATACGAACGTCACTCTTTCAACAAAAATCTTAGCCTAGTTATCGTATTCCTAACAAAGCAATTTCTTATTGTTAACTAATTAGTAACACTAAGCAAGCTCATGTTACAATTAAAAAAAGATGCCTGCAATTTGATTTAGTATAATTTCTTAGGAAAAACATATTAGTAAAAGTTTCTGAGGTGAAAACCTTGGACAACATTTTAAACTATTGAGTTGACTGAGAATATATCTAAAGATCTCTCTAACTCAAAGTTCAGAAACATTTCCATAATTCTAAAACATGTCATCAACAATATAGTTATAATTATCAATTCTGATTTTTAAACAACAATAGCATTAACTGCATCATCGTTTAGTTTTAAAAGGATGTTCCATTGTTTACCAAGATATTTGAATGGAATGATTTAAATTCCACAGTAAGGTTTTAGTATTATAATCTAAAACCTGAATGTTCCAATCCTAGGAGAAGATTGGTAGAGAGTTTGTTATTCGTGGTTAGCGAGAGAGAGAAAGAGAGAGAGATTTTTTTGAGAGTTTGATGAGAAGAGAGTGAGACGGAGGAGCGGAGCAGAGCATAAGAGTAACTAAATGGTTTCATAGCATACTTTTGAGTAACGCATACTAATTTAAGACTTTCGTAGCATACTATAGACTTTCATTTCTTGCTTAGGAAAATGAATGACGGCGATCCGAAGCTTGGGTAAAGGGAAGCGTGAAGTGCACTCATGAATAGTGAGCCTGGTATGAACACTGTCCATAGAACAAAACCAACAAAGTAATTAAGAAGTGAAAAATATTAACCCATATATAGTTAAGACTTCCACAACATACTAACTTTTTGAGTAATGCATACTAACTTGTTATTAATGTTTTATAATTTTTGTCACTCATATTAACTAAACTTTTCTTTATAATTATTTAATTTGACATTAAATAATTGTTATTTTTGGATGTATATAAATTATAAAGTGTGTTAATTCTTATTATGCTAATTAGAAATTTTAAAAGTTTTAGACACTTTTTTGGTATGTTTTTTCGACAAATTTTGCCATCTTAAATAAATGTCTAAAAACTCTACCAATTCTTATATTATTTAAGACAATTATTAGAAATGTCTAGACATAAGCGTCTAAAATCTCCTTATTTTGGTGTTGTGATCACACTTTCACTATAACTTAGTATAAGGATAGTAAAGTCCACAAGTTGCAAGGTCTACAGAGAACTCCACTCTTACTGCTACAAAGCAAAGAATTAAATTCCCTCTGTGGGATTGGGTTCCTCTTCCAAATTGATGACAAGAGAGTTCTCCTCACCAATGACCCTCAGAAATTACTCAATTGTTGACCGAATTCTCCAATCTCTTCTAGCCTCCTTCTACTTTGCCTCCTAACCAGATACATGATCATTGAATAACCCTCCAATTGAACTCTACCCCGATGAGTCTTCGACCTTACAGATATCCTTACTTTCATAAATTTGAGATTGAAAGGCTTGTTCAAGAATTGCTTGCTAGTGGGCTTATTCGATCAAATCGAAGCCCTTTCTCATCACCGGTTTTGCTGGTCAAGAAGGCCGATGGGGACTAGCAGTTCTGTGTGGATTATCATGCCCTCAATAGTATCACCATTAAAGATAAGTATCCAATTCCTATCATTGAGGAATTACTTGATGAACTACATGGAGCTCAATTCTTTTCCCATCTAGATGTTCGGGCAGGTTATCATCAGAAGATTTCATGAAGAAGATATGCCGAAGACGGCTTTTGCACACATGAGGGACATTACAAGTTTTTAGTAATGCCATTTGGCCGTACTAAAGCTCGGACCACTTTCCAGAGTTTAATGAATGACATATTTCACCCTTATCTTCGCAATTTTGTCCTTTTTTATGACATTAATTTATTCTTCTACTTGGGAAAACCATGTACATCATTTATTTTTAGTTTTTTTTTATATTTTGCTGCAACATTAACTCTCTATTAAAGAATCCAAGTGCAAAATTGGGTTTAACAGGTGGAGTACCTTGGGCATATCATTACAGGATAAGGAGTACAAGTAGATCCAAGTAAAATCCAAGTCGTTTTGGAATGGCTGCAGCCTACAACTCTTCAAGGTGTTTGCAAATTCCTTGGTTTAGCCAGGTGTTACAGAAAATTCATTCGCCATTTCAGAGGCATCATAGCTCCACTAACTCAACTTCTCAAAAAAGATAATTTCTAGTGGATTGAAGCTGCCCAACAATCTTTCCAACAATTGAAACAGGTTCTCTCATCTCCTCCCGTGCTCCGCTTACTTGATTTTACACAACCATTTGTGATTGAATGTGATGCCAGTGGAGTGGGAATAGGAGTAGTCTTAATATAATAAACTCATCCTATTGCTTACTTTAGTGAAGCTTTAAAAGGAAGTGCATTGAACCTTTTCACATATGAAAAGGAAATGTTAGCCTTGGTGAAATCAGTTCGACGATGGTGGTCTTATCTTTTTGGAAATGATTTCATCAGCTGGACAGATCACCAAAGCTTGAAATTCCTCATCGAGTAGTGTATTACCACCCCGACTCAGGCAAGTTGGATGCCAAAATTGCTTGGTTATGATTATGAGATTCAATATAAAGGTAGTGTTGATAACTAAGTTGCGATTCTCTCTCTCGCACGGGTGAACTCCATCTCCTGGTTATTTCTACTTTAACATCAAATTGGTGGCAATCCGATAAGATGAAGTGTGCACCGACCCATTTTATACCAAGTTATCCACCTCTTCTTCTTCCACACCTTATTTCATTCGCAATGGAGTTTGGTTCAAACATCAAAAGGTATTTTTAAGTCCACATTTCTCCTTGATTTCCCACATTTTGGCTGATTGTCACTCTTTTCCTATTAGTGGCCACTTTGCATTTCAAAAGACCCTTAGCCGCATCAAACAAACATTTCTTTGGGCAAACATGCGTAACACTATCAAGTGCTATAGTCACCAATATGATGCTTGTCAACGACATAAAGCTGATTGCTAACAACTCGCTGGTTTACTTCAACCGCTATAATTATCGATCTGCATATGGACCAACGTCTCTATGGATTTCATCGATGCTCTACCCATTTCCCATGGGTACTCTATGCTCACTTCATTGCACTGAAGCATCCTTACACTGTCTTCACCGTCGCAAAAAGCTTTTGTGGATAATATAATCAAACTGCATAGGTTTTCCTCTACTATTATACGTGATCATGACAAAGTTTTTATTACCTTATTTTAGCAACACTTATTTTGATTGCAGGGAACAAAGTTGTGCATGAGTTTTGCCTATCACCCGCTAACAGACAATCAAACAGAGGTTCTCAACAGAGTCCTAAACAATACCTACACTGCTTTGCTAGTTCTCAGCCACGAAAATGATTTGAGTGGCTTTCTTAGGCTGAATATAGTTATAACACAACGGTACATTTAGCCACCAAACTCACCCCTTCGAAGTCGTATATGAAATTCTGCCATCGGGACCTTTACATTATGTTCTTGGCATGTCTACTAATTAGGAGGTCAAAAATCACTTGCATTCTCGAGATGCAATTTTTCAAGAGCTTAAAACTAATTTAGTGTTGGCACGTAATCAGATGAAATGTCAGGCGGATTGGCACTGCCAGGAAGTTGTCTTTGATGTAGGTGATTATGTCCTATTAAAGCTTTGGCCATATCACCAAATTTCAGTGGTTTCTCGCTCTTCTGTCAAGTTGGCTCCGCGATACTTTGGCCTTTATCTCATCCTCGAATGTGTCAGAGTTGTCGCTTATCATCTTGCATTACCCTTCGGCTCTTTAATCCATGACATTTTTCACATAAGTTTGCTTAAGAATTATATGGGACCTGCAGATTTCGTTCCTAGTGCACCTCCCACTCCACCTCCAACGCAAGCCGATTATTCTTTGGTTCCACAACCATATTTGGTATTGGACCAACGACTTATTCAAAAAAGTAGATATTGACCCAAGCTTGAACTCTTCATTCGTTGGAAGGAACGATCTTTGGAAGATGCTACTTGGGAAGATGCACAATGCTTCTATCGGGCTTATCCGACCTTGATCCTTGAGGAAAAGGATATTGCTAGGGGAGGGGAATTGTTACAGACACCTATGTTGGCTTCCATAAAGTTTTTAATTTAAGGGTTAAGGTGGCTATGTGAGTGTTATATTTTATGGGTCTTTATGTGTTCTGTTAATAAGGTAGTAGTGTTAATGGATGGATAAAACGTGAGGTAGTAGTGTTAGTGGGTGATTATTTACTTTAAGTATTTAAAGGTTGAAAGGACTTTTGTAAAATTTTACTGAAGTATGAATTTTCATGTTCCCAACTTCGTATTCTTCTCTATCCTAACTCAAATCAAATTATTACACATCAAACAGCTCAAGATGTTGTTCAACTAGCAATGTCCTAGGCCTTTATATAGCCATTAGAAATGGAATAAAGGCCATCTGAATCAACTATCTTGCTTCTAAAAAGTTTTAGTATTCAAAATAAGGGGTAAAAACATTTATCCAGCCATGACAGGTCACATTTCTTCTTTGTCCTTTATTTGCAGACCCACCCATTCTCGTATTTCATGTCAAGTTCCATCCTTTGACTCTTCAAAGCTCCATTGTCCGGAGACAATGTCCATCATACCTACCTTGATTATATCTATTACAAGAGTTAAGCATAATTAAAGAAAGTAAATTACACAGGTAAAGAAAGTAAACTTGCTTGAATAGCATTTGATTCATAAAAGAAATGGCATTGGTAAATAATAAAAAATAGGAGCTTTAGGGAGTGACTGGTTTACATAGGAGAATGATAATAAGAATGAGAATAAATATGGTAAGGAATGAGAATGGATATTATCATTATAATTATGATGATTGGTTAAAAGGAATGAATGATTACTATAGTAGTTGGTTTGTCAAAAATATTAAGAAATAAAATTTTATTTTTAATTAATTATAATGTAATTAATTAATCATTAGTAATATTTTAATTATTTAATTAATTACAATATTTAATTAATGAATAAATTATATTTTAATTAATTTTAATTAATTATATTATTTTAATTAATTAATAATAATAATATTTTAATTAATAATATTTTAATTAATTCATTTGTATTTAATTAATTAGTATTAAAAATATATATTTTTTAAAAACCACTGCTAAGAAATGAATTTCATTACTCTACTAAATGGAGAGTACGGAGAACTCTCAAAAAGTGAAATATCAAACTATTATTCCTATAATAATAATCAACAATTACCCACTCACTTTTGATTCCTTACCCATTAACCATTTCTTACACCCATCAACCAATCACTTTTAATTTGGGGAGATGGAGTGAAGGGGATTTATTTCTTAGTCTAGACTCTAGAGCATTAAAATCTCGTTCAGGTGCCTGCAAAATAAAACAAAGGCTAGCATCTAAACGGCAGGACGTTTTCATTTTTCTGTTGTTAAAATAAATGTCGTTTCCTGCCTGCTATTTTCTTTATTATTTTTTTCCTTTTTCTCGTTCGACATCAGAAACAGGATCTGGAATCCGATCAGTTCCCGTTCCTAACGCTCTCTCGACGTCGGCCTACTCTCCGAGCACGTAAAAACACTCTCTCTCTACCTCAGTAATCCTCCTTTTCTTGTTTTTGTTTTTCTGAGATTGTTATGGGATGATAAAATTGCAGAATCGAGTTATGTTGGGTTCCAGGGAAATTGCGGTGAACTTTAATGTTTTGTGTTTGTTTGACGGGTTTCGATTAGGTGAGGGATTAGGTTTTGTGCTCTGGTTTCTCTTTTCATTGGAAATAGCAATTCCTGACAGTTCCCGCTGAATTTCGGTTTATTACGCTGGGTTTTAGCGTTTTTACTGTGTATGTGCGTTTCCGTGTATATTAACTTTCTTTCATCGAATTGGATGGTGGAATTTTGGTTTAGGGCATGGGCTTATTGTGGTTTGGTCGAGCTGGTGGACTAGAAGATTAGGGAGCGAGAATAGGTGTCATGTTTTTGAAAGAATGGATTGAAATTTTCTGTGGTGTGTATTTGAGTATCTAACTGAAGACTCAATTGGGTTCTTTTGGAAGCATTATGTTTGTGTGCTGACTGACTTAATGTTCGTGGGCGTTGTTGAAAACAGAAGCAAAGATTAAAGCAAATCCTACAAATTTGTCTCATCATGCTTCTGCATTGTGCTGTCCATTCTACTTTGAATGTGGGATTGGACTAATCATGCATATGAATTGCAGCAACAGTTGCTTCTTTTTCCAAGATCTTGGTATTTCGCAAACTACTTACAATTCATGCTCCATCCTTTGCTTGAAATCGTTAGTTTACACAATACTTCAGTCGGTAAGCTATGAATTTTGTGAGTTTTGTAACCACAAGTAGCAATCTAGTGAAGACATATTTTTCCATAAAACTAGGTTTTTGTTATACTATTTTTTTAGACATGTTTCCTGTCATAACTCTATTCTTTTAGCATTTATGCCATTTGGCGGGATGGGGAGATTATGAACCCTCTATTCTCTGTGTAAATTTTATAGTATTTCAAATTGAAAAAATATATTCTATTGATGCATATCTGTCAAGTGCAGGACTCTATCTTCATCATTATGTCAGAAGTGGGCGCTTCAGCTGGACAGAATACAAATGGACCAGATTATTTTGCTTACTACACTCGTGAAGTAAAAAGATTGCTCTCACAAGATGATGATTTCCTTCCATTTTCAACTGAAGTAACTGGAGACAAATGCAGGGAAGTCACAAGTGAGGGGGAACTCAATCGTGATAGCAATGATCCTGGTTTATTTTTCATTAACAATGTGGGTTCAGGGCTTTCAGATTATAGAAAAGAGAGATTGCATTTACTGCTTCGGGATGCTGTTGTTATCCTTTCTCCTGAAGTTGATCAGGTACGGTTTGGTGTGGTTGATTGACTAGTACTTTGTACAAAAGAAACATGTTTTGATTGAAATATTACTGGAGAAAGCAAAATATTTGTTTAGCTAGGGATAGCCAGATCTTGCTTTTGTTCTTCTTTCCTCAAGTTTCTATATGCTTTTTCTTTTGGGTGGGGTTTGTTTGCCAATATGATTTGTCTTTCTTCTTCTAAGTGTGCTTTTTACTATTTGAACCTCATAAACCCATGGTTTTAACTGGAAGTATGTTGAATTTAACTATGTGTTGGTCAGTGCAGTTAGTTAATCCTGTTGCAAATATGCGTCAGCTGCAATCATATATAAAAAACAAGAAGTTTACCTTACAGCGTACACGTGCAGCATCTCATGATGATAAAAATCAAACTCCTAATAAGAAGCTTGAGATGTCGTCTTTATCCTCTTCAATCAGCAGCACTGCATTTATTGGTTCTGTAAGTTCTACATTCCATGGAGAATCCAGATATCTTAACTCTTTGATTTTTGTATTTCTTTTACCTGCAAGTATTGTTTGTTTCATGGGACTTGAGAAAGAGCTACTTTTGTGCATTCTTGAAATGCTTGACACACATGATAGTGAGAAACTACTAGCAACCCAAGATACTGTGAATCAGGAAGATGTCAATACATCTGAATTGAGTTGCCTCTCTATTTTTAATATAAGGAGTTTTTACCCAGACAATAAAGGTCATTTAGGGAAAAGGTTGGGGAAACTAGGCTTCGACAAATGCTAGAATAGGGTTGATTGTGTTGGAACAACTAGGATTTATAACATCTTTAAAATTGCAGCGAACAAAATTTTTTTGCCGCCATTTCGAGGCAATCCTATTTTGGACTGGATTCTCCTGCATCAGTCTCCCTGAGTTGGCAAAGAACTCAAATGCCATGTGTAAACCTTGACATACTCCTCATAGATGTCAGGTCAACTCGTTTTAGTTGCTTTTTGGCAATCCAAGTGCTTTCGTTGGCTGTTTCACTATGACTTTTCACTAAAAATCTTCCACATGGATTGTCATGCCTTGATTGTAATTCATTTTCATCTAGCACATTGTTTATGACATCAGCTTTAGCAATGGGCAGTTGCTGAAGGTAAATGCAGTAGCTTTAAATATGACAGACAGATGCAAGTCCCAATATTAATGATTAGGCTGATTTTCTGGCTTAGGTGGCAGCTCAACTAAATAGATGTTCAAATTGATTTTCTTCAACAGTTTTAAGGTCCAAAAATCCTAGACTTTGAGCTTGTGATAATTACCTTTTGCTGTTTTCAGAAGTTTCAAACTAAAATTCATGCTCGCACTGAAATTACCTTTTGCCATCCAGGAGTTTCAGAACAAAGTTCACACTTACATGTATCAAGGATGGATCTTGATTCAACAAGTGAATACACAAACCTGTATTTTGAGCATTGCCTTTTTCAAATAAACAATCTGAGCATCTTTCCTGAATTCAATTTGGACAATTTGGACATTTTGTGAAGGGGGTGTTTGATTTAGGATTTGGAGCTTTTAGGAGTGGTTTGAAGTTGACATAGAAGTATTAAGTAAAATATGCAAGGAGCTTTTGAGGACATTTAGGAGTTTTCTGAATCCCTCTAAAAATTGTTTTATCATCAAAAAAGAAGTTGAGAGCTTTTAATGTCTCTCTTAAAAGGTCCATAATAACCATATCTAATGTGGCGCATCATTAACTATTTTTTTTATTGTTCATGTATAAGAATAAGACACAATCACCTTATTGTTGTACTATAATCTTTATTTTAAATTAATACGAAAAACCTTATATTTTAATGGCACATACTTTAAACAAATTATTAACCATTTCAACATTTTATTTTAATTTAATTAATACATAATAATCAAAGTATGTTTTTATTAATTGTTTAGGTGTTAAACAATGAACTAAGTATGTCTTTATCAAACATATCAAAATTACGTGATATTGTGATTAAGGTAAATCATTCATATTTTTCATTAAAATTATAGAAACCTAAATATACCTTATTTATTATTTTGTATATCATTAAGCGCAACCATCAGTTAGTTATACCCATTGTTATAAAATTTTCTACTTGTCAGACATACAACAAAAGTTATTAGTCAATTTTTGTCAATTATCTGCTATTAACTATCATTACTTTCAACTTCCTTTTCTAACAAAAGAATAGCCACAAATTTTTATGGATTTTTCTAGTTGTTGGAATCTTTGGCTTGTCTATAGCTATTTTTGAAATGATACTCTTCAGGCTTCCACCATTAATTATAGTATCACATCTTAACTTCATAAACAAGGTGTGCCATAGATACTACAGTTCCAATTTTCTGTTTCCTCATTGATTGATATACCTATCACTCAATGGACCACTAAGGCCTCTTCTTGTATAGTAAGAACCTTTATTGCTTCATCATATTTATCATAGGCAAGTTCTAGCTCGTTCATTTTGTGTATAATTGTCATGCAAATCAGTAATTTTGGCCTTACTCCTCTGTCCTAATCAAATTTGTGGGCTAATCGATCTTTCAATCAACCTTATGCCACTCAATTGGTGGGTCCGAGTTCATGATAAAAGCTTTCTTGCTCTATTTCATTTTTAACCTTAAGATCTTCTGTAATGTCGTGGGATTTGCAATTACTTTCAGTTTCGTCATCCTATCTCCCATGGGTTTCTAATGCGACTTGCAAAGCCCAATTCAAGTCACAACATTGCAGCCAATTCTATTTGCGGGCCAGTTGCTTCTGTCTTTACATTTACTATGGGTTCCTTAATTGAAGATCCTTATTGGGATATAGGATACTTGATGTAGGCAAAGGGTTAGGAAAATTAGGGTTATAATAGAGCTTGATTGTGGTTGGAATAGTTAGGCTTTGTAACAAAACCTTCTATTTTCAACAATCAAAAAGCAATGACTGCTGCTGCAAGTTAGAAATACTTTATATTAGAGAAAGCTTATTCAGGAATTAAAAAATAAACCTAGTTGTCCATATAAGACTTGATTAAGAAACTTATCTAAATAGGAAAATGTTATAAAGTCTAAACTGACTTGAAAAACATTATAACTAATTAAGAATAAACTAGATAAGAATCTTGGACGTTGGATTGGATGCTCCTACATCAAAAGGTCATGGTTTTGAGATTGTTTGATGAGGGTCTTGGCTTGTGAATTCCATTGCCCTTATGTTCAGAAAGTCTGTTTCATAAAAATGTTTAACAGCTGGAAGCCAAGGATTGAGTTTAAAATAGCATCTGGGAATAAAGGAGCAGAAACATTGAAAGTATTGGGCCAAAAAGAAAATGGAAATTAGTGTGGGATGGCATCTAGCAATTTTTCATATAATTTATTCCTGTCAGTGGCTGTAATACTTAAGGCTTTGATACTTATGTTGCTTATATGAATTAAATGTTAATGTAGATTTTTATTCTTTCTTCTTAGGATAATGATGATCTGCAATTCCTACTAAACAATGATAGCTCACTGGTTGAGGGTATATTGAAGAAACACTCTGATGAACTGCTCAATACGGTCATTTTCTGAAGCTTTGCCATTTCCTTCCCATAAATTCACTTTCTGCTGATTCACCTCTAACTATTGCACTGTATCACCATGCTCATGTTTTGGAAGTTGTTTTATCACTGAACTTGATCAAATTTCTTTTTTACAGCTAGGACACATGGAGGAGCAGCTTGAAGAACTTCTTGATTCAGTGATGTCCACATGCAGGTAAAATTTCGTACAAAGTTTAGCAGGGTCACTGTCTTATTCGGAGTTTAGATTGCTGGCTTATAATTTGCATTTGCTTGTGAAATTTTTGTTTGTAGCAGTTGTTATGTTCCTTGATATGGATCTGATATTTCTTCGAGAAGAGGGCAAAGAAAGGAACTAGAGAAATAAAACAGATTTAGGGTCATTAAATTTTGAACTAAAAACATAAGATCTGAAGATCTTATGCATCAAGAAAGAAGTGGGCTGATGCCTAATGTTATAGATAATTTAGGAGATACGACTCTTTTTAAGTTGGTGCCTTTGTGATTATCTGATAGCCTTAACATGTAACACTATATGGCATGGCCTATATAAGCAAGTCTTGATGCTGATCTAACCCTTTCTTTTTAATCTTTTAGATCTCCAGTTATAAGTTCTCTTAAACTGCCAACTCCAATTGCAGAGCTATGACTATTTTGGAGAAGCAACAATTATGCAAACTTATTCAGAAGCTACCGACAGAAAATCTGAACCGTGTAGCTGAGATTGTCCAACACGGCAAGAAATTGGAAACAAAACACCAAGATGAAATTTTTAATAATTTGGAACAAGAGGTGAGAAAGTAAAAAATGAGATCTGTGACGTGTAGATAATTTTGGATTCTCTTTTTATAATGGAAATAGCTGATTCATTATCTTCAACTTGCTAACTAATTTTCCTTTAGGATAATGCAACGCTGTGGAGACTATATTACTACGTCGAAGCAGTCGAAAAGGCTAGACACCTCTCAGGTACCTCACTCTTAAACATCATCACATTGTGACGGCAGAAGTTTTGCAAGTGGTCATTGTTCGAACCTTGGCTTTTGCTTGTAGTTATCCCTTCTTCAGATTGATGCAAGAGATTCTGCTGAAGGTTGCTCGTGAATTTCCACATCCTGCCATTTCATTCCTGCACATAGACAAAAATTACTGTGGATTAAGTCTAGAGTAGGGGTAAGAAGTAGAGCATTTTTTAAGTGCCTCCAGACTTCGACACAGAGCAAACTTCAGACGATTCTTTCATTGGGGTTTGACTCCATTGGTTGAGTGTACATTGAAATTCATTTTGTGTATTCTCATAAGGTCAATATTGCGAGAGCACTCCTTTTGTACGGTCAATTTGTACTTGGCATTTGTAGATGAGCCTTTGCACTCTATATCAGCTCCAGATCTGTATGCCTGATTGCACTGTACAAGAGGAATTTATGTGCCTCTTTGTGTAGTTCTCAAGGGAAACGCGCCAATGAATTTGATTTTTTTTTTAGCAGATAAGCTTATCAATCTTGTTTTTACCTTTGCTCATATTAAGACCACGAATGTCCAAGTTTCTAAATGAACCGTAATCACTACGTAAAACACAAATCATGGTCTACTATAGGGATGGCAAGGGATGGCAACGGGCGGCGCAGGGGTGGGGAGTACCTTCCCCGCCTGGTACCTCCATTTTTCGTCCCCGATCTTTGAAGTGGGTTTATTTTTGTCTCATTTTTCATTCCCGAGATTTCCGTTAAGTCCTCACGAGGACTTGAATTCTTGAACCTCCGAACTCTCACCCTTCATGTATTGCCCAATCCATATCCTCAAAAGAGACCAGGTTCATATGCCCCATACAACCCTAATAACCAACACCCTCAACACATAATGTTGTTAATTGTTATCAACATCATGAACTCTTTTTGTATATATGGGCTAATAGCAAAAAAGATAATAACATATTATTTATGCTGCCTATAAATTCAAAATAAATTATTTTGAATATTATAAAAACTTTGAATAATTTATTATAATTTTTTGTTTATAATTTATAAGAACATAGATAATTTGTTCTCATATATTTTAAATTATTATATACATTAAATTACTCTTAAAACTTTTACAAATTTTCAATAATTTCAAAAAATTTATTCTATATTTTATAGAAATTGATTCGAGCTTCTTACTTTTTATATTTACATAGATAATTAGTGCTTCTTAAAACTGCAATTGTTAATATTTACTCAATTAAAATTTTCATTTAATCCAACTGAAATATTGTAGTCTTCATCGATTATACCCAATTTTTAGTAAAGAGTATAAAATTAAAAATATATAATATATTTATAAAGTTATCGTGAACGGGGACCTCTATGGGGTAGAGATTATTTAATCCGTCCCCATCCTTGACTTTGTCTTGGGGGTTATATTTGCCCCACCTCCGATTCTACGGGGTAATTTTTTTCCTAAGCTCCGCCCCAAACGGTGAACCTCCACGGGGATTCCCAAACCCCGAATCCAAATTGCCATCCCTAGTCTACTAAGGTTGCTTTGGTAACAAAAAAAATTTCTTTTGGAAACTATGCATAAATGTATTATCACCTGTCACCAGTTACTAAGAGGTCAACTTAGTTATATTTTTATTTTTTGTGGTTTTTAACTTTTGCTTTTAAAATTTTAGTTTCAATTTTTTGGAACGGTTGCTAATGTTAAATATTAGATAAAATTATAAGATAAATTAATTTTATGAATTAATTAATTATAAAATTAAAATGAATCAAATAATTATATTATATTATTCATATTTTCTATTAGTAATTAATGTTAAATAATATAGTAATATTTTTAATTGATATTAAACTAGATTATGACAAAAAATGAAAACTGAAAATAAAAAATAAATCTTATGATTTTCTTTAAGTTACAAAAATTGAAAGAAACTAAAAATAAAAAACATCACAAACATGTTTTATTGAATTTGAAAAGGAAAACTAAAAATCAAAAACTTTAGTAGAAATAAACAGACCCTAAATACTGAATTCTTTGCTTTTGTTGGCGACTCTAAAGCATTAAGGCTTGGAAATATCATTAACCATAGTCGAAGTTTCAAATCATGACGTCATAGTTAATACACTATGGATCTGAGTCTTACTTTCAGATTGATACTTAAAAAGAAGTATCTGAAAGCAAGAAAGAACACCAATTAAAAATTCCAGCGTCGAATATCAATTATAACTTAATATAGATTCTACAAGGATGATCATATCTCGTCAAAGATATCTTTGTTTCTCTTTAACATTATTTATTCTAATTACCTTTTGATGTTTCTAACAACATAACTTGATAGGTTGGTTGGATTTTCGTGTTGTTGGACTTATTCGATCGTCAAGCTTACATACAGTGGCAAAGTGTTATCATTCGATCGACGTCGTTGTCTTTCTTACAGGTAACTTCTTTTACCACCCATTTTTATTCTCCTCTATGAGAATGAGCTCCACATCCACGTTTATTGCATACATCAGTTGAAAGAACTTAACATAGTGTTTATGCAAGGTTTCCTCCTTGATTTCAGTCTCTTTTAACTTGATTCGCCAATAATTGAAAATATTGACGACATTATTGAAGATGAATCACCAACTTTAATTCGCACAACAAAGCTTCGCACTACGCCTTATTATTTAACTCCTTGAACTCGTGTATATCCTTCATAGATACCTTAAAAGAATAGGCATGCACCTCTTCCTCCTTCCTTAAATGATACATCCGTATGTACAACTCATGCATTAGTCTGTGCTCCTCCATCTCTTATAAGAAAGTCAGCAATTACGTAAAACTTAGTCTAAATCTAGGACCATACCTTATATTGAATTCACTCAGCTCCACTAATCACTTGATTAATCATTTTGATGAGTAAAGTTTATGCAATGTTTTCTCAAGTAGAAACCATTATGATAAAGGTTGCCTTTTCCAACTTAGAATGAGGAAACTCTACTTGTATAATTTTCTCAAATATAAAGTCAAACTTATTTCTTTTGACAATGCAATAATCTATAGATATAATTTCTCAAATGTGAAAGCGGTGAATAGCAAACGTGAATGTTGTAAGTATGTCTTTAATTTTTCTATTCCAACATATCTATTAGCTTACATGACCTCTAACCATAGACTCAACTACCTCTTTTGCATATTCTCCTAACAACTTTTTCTCAAGGGTGTCTGCTAGACAATTCTAACATATATATCCAACAATAATGTACGTTAGAATAACATATAAATTTAATGTGGCAGAAAACGAAATACCTCCAGTCATTGTTATCTTTTCTTGAAGAGTTTGCATTTTGGAATTCTTCTAAGTTCTCAATTACCAATTTGATGGTGTACGTTTTCAGAAGAGACAAGAAGCTTAGGGACCCCAAAATCTACAAGAAAAGCCTATATAAATGAGCTCCCATCAATCACATTATCAGTTACTATAAAACTAGGATTTTCATACCTATTAACTACATAACGTTGGACAATTACTACCAAGATTATGAAAAGTTTTCACATTCTCCCACTTGGTCCATACGTTTAATTTGGTATCAAATCATAACTTGATCCAAGAACAATATACGAATCATGGCGATAAGTCCTCTAATAGTTGAGTATTATCTTCCATGTATTATAGTACACTGTAATTGTATCAATCCAAATGTGGTAACATTACATAATGAATAAACCATATGTTTAATCCAGGTCCAAAATAATCAATTTTCTCAAAATCCAATAATGTGCACCATAATATGATAAAATATTATAAAAGTTTCACAAAAACAACATTGGCCGTAATGAAAACAATATAATGGAACTCAATCTTATTCTAACATCATGATCCTTGAACTTCATTGGTGGCATGCCTTTTGTTAAAACGATATCATCAATTCAGTGCTAAAGTGTTCAATGACCACTTTCTTGTCCTTAACATGTTCCTTTTATAAATAAAAACTTGAGGTCGATGTGTTTACTCTGACTACAACTCTTATTATTTTTAGCTATGAAAACAATAGTTGAATTGTCACAGGATATTCTCAATGACCTAGAAATGAAATCCACAAGTCTAAGCCCATATATGAAACTCTTTAGCCATACACTATGTGATATAGTCTCAAAACAAGAAACAAACTCAGCCTTCATGGTGGAAGTAGCAATCAAAGACTACTTGGCACTCCTCCAAGATATGACTCCATGGGCAAAATTGAAGATATACTTGATGTCAATTTTCATGAATCAACACACCTAGTGAAATCTAAATCTTAGTATCTTATTACCTCCAGATTGTTGGTTTGTCTGCACATAAGCATGTAATCTTTAGTCCCTTAAAGTACCTCAATACTTTCTTTGCAACTCTCCAATGATATAATATTGGGTTACTTTGATATCTGCCTAACATTCCAATAGCAAATGCAATGTCAGGTTTTGTATAAACTTGAGCATACATCAAGTTTTCGACTGCAGAAGCATATGGAATATTTTTCATTTTTTCCCTTTCAAAATCATTTCAGGCATTGGTCCAAATTTAACGTATCCCCTTTCACAATGGGAGATACACAAGGTGAATAATCTTTCATTCAAAATCTCTCTACAACTTTATTAATATAGCTTTCTTGAGAAAAATCCAAAATACCATGAAATTTGTCTCGATGGATCTTAATATCAATGCCATAAGATGCATCACCCATATCTTTTATTTCAAAATTATTAAAGAGAAATTGTTTCACATCATGTAACAAACCCCTATTATTGGTTGCAAGTAATATGTCATCCATATATAATACAAGAAAACAAATTTTACTCCCACTAACCTTCTGGTATATACATTAATCTATGATATTTTCTTCAAAAACAAATGATAAGATAATATCATGGAGTTTCAAATACCACTGGCGGGTGTTTCAATTTATATATGGATCTTTTAAGCTTGCAAACCAAATGCTCACCATTATTAGAGGAAAATCCTTCTGGTTGTTTCATGTAAACATTTTCCTCTAGGTCACCATTTACGAAAGTAGTATACACATCCATTTGATATAATTCCATGTCAAAGTAAGCAACCAATGCCAAAATTATACGAAGTGAATCTTTTTTAGACACGGGTAAAAATGTATCTGTATAATAAATTCCTTCTTTTTAAGTGAATCTTTTAGCGGCGATCTTGCCTTGTATCTTTCAATGTTGCCTAATGAGTCTTTCTTTGTCTTAAATATCCATTTGCAGCCTATAGGTTTTGCTCCTTTAGGCAACTTAACAAGATCCCAAACATCATTATTCTTCATGGAATTCATTTCTTCCTTTATGGCATCACACTATAAATTGGATTCATTGCAACTCATGGCTTATGAAAAGGTTTTAGGATCATTCTCAACTCCAATATTGTAGTCAGACTCCTGTAGATATATAACATAATCACTAGTAATAGTTGATTTTTTTTGTTCTACTATATCTCCTTGATGTTGCACCAACATCCTCCTGTAAAGTTTGTTGTTAAACTGGTTGTTGAATACTTTCAGGTAATTCTTAAATAACTGGATATACTAGATTATCAACAACTTGTGGAATTTCTAGATTGTCATTTGTGTTTACAATAGGCTGTTAAATTTCAACAGTTGGTTGTACAATGTTTATTTGAACTTGAGGATCATTGTAAATGACAATCACCTTACTATTTGAGGAAGGTTGACTATTCATATGATCATTATTAGAAATTATATCTTGAAATTGACCCCTCCCACTAATCAAGTCATTCTCAAGAAATTTTGCTTTTCTTGATTCCAAAATTCTAGTGTGAAATGATGGACAATAGAATATATATCCTTTAGACCTTTCGACCTATCTAATGAAATACTCACTTATGGTCCTTAGGTCTAATTTCTTCTCCTGTGGATTATAAATTCTTATTTTAGACAAACATCCCCAAATGCATATATGTTGCAAACTCAGTTTTCAACCTTTAAATAATTCAAATGGTGTATCTAGAACAACCTTGGTTAGTACCCAGTTTAATGTATACATAGTCGTCTTGAGAGCTTCAGTCCATAAGCAATTTGGAAGTTTAGAGCTACTCAGTATGCTCCGTACCATGTCCAATAATGTTTGGTTTCTTCTTTCTGCATCGATTCTGATCCGAAGATCCAGGCATAATGTATTAGGCTACTATCTCATTTTCTTGAAGATATCTTGCAAATAGATCAGGTGCTTGTCCACCTTCAACATATCTACCATAATATTCCCCCCCTCCCTCCTCTATCAGATCTCACGATCTTAATTTGCTTACCACATTGTTTCTCTACTTCAACTTTGTATATTTTGAAAGCATCTAGTGCTTCATTCTTTTTATGAAGCGAGTAGAGATACACATACTGTGAGTAATCATCTACAAATGAGATGAAGTATTTCTGACCGTATAAGTCCATATCTAGACCACAAATATCCATATGTATGATCTCTAATATGTTTAAACTTCTCTTAGCACCTTTCTTTGATTTGTTGGTGTGCTTTCCCATTATGTAGTTCATACCATTTTCTTAATCAACAAAATCCAAAGTACAAAGTACTTTGTCATTCACCAATCTTTTAATCCTTTCTATAGAGATATGTCCTAATCTCTGGTACCACAGCATAGAGGAATTTTTATTCATGACATAACATTTTGCTCCAGCATGAACATGTATTTCATTGTAACAAGTAGTATCTTGTAAATTAAAACAGAAAAGACCATCAAATAATTTATCATTCCCAACAAATTCTGATTTATAATTTAATTTTAAAGATCTATTTGAAAAATGAAAGGAATATCCAAATGGTACAAGTCTTGAAATTGAAATCAATTTCCTAAAGAAATTGGGAATATAAAATGTCTTTTCTGTTTTTAAAATAAAACCAATACATAAAATTAAATTTCAATTCCCAACAGTCTCCACACATGAACATATCTCGTTTTTAGATAAGATATACTAATCACTTCCCACTAAGTTCTTTGGCTTTTACAAATTTTACAACTCATTTGTAATATGAATTGTACAATCAGAATCATTCTACCTTGTGTTATGACAAACTTCCATTATATTATACTCAAAACAAACTAATGAGATTAGATTACCTTTCTTTTCAAGTTATTCCTTATGTTTGACATAATCCTTCTTCATGTTTCCTTTTTTCTTGCAAAAAAGGCACTTGGATTCCTTATTAATGTTAGCTTGGGTAGGTATTTGACCTTTACCCCTTATGTTGGCTTGATTTTTCTCCTTTCCTTGAACAATCAGATGTGCAATCTATGGACTCTCCCTGTTCCATTGACAATCTCCCTTCCTCTTGAACACAAATGGTCATTAATTCATTTGTTAACCACTTATCCTTATGTGTATTATAAGAGATTTTAAAGGGTCCGTACGGTGGTGAAAGGGTGTTCAAAATGTAATGCATAAGGAAAGAATCAGACATCTCAACCCCTAGTTTCTTTAATTGAGCCGCAATGTCCCTCATCTTCATGATGTGCTCATGCACACCTCGGACATCGGTGAGCCTTGTAAATGAAAACTTTGTAATCAGGGTGCTTATAAATGTCGAATTACTCATCAACATCCTTCAGTAGAACACAAACATTTCCATATTGTTCTACAGAACTATGAATGTCAGTAGAAATTTTGGTTTTAATGAACATCACACTTAGGTGATTAGATTGCTCCCAACGTTCATAAAGAGCAATTTCAATTGTAGTGCTAGCTTCCGTTAACTTAGATGATTTATCCTTTCGGATAACAAAATCAATTTCCATCCACCCCAGATGAAGAAGAATTCTCTCCATCTAAATCTTATAGTTTTCACCCCTTAATTCAAGAATTTCACAATTTGCATAAGAGAAACTAACAGTTTAAATAGATGTATAATTTAAACATACATGCTACTTATCAAGAAATTGAGGCTAACAATATCTATATATATATGAGTGTGTGTGTGTGTGTGTGTGTGTCTGTGTCTGTGTGTCTGTGTGTGTCTGTGTCTGTGTCTGTGTGTTACCAATGTAAAACATATCTTAAAAGATATAGATCAAATGACATAAAATTTGCCTGTGAGCTAAATTTTTAATTCAAACATATTTATGCCTTTATGATAAAAATATCAAATTATATATCAATTTCTAATAACTGTGGGAAAATTAGAAAAATAATTTGATATTTTATCCTAATTAATTATTCAAATATGATAAAAATTTCTATAGGATAAAATTTATTATACTAAAATAATTAACTACAATTAAATGTCTCAAAACTTTATATGATTAATTACAAAATATATAGTTTTATATAATTAGGGTTGTGGTTAAGCCCTAATAATTAATCACAAAAACTTTTTATCCAAAATTCTATTCACAATGGATGTGATAATCTACTACATGTTGAAAATTTATACAAATATAATATCAACGCATTACATATACAGATATAAGCCTCAATTCAGATGGCAGAGGCTCATTATGTGCCCTATAAGGGTGCGGGTACGAGCCTCAGTCACAACATTTGGTTTTATTATTAAAATAACATACAAAATGCACATCATCACAAAACGACCAGAATCTGATTTTGTTATTAAAATAACACATAAAATGATGTCTTTTAAACAAATGGGTCTTCTTTAACCTTCGGTTGGGTCATTTTGACCTGACTTGTGGCCCGTCAGATACTCAACAAAACTAGACTAGAAAACATTATAAAAACTAATTTTTTAAATGTAGAAACACTTCCAAAACACTAAAATAAAATATTTCTAATTTAATCGAAAGAAAAAACATCCAAAAACAACTCTAGATTGTAAATTTTTTAATATGAAAAATTTTTATAGAATTTGAAATTCTCTAAAAACTCCAATAGGTAGAGGTTAACAAGCTTTGATGTTGAATGCTAGCCAATTCTAACATATATATTCAACAATAATATATGTTATAATAACATATATTTAATATGGAAGAAAACGAAATACCTCCAGCTATTGTTGTCTTTGCTTGAAGAGTCTACATTTTGGAATTCTTCTAAGCTCTCAATTCTCAATTTGATAATTTATGTTTTCAGAAGAGAAAAGAAGCATAAGGACTCCAAAATCTGCAAGAAAAGCCTATATCAATATGCTCTCATCAAGCTCATTATCAGTTACCATAAACCAGGATATTCATACCTATTAACTATATAATGTTGGACCATTACTACCAAGAATATGAAAAGTTCTCACAGCATCTTGATAATCTACAACATGGATGCTCATAAGTAACAATGTCTTTTTATTAGTCTTGAGGGAAGTCACATAACACTATATGGTCATGGTGATATTTTCCTTAACTTCTTTGTTTGTATATGTAAAGAATTTAGTGGTTAATATAAGGGTGCAAAATAGTCCCGAGCACACCTAATGACAATCTCTTAAGTCTCACATTAAGTGCTACTAGCCTTCTCACTATATAGAACTCTAACATTACTATGACATGTCTTGTGTGCATTCCTACTTTAAGAAAGTCTAAAACCTTTCATTTTGATAAAGTTTGACCTCCCCCAAAACCTATCAAGATAGTGGACGCAAGTTTGAGTTAAGTAGATAACAAGCCCAGGATGATTAAAGCATCATATAATTATCATTGTCCATAAAGATCATCCTTATCTCAAAGTTTAATATTGCAGCATTAATCATCGTGACTTCATCATTCGAGTTATATAAACATGTCTGATAATCATTCAAAGATATCTTATCTTACCTCTATCTATTACATGATAATTGGTCTGCAATATTTACTATATTGGAGTGACTTTTTAAGGATTTCTTGATGTATATATTAAACTTCATGTCTCCTCCTATTATTATATTAGTTATAGTAGTTTTAGGAGAATTTGATGGTGGTTGTCATCAAAATATTTTCCTTTTTAAGATTTTTAGTCAAGTAAGTAGTCATATACATGTTGTTGGAGAATGATTCAAAGTTATTAAAAATATGGTTTTTGTTTAAAGATAAAAGTTGGGAGTAGTAAGATAGAGTAGTAAAGACAAGATTTGTTATCTGTTAGAAGATAAAATTTTATCTTTTCAGATAAAGTTGTTATCTGTTAGGATTTAAACTTTTAACTTTTGATTTGTTTGGTTAATTTTCACCTTGATATTATCTAAGTTTGTTGTTTCATTTCCAATATATTTAGGCCTTTAGTGTCAATGTAAAGGTAACCCATTAATAAATTGCCTATTGCATTACCTCTTTTCTACTCTATTTTCTTAATTAGTTTCTGGTTTTAAAATCCAACATAGTATCACAGCTCTGAAAGATCTTAAGGGACTATAAGTGATTGATGCTTTACAAGCTCAAAAGCAAAGAACAACAATGAGAAATCAAGAAAGTGAAAAGATGGTGGAGGGAGCCTAGCTATATAGCAAAGGTTCTGCCATCAAAGAAGAAAGAAAACATTCCTTAATATGGCTACTGTGAGAAATTTGGTCATGAAGAGAAAGATTGCTGACATAAAGGGAAGTCTCGATGCTTTAGGTGTAAACGATTTGGACATTTGAAAAAGGATTGCAATTTTAACAATGAAAAATAAACAAATACAGTGCAAGTGATTGAAGAATACAACCTTTTCTAGTTGGTCAGAAGTGCACCAAAACGCATCATAGAGAGAGGTGCCCTATTGAGAAGATTGGAGAGAAGTGATCCAAATAAAAGAGTTGTGGAGAGATGTGTTCCAACCATTGAAGGGTAAGTACATCATCAAATTCAAAAAGTTTTACAGCTTTGAATTAAGAGGAAATATTGGAGAATGATTCAAAGTTGTTAAAAATGTGATCTTTGTTTAAAGATAAAATTTGGAAGTAGTAAGATAGAGTAGTAAAGATAAGATTTGCGATCTGTTAGAAGATAAAATTTTATCTTTTAAGATAAAGATGTTATCTATTAAGATTTAAACTTTAAACTTTTGATTTGTTTGATTAATATTTACCAAGATATTAGCTAAGTTTGTTATTTCATTGCCTATATATTTAGGCCTTTGGTATCAATGTAAAGGTAACCCATTAATAAATTGCCTTTTGCGTTACCTCTTTTCTACTCTATTTTTTTTAGTTAGTTTTTGGTTCTAAAATCCAACATGGTATCAAAGCTCTCAAAGATCTTGAAGGACCTATGAGTGATTAATGCCTAAGACGCATCATAGAGAGAGGTGCTCTATTAAGAAAATTGGAGAGAAGTGCTCCAAAGAAAATAATTGTGGAGAGATGTGCTCCAACCATTGAAGGGTGATGGGAAGTATATCATCAAATTCAAAGGTCTTACAACTTTGAATCAATAGGGAATGTTGGAGAATAATTCAAAGTTATAAAAAATGTGGTCTTTGTTTAAAGATAAAATTTGAGAGTAGTAAGATAGAGTAGTAAAGATAAGATTTGTTATCTGTTAGAAGATAAAATTTTATCTTTCAAGATAAAGTTGTCATCTATTAGGATTTAAATTTCTAAACTTTTGACTTGTTTGGTTAATCTTTACCGAGATATTAGCTAGTTGGTTGTTTCATTGCCTATATATTTAAGCCTTTAATGTTCAAGTAAAGGTAACCCATTATAAATTGCCTCTTGCATTACCTCTTTTCTATTATATTTTTTTAGTTAGTTTCTAGTTCTAAAATCCAACAGATGTGTGAATGCGTTCTAAATAAAATAACTAAACCATAAAACAAAAGAAGAGAAATAAAAGAAAATGAGTTTGGAGGAAGGAAGAACAAATATTAATTATGGCAAAAGAATTAATTAGGTTGATCGAAAAAAGGAACAACAAACTTCAATATCATGGTTGAGTGATTAGCAATTTGCACTGTTTACTTTCCTTGGCAAAACTTGTTTTAAAATTCTTTTTGTTCAATTTTAGGTTCACAATTTAGGAAGTTAACCCTCCTAGGATAAATTTAGTTCATGATCAGTTGAAAGTCTTATACTAGTTCTAAATACATGATCTTAAGTCAAGAATTTTAATCAACTTAATAATTCCCAGTATCCTTGGTGATCCTCAATTACTTTTGATTACTTAAGAGGTTATTCTCGTTCCCTTAGGTCTTTTAAATATTTTCCTTCGAATTTTATGTCTTGTATTTATCTTAATTTTTTATTTTATAATACTTCTCTCTTAGTTATTTAGCGTAAACGATTTCCTACTTAGCTTAATTATTTTTCTATAATGACTTGTTTTATCTATTCTTATACTTGTTTTTTTTATTGTGTATTGTGTATTTTACTAAATATTTATTGTATTATGTATTTTACTACATATTTCTATATTTTTTATTGGTGTATTATGTATTTTACTCTATATTTATTGTATTATGTATTTTACTACATATTTCTATGTTTTTATTTACACGTATTTATCTATAGTATTACTATTATTATTTTATGCCTATTTTTAATTAGTATTCCATCATTTTATTTTATTTTATTTTATTTTAGTATGATATGCATATATACATTATTCATATGCGTCTATGAGAAACAATCTCTCTACCTAATAAAGATAAGGCTACGTACTACTAAATCTCTCAAAATTTCGTATTCATGAGGATTCTCACTATGTGTTATTGTTGTTTCTGCTTCTCTTTGCACAAATGTGCACTTCCCTCAACATATAAAAATAGGTGGAAAAAGGATCAAATGTTATTCCTTTCACAAAATTAAAACATGTGAAAATTTTCAAATGATATTAACCCAATTATTATGCTTTCCCTTATGTCAACTTGAGGGGTCTCCCCTCCATCTCTTTTCATTCTTTAGAAACAGATCGACAGGTTATCATGTCAACAATTTGATAAATAAGTCCATGATCTCAAACATTTCGGTGAACAAATGGGAATAGGAAATATAACTCTAAAAGTCATGATTGCAATGTAAATGATGTCCAGCTATAGTACTCTAGATGGCCAACAACATCGTGTTATTAAACCATGACACGTGCACCATACACACAATATTAGCTCAAGTCCTTTGAGTCCGAGAAAAACTGCAAAACTTTTCGCTTTCCGTGTCTCCTCCTTTTGCCCTTAGCAAGCGTGTGAACTTGGTGAGCATACATCCGACCCAATCATACAAAAAGCCTAAAGTGTGTTTGCCTTTAGTGTGTGAACTTTGAACATTGAATAGTTAAACAAGCTAGCTCAGTTAAGTAGCTATAATGTTGGTCGGACTTCTAGTGCAGCTGTCGACATTGAAAAGCTACATGCATTAAGCCAAGAATACAATAAAAAAATCAGACATTTCTGTTCTAAAGTTGACATATTTTCAAAAGGGGACTATGGTTTGTTCACTATTATAGTTAAAGTGTATGTGTATAAACATTTACTATTAAACCGGCTGGTTTCAAGAACTTGCGCTGGGCATAGAGCTATGTTGGCCATCGTTAACGGAGGTTTTGCGGGATGTATGTCGTAAGTTGGATCAGGCGTTTACATGCATGCGTTGACAGTTGACGTTGAAAGCCAATTAATTATTAGGCTTTTATATGTACGCCATGATAGGTATTTAATGATATAAAAATCATTGCTTTGATAGAGTTGTTAGATGTTAAAAGATTTTTGTTTGTTAGAATTGAAGATTTGTACGTACTTCAAAACCAAATTGGAATAGAAAATTAGATCAGATATCAATTGGTAGAAGAAGGTTCAATAGTTTACTAGGAATGACAATGGCTTGAGCTGAGCTCAGGTGCACCTCATCCGGCCCGACTATGTTCAACCTACAGGCTGATTGATCCGTGACCTAACGATCTCGAGGTTGCGTGTTCTGTGACCCTACTCAACTATGAGATACTGGCCTGTGATTCGGCCTCCAGCTTGACAGGCCACAAGTGGGTCTGTCGGGCTCGGCCCCACTTTATGTCTTTTAAAAAAATTAAAACGACTATCCCGACTCAACTAGGACCTTGACTCGATGGGGCCAAGCAATCTCAGCCCATGGCTCAGTCAATTGGGCTGGGCCATATTTTCCATTCCTACCCGTTACTCACCGGTTTTTATATTTTGTATTTACAATTTTATAGAGCAAAAGGGAAACATAAAAATGGTGATATTTTATTTTATTACTGTTAATTATTTCTTTTTCAAAATTTTGTTTCATAAATAAATTATCTTTTTTTAATTTTCCATAAATTACAGTCATGAAGTATAATTGTGAAGATAATGATATTTTTAGTAATTTTTTCCTTTTTTATTTATTGACAGTAAAAACGTAATCCATACTTAAAATAATTGTTATTTTTGAAATAGAGGGCATAATAAAATAAAGTAAAAAAATATAGGAGTTTAATGTATTTTAGTCAATAAAAAGACTAAAAGGGATTTTTGTCAAAAAAAAATGCAACATTTATAGGTGTGATGATGTCATCATAATATATGGGTAAAAAAGTCTTTTTAAATTCTAAGCTTTTTTGTCTCGTGGTCAAAGGAGATAATAAGTCCATTTTTAAAATGGATGGGGGCATAATGTACTAAGGGATAAAATACAAGGGGTTAAATGAATTTTACCCTTCTTAAATTTTAGAAAAATAAATAATAAAAAGGAACACAATTTAACATTTAAATATAAATATTTAATATTTAAACGTGTAGACAACTAATTAATTCTATTTTAATATATGGCTTCAATATAATTATATTCTATAATTTTAATTGTTAGTCATTTGATACTTTATATCCTTCTAAATATATTATTTAGCCTATTTCAAATTCTAGATTTAAAGTATACTTTAGTCAATGTAACAAATACGAAATTTAGTCAAGAATATTCAATTTTTTCTTATAAAGTGTAAAATATCTATCCTCGTAATTTTTTTTGTTTTTTTTTGGAGTAAGAGGGAAACTCCTTCTGGAGGGGCCAGCGGATAATACCTCTCGTGCAATTGGGGGCCCAGCGAGCAACACTTCCAATGGGAGGGCCCAACGAGCAACAACACTAATAGATAAAACCTCCGACTGCTCCAGGCTCTTACGAGGACTGTAGCAACGTGGCATGGAATCGAACCTGGGACCTAGCGCGCGCCAAGCCCCACTCTCAACTATATTTTTTATTAAAATTTCAACTCATTGATTAGATTTCAAAACTACAATTACCAATTAAACTTTAAAAAGTTCAACAATATTAAATCATCATAAACTAGTTAAAGATTGAATAAAATTGAAGAATTTGAAATATAATTAAAAGAAATTGTCATTAACTATCGAAGAATTTGAAATTTAATTAAAAAAGATATTCTTAAATAAAAATTAATTGATTTATTTTAATTTATAAGAACCTATTAATTTATAAAAATTGATCAATTAATTAATAATTTGATTTGTTTTTAATAACAAGAGTTATTAAAGTAATTTGAACAAAAAATTTAAAAACTGAACCTAAAAATTAGACAATTCAATTTTTTTATGATTAAACCAACTAAATTTTTTAATGATTGACAATTGCGGTTTTGAATAAAATTCACCCTATGAAATTGTTGTGTTATATAACTTTAGATATACTTTAAACTATGGCTTAGTTTGAAAAAGTGGTAGCAGTTGACAACCTGATAAAGGCTGCATTTGAGTTTGCGGTGTGTTGGGAATAAGTACTTATCCGCCACAGTTTTCAAATGCAGTTACACGTTTGGATCTGAGGTCGAACAACCGCAGGTTGAAAGAAACTGCGGTGGCACTGCAAAAATAGATAAGCAGAAAGAGAGCTGCGGTAGGAAACTGCTTATACGATAGGAATTTTAGTTTCCAATAATAACCTTATAATAATTAATATTTTACATTATAACCTTGCTTAATTAATAGAAGGA